>VYZT01026089.1:0-28804 GCA_013400735.1 Pomatostomus ruficeps
CCCCCCGGCCGCAGGGGGCGCTGGTGGCGCAGGTTTTGTCCATCTTGCTGCACACACGGACAGTGGTGGATGAGCTGGATGGCAAAAATGAGCGGCAGCAGGGACCTCAGAGCAGCAAGCTGGAATGGCAGGGATGAGCAAAGTCCCGGAGTGGGAGATGAGACGTATCAAAAACTCGACAGCTGTAGCTGGAACCGCAGTGTCCTGGCAGGACAGGGGGTACGAGTTACAGCGTAGCAAAGCAACCTCGGAGCAGAGGCAGAGAAACAGCACCGACTGGGCAGTGGCCACCCGGCTCCCAAATGCAGCCGAGAGAGACACCCCGGAGGGGAAGGGGGCTCAGGTATCCCGGGGTTTTCCCCTGAGGCACCCGAGCAGATGGTGAAAGTCCTTTAGTGAGGTAGGGTGTTAATAAGGTCCCAGTTCAGTGGCTGCTTTGGCATGCAAAGGCTCACCCCACGGCAGAAGAAGCAGACTGGGCTCCGGTAGCGGCAGCAAATTCGACCCCCCAGGCAGCAACTCCAACTGCAGCAGCTCCGACCATCCTTCTCCGAAGCCGAGAGCAAGAGAGCTAGCAGCTGCTCCAGCCGCTTTGTTTTCCAGCCCAGTTCTCGAGGTATCTCTGCCCCTCCGAGAGAAACCCTCAGATTAGATAAGTGCAGCCAGATGCCCTCCTCCCCTGAGCTTGGCAACTTCTTTTGTCTCTCTTAAGTCTCTGGTCGTTAGCAACGACCTCTGTTCCTTAGCAACAAAAATGGAGGAAAATTCCCTAAGAGAAAAAAAAAAAAAACCAAAACAAAAAGAAAAACCCTAACCTCCCACAGATGCCAAAGAAGAAATTAAACTTACTGTGGGGCAGAGACCTGGTGACCATTCCTTTATTTTTCCTCTTGTGTTTCCTCATAATTAGCACTGGATATCCAGCTCAAGATAATTCAGTGTGATACTTCCCTTGACTTACCCTCTTCCTCATTTTATCCCACAGTCCTCCAACCCCGTTCAGCGTCATAGCTCTTTGAGTTTAGGCGGGACAGACAGTGAAGATGAACAGGTAAATAGCTCCTTTTCCTGCTAATAAACTTCCCTGAGATGGCATATGTGGGGTCTATATGGAGCCAGTACAGTCATTTTCTTTTTAAAAATTTCTTTTAGGTACAGTGTACCCTAGGAAACAATTCTTTAAGAGTCCAGAGTGAGGCAAATTATACTTAAAATGTACCTCTCAGGGTTTTGAATAAGAAATAAAGACAGGCAGAAATCTAGTGGTAAGTGGTTTGTGTGAATAGCACAGAGGCAGCTCTGTGACACAGGATGAATCTATAAAGTTACACAAAAAATTGGACCAGGCAAAGCACTTCAATTCTGCTTCCATGTCTCAGGGCCCCAATACCAAATAATCACACCCTCCTATCAGCAGTGACTTATGAGCAATGCCCTGTATCTCTCTTATCATGGGAAATGATTGCAGGACCAACCTTTCCTGATGCCAGGTATCCCACAGGAAAGGGTGTGTTTTAATTCGCAGTTTTCTTTGGATGATAAATGACCATGAGAAGCAGCAGGTTCTGCTTGCAGAACAACACAGTCCTTGACCAGATTGGAAAAATCTACAGAGGTCATATTTTCTGAGGTACCTTGACAGTTTTTGTAGATGAGATGTGAAGATGTATTCATGATCTTTAAAACTTCATCAGCATACGTGTTTGAAATGCTGAGTTATATCTAAGTTTGAAGAAAACTAAATTGCGAATGCCAGGCACAGTACAATGACTGTGTCACCCAGCTTTATGAATGAAGCTTGTTTGGCAGGTCTGTGACATTTTGCAAGCGTTACAGAAAATTTGGTCTGCATTTCAAAACAGTAGCAAACCCACTCAAACTTCATGTTTAAGGGCTTTTCCTACAAACATTTCTGTAAACCCTTTATTTTGATAGTACAATCTAAGGTTACTGCTGTTCGGTTCCCCAGAGCAGCATTGCTTGCGAGGCTGAGATCCACATCACTGTCTGGAAGATGGTTCTGGTATAAAGAGAAGTGTTTGATTTTCCTGAAAGTGGATATTGAAAGAGAAAAGTGGCTATGGCAACTTTCTGAGAGATAATGAGGAGCAAGCATCCGTGCCACTTCTGTGGCTTTTTAATAATGTATTTCTGCATTGGGTCACATTACTGGGCTGAAAAGGCAGCTATACAAACGGCAGCAGTGTCTCCTGCTGGTGTGTGCGTATACTGCCAACGGGTTTGCAGATCACAACTGGGGTGGGGGACAAGCTGCGGCAGAGACGGGTAGTTCTCCTTCTGTGTTATGTACAGTTGAACACACAGAATCAAGTAATCTCTATGCAGAGGTGACTTTAGGCATGCATTTTAAAATGAGGATTTATGTTCAAAAACACAGCCATTTCAAGCTTCTGAAATGGAACGAGCTAACAAAGGAACTGTTCCAAAGATGTGTAGAAGTAAAGCAATATATATACAGTGTTGTATTTGTGTTTTACAGACACGTTCTGGAGTTTCCACCAGGCCCATCAGTCCTGTGTTCT
Source organism: Pomatostomus ruficeps (assembly GCA_013400735.1). NCBI lineage: Eukaryota > Metazoa > Chordata > Aves > Passeriformes > Timaliidae > Pomatostomus > Pomatostomus ruficeps. The sequence continues at coordinate 2,544 of VYZT01026089.1, forward strand.
CTGCCACTCTGGGGACCCCCATCTCACAAGGCAGCAGCTTCCTTCCTGTTGATTTTGCCATCCCTGCCAGTCCCCTTGGCTGCCTGGACACCTCAGCAGCCAGGCACAGGATTGCCATCAATCCTCGGAAACAGAAAGGCTTTACCAACAAGCATCAGCTATCTCTCCAGGTAGGTGTTTTCTGGAAAAGAATCACTGAGCAGAAGGAAATTAGTGTGAGTTTTAAATTATTATTTAAAATATTTTCATTTATTTTTTTTTCTATCCACGTTCCTTTACTTCTTCCATTGGAAGAAGGAAAAACACCTGTTTTGCACCAACCAACCAACCAAAAAAGACTCTGAAAACTTCAATATCACGGAAGCTGAAGAAAAGTGCAATTTTTGGTTTTCATTATTTAGCCAAAAATTGTGGGTTATGCTTCATTTGTAAAAACACTCCTGGTGTTTGAAAAGCTAAATGTCAGTTTTAAAGAGTCCTAAGTCTATTTTTACAAGTCTAGTTCTTAACTGGAATAGTACATTACGGTCTTGGTTTGAAAGACAGGTGTCTGTTAAGGAAGGCAGGAGCCTCCCTTGGAGTGGAGAATATGACCCCCTTCCCTCCAAATTGTTATGATTTTGAAATTAAGGGGCTTTCAGGCAAAGACCTGGGAAAAGGAATAACAGTTCTTTACTAGTATGTATAACCAGGCAAACCACAACAAGGGCAGCAACAGCAAGCAGACCCAGAGCCCAGTGACAGCCTTCTCTGGGCTGCGGGCGCTGTCCCTGGGGTGCAGTTCCGGTCACGGCCGGCAGGGGCGCTGGGGGCTCCCGGCCGGGCAGGGCGGGTGCGGTGACTCCCCCCGGCCGCAGGGGGCGCTGTGCCCGGGCCCGGCCGCCTCTCTGCACTGGGTGATGGCAGCGCAGGTGGCGGAAGGGATGGAAAAGGGGATTCCTTTACAAACCCCCAGGGCAGCCGGTCCCGGTGACCCTCTGGATAGTGAAAGGAGCTGTAGCTGGAACCTTGGAAGCAGCAATCTGGAATGGCAGGAATGAGCAAAATCCTAGAATGGTGAATGAGATGTATCAGAAACTCCACAGCTGTAGCAGGAGCTGGTCCCGGCAGGCAGGGGGTGCGTGGCCATGGCAGGAGAAGCAGGACAGGGCTGGGCTCTGGTAGCAGCAGCGAATTCCCCACCAGTAAGCAGCAACTTGACCATCCTCCTCTGAAGCCAGCAGCGAGAGAACGGGAGACCCCACCCAGCCCCTCACCATCTGGCCAAAAATCTCATGGTATCTTTTCCCTTCCAAAGGGAGAACCTACCCAGGTAGAGAAAATAGCCAGTTGCACCCTCCCCCTGAGCTGTGGAAACTTCTTTTATCTTTCTTAAGTACTGGTCCTTACTTTCTCTTAGCAACATAGTGGGAGAAGATTCCCTGAGAGAAAGAAACAAAAGCAAAAATCCTAAACCCCAACAATTACCGACAGTGTTGGTAAATTACAGGAGAGAGGTTTTGTGTCTATGATTTGAGTATTCATAAAAATGCATGTGTATAAAATAAAATTTTTGTGCATCATTCTTTAATTAATACATCTTCACTTTAGGTGGAACAGCTGGAAAATGAAGCATGTATTCCTGCAACTCCAGAAAGGAAGGGAAATTCAACAGAATTACTTGAGAGTGACAAATATAAAAGCAATTGGGAAGGTAATGAGGACATAGGTATTGCTACTTTGGGTGCTTGAATTCTTCTTCATAACACTGACAGGACCTGTTTGAATTCTAAGTCCTTCCAAACAAGGGATCTGTTGGTTCTATGACATAAACCCAATCCTGACTGCTAAATTGTTGTGATGGAAAAAGTCAAGTATACTCAACAAAGCGATGTTGAAGTGGTGAACTCTGAGGGCAGCATTAAAAAATACATGCGGTGAAAGCACCATGTTCAGAAGTACCTGCCCTACACAGCTGGCTGGACCTCAATGAATGTGAAACTGAGTTGCTTGACACTCAGAAAAACCTTAACCTCGGCATTACGTGTTGTGTGTGTCAGGTGACTTTGACTGGCTTGTGTTTACTGGATCTTCCTTTGCCTCTCACCAAGAGAGAATTTTCCAGGTCATTGTAGATGGCTTTTCTAGGCATACACATGAAGAAATGTCTAGGGAAAGGTGGCTAGTAGACTTACAGCTAAGGGTGTACACAGGAAACAACTAAACAGTAACTAATGTGGTACACCTGAAACAGACAGCAACTTTCAGTCATTCCCTGCATTAGGTGTGTTCAAACTAAAACTTTATTAGTCTCTCACTTGGACAGCCCATTTCTAAATAGGCTCTGAACAGGCTTATTTATCAGTCAACAGTGCCCAGACATGGGACATTCATGTTAAAGGACTGCAGTCTCTGGAATGAATTAGTCCTACTGATGGTGTTTGAATTGTAACCTTTAAGTGCACACTCTTCTCCTCTGTTTAATATAGGATTATCAGCCCAGGTGGGACACTGTGCAAAGGGTGGTAGTTTTAAGGAGACACCAGGTGCAAAAACTCCGACTGATGCTGCCTGTGACTCTTGTGATTCTACACTTGTGGCAGAAGACCCCTGTGCTTTGCTGCGGGAGGATGGGTGCCTTCCTGATGTGGACCATCATTATAAAGCAGCCACACCCCTTCTGAGGCCTGAGCCTTCTCCAGTGAACCTGGAAGAACACCACAGTGCAGAAGTGTCGTACTCTGCAGATGAGTCTGCTCATGAATTGAAAGTACATCAGCAAAGTACCAGTGCTGAAGTACCTGCACTTCCAGAATTGCAACAACTTGAAGGTGAAGCTGTTGTGTCTTCAGATACACCAGCAGCTGACTTGTTTAGCAGTGGTGTGGAAACAGTGGGCATGGATACATTGCCAGATGTTGCACAAAGTTTCTCAGTAAATTCTGTGGATCCAAACATTAAAGCCCAGAAAAAGGGGGATCCACTGTTTACTTGCAAAGAAGAGCTCTGCTTTGGTACTCCTGGGAATCATTCCAACCATGCTGTCTCAGAAACTGCACTGAGCACTCCACAGGCTGCGGTAGCTGATTCAGAGTCTTGTTCTGACATCAAGACAGTGGCTGTTTTGAGGCCTGAAAAGAGTTCAGTCGCAAAAAAAGAAAAAGAAACTTGTGGAATGATGGAATTTCAATTATCCAAGGACAATGTAGAAAAGAAAATAGACACTGCTGCATCTGTCTCAGAAGCAGTTTGTGTGGTACCTTGCAGTAAATTGGAAGTATGTTTTAAAGCAGAAATTGTCCCTATGTCAAAGGGTAACCAAGGCAGTCAACAGGCCAACACATACAATTCTGAAAAACTTTCCATTGGGTGTCTTGCCTCTTCAAGTTTGGCTGGCTTGAAGAGTGATATGTCTCCTGATGCAGACAGTAAGGAGTACCAGATAGGCAGTTCAGCTTCTCACAGAAAAACAGCAGAAGGCAGTCAGTCTTCAGATGAAAATGTAAAAAGCCCACTGAAAACTGCTTCTGCTAAACCAGTCAGATTTACCATTGCACCAGCATGGCAAAGATCTCTCTCAGGGGGTTCAAATTTAAAGGAAGATTCCTATTCCAGAAGTTCTCCAACATCCCCTGTAAGACCAGAGTTCTTTGAAGGAATGATGAAAGAACACACACGTTTTGATGCAGTTATCCAGGAATCAGCAAAAACCAACTCAGATAGATTTTATCGAGATTGTAAGGACAGAGATCTGCATTTGAATTCTTTTATGGAGTGGGCTGACCATGAAACACAAAACTTTGAAAACCCTTTTGGGGTCAGACTAAGAAGAACATCATCTTTACTAAAATACCAGAATGAAAGTCATGTAGAGCCTCCAAAGCTGATCCCCTCAGCTGTTCCCATTGCTACTTCTACTTCAGTCAAGGAGGATCAGAAATTGATGGGCACTGGGAAGCCACCTCCAAGCCTTTCTGTAAGCACAAAACCAGTTGTTAAAAAAACAGATTTCCTGGAAGACAAAAATCCTCCCAAGGCAAGATCGGAAGAAGTGGCAAAGAAGCAAAATGGTCATAAACCTTCAGGTATTTGTGCTATATTTGTATCCAAACATTGGAGAAAACAGTGCTCATGTAAAGAGCCTTGGCAGAGTGGCACAAAAAAGATAAAAATCCTTTTGACTGAGGACCAAATTCAGCCTTTAGATCATCAGCACTATAATTTAATTGGCTTAATGATTTGGCCAGTCAAGAGAATTCTTAGCTTATCTTAATGAAGGGTGTGTTCCAGCAAGAATAACATAACAACAGAATAATAGCTTAAGGGCCTCTGAAACATTTCTGGCACGAGGTATTTGTGCATATATTTGGAGTTTTAACACAGCTTTTTAAAACTTGCTGCAGTTTTGTAGTTAAAAATTCAGACTGCAGCTTCGCAAACCTTAACTAGGAGCTGCATTAGGTGTGATTTTATTTTTTTTAACAATGACTTAATTTAAAATATTTTAAAAGCGACAAGGCAACCTGTATTTTACTGCCTACATGAAAAAAATCATGATTATCGTACTTATTTAATCTGCAATGGAAGGATGTTGTTTCAAAGGCAAAATCCGGTTCACAATGATCTCAGTGGGACTTCTGCCATTGACTTAGATAGAAGCAGAGTCGGGTCAAAAACTCTTTAATAAAGAGAAAAAACAGTTATTGTCAAGGACAAAATCATCAGGGAAGGTAATTTTATCTCCACCATGTTCGAAGGGTATTACAGATGCTGAAGGATTTAAAACACTAAGCATTAGCTTTAGGCTGACTTGACCTAAATCCCATTTTTACTTCAAAAATGCTTATTTTGTAGAAAAAGTCTCTCCGTGTTTGGAAACTGCTTCCTCTGAACCAGCTTGGGTCTCCATGGCAAAGCTAAAACAAAAGGGTTTCCAGGACCATCCTCTTGCCAAAGAACATAAAGATGAAGATAAAGCTTTGACCAAAATGTATCAGGAGGAGGTAGAGTACGGAGTAATGTTGCATGGGTGTGAATCCTGCCCCAGGTCACCTGGGTGTTTTAGCAAACTGTTCAGTATTGTCTTCATGGGAGGTGTGTTGTGGGCGCTGCTCAAAGAGAGCTTGGCGGGCCTGGCCTCTAGAACACTGAGACAGACATCTGATGCAAGTGAGCAAATTCCTGTCACAGGGATTAGTTTCAGAGCTGGATCCTCCTATATGTTCCTTTGTACTGCTCAAAACCGAACCTCTTCAGAGGTTTCTTACTGCCCAGAGCATGTTTATGTAGCCCAGGAGCTGCTTTGAGTTGCGTTACCTTCCTCACTGCCTTCTCCCTCCCTCCCTTCCTTCTTCTCTCCCTCCCTCCCTCAGGATGTTCCCAACCATTCTTGCTTGGCTTTTGCTGCATTTCCACAGCCAGGTTTGGGAGGTTGCCAGGGTGAGCTTTATGAGTGCCCATGGCTGGCAGTTAGTTGCATTCTTTTCTTCTCTTTTCATGCTATAGCAAGAGATCTGTGCTAGTGAGAACACACTGAAGAAGAATATGCCTTCCAGCTCTCAGGACAAGAAAACACAAATGAAGACCAGTGTGTCTGCAGCAGCAGGTATTCTTTTTCTTTACATAGTGGCTACAGTTTGCACCAGTAAGTGGTGTGGGTGGCAGGTGATGGGGGAAAAGAGACACCATTTTTATAATCAGCACACTTTATGTAAGGCCTATTCAGACTATAGTTTGTATAGAAGTCAACATAAGGGCTTGTTTGCTCAGCAAAGAAAGCGAGTGAGGAACTCTTATCTCCACTGCCAGTTCATGAAATGGCATATAAACAGCCTGGTGATTTATTACTGGCCAAGGTCAGCGCTAAAGAATAGCAGTTGAAGTTGGACCGTGTCCAGAAGAGAACAGCAAAAAAGGTCAGGTCTTCTAGATCTCCAGTCAGCCAGGAAATACTGATGGGAGTGGAGTTGTTTAGTCTAGAAAAGACAACTACATTTTCTGCAGAGGATAAGACTAGTCTTTATGATCAACATGAACTTAAAATGCACCACGGGATGTTTAGCTTAGATGTTAGGAAATACTTTCTAACAATAAGAGCAGTGAGGTACAGAAGAGCATGGCTTGAATATGGAGAGTGTGCAGTTTGCATGGCCGGATGTGTTGAATAGATAAACATGCATCAAGAATAATTTAGGTAGTCGATTTCAGCCTCAGGTGAACACAGGGGCTGGATGGCCTCTCTCCTGAACACTGAGCTGTGTTGCTCTATATTAAAGATGCAGGGGAAGAGAGTGACTCAGACTTCGTGACTCACATTACCTTTTCCAAGGCTTCTGCTGAGCTGCAGCTTATCCCTCCCTGCTTACTCAGTGCGGTGCCAAACCTCAGAGACACGCTCCAGCTAGATACAGATCAGCCAGTCCTTCAGCTGTAAAAGCATTTTGTGCTAGCTGAAAGCTATTGATTGCAGATATTGCCAAAGTAGATACAAAATGCACCTCTGTGTCAGAGCTGCGGCTTTTCCATTGCAGATTCCTGTAGCTGATAGAGCCCATGCACCTGGCCCCTTTCGCTGTGTAATCCAGCAGCACCCAGCGTTGTTTTACTAGAGATATTTGGGAGTATCTCTGTGCTCCTCCCTGTAGCAGTTATTTCTAGAGCTTAGCAGTTATTTCTAGAGCTGTTACCCATTTCTGAATCTACAGCTTCTGCTAAATTAACTTTCTCCCTTACTGCAGTAGGTGACTGGCTCAGGATGTTTGCACCAACACAGAGGCTCTGATGTCGGTCACAGCTAACTTTGTGTGTGTGTGATTAAAATAGCATAGCTTTTAAAAAGGATTCTGTAACAGGCCAGCCTTGTCTTATGGTTTGAGGTGCAAAGTGAGAGATGAAACATAAACAGGCCAAGGTTTTTGCTCAGATGAGGCCTTCTTTGAAAGGCTGACTGGATTTCTATATGTTGTATCATCCTAAACTTGGAAGCCCAGCAGTCTTTGGTCAAAATTCAGAACTTCACAAACTACTCCACTACTCATTTACTAGAACTTGGAGTCTTTGTGGTGCTTGCAGCAGAATTACAAGTTTTTGTGTCTCACTTCTTCCCCAGAACTGGCCTAGTTTCCTGACGTCCAATGACTTTCCTCGCCTCCAGAGGTGGCATTTATAGGCATATTCTGGTGTCCCACGACTTGAGCATCACAAAAAGCTCTGACTAATGCTGATGTTTAAGGAAAATGCTGCTCTTCTGCTGCTCATAAAGCCAGGCCGTATTGTTTAGGCAATGTTCAGCACTGTCTACACATGAGTAGGAAATTTGGAATCCCAAATGTAAACTCTTCTCTTCTCTGATTTGGTTCTTGTTAGCCGAACTAGGATTTTGTTTAGTTGAAAGTGCTGATGGTGGAAAAGATATAGAGTTAATATCCAGAGGAGTTATTTATTTAGATTATTGTGCTTATTACAAAGAAAGTTCTCTCCCAAAATGTGGAAACTAATTTTCAAAATCAAAATTTCAGTAATACTTGAATTCATCTTAGATACTTGTAAAAATTTCTTGTGTATATAGAGCTGCAGCCTGTTTAATGGACAATATCCTTCTTCCATTATTCCTAAGTACAATTTGCCTCCTACAAGAACTGCCAAGCAGCCAGAACTTTTAAAAGACCAGAGACCTCCCGACTGAAAATAGGGAACTACTTTAGCTCTGCTCAGAAGCATCACTAATGGAGCTGATGGATATTTTCCATTGATTACAGTGCAAGCAAGATAAAGCTTCTTGTACTTAACATGGCTTAGACCTTAATTTTGAAAAATTTCAAACAAGGTGAATGGAGGAGGCCTTTTCAAAATAGGAAATCAAAGCCATAAAAGAAGCATTATCTGTACTCCTACATTCTTTGTGAGCATGACAGGCGTTTGTTAGGCTGTGTCAAGAGGAACACCTAGCGCCATCAGAATCCCACCATCTTAGCTTACAAGTGAAAGTACATAGAGCACTGTTTGGATTCGTACCTAGTATTTAATAATATTGCTGGAGCAATATTTGTGTTGGCAGTGAAGACTAAAAAAAAATCTTTAAGTCTTCTCAGTACTGGAAAACATAAACTTTTAACTCTAAGCCTGGGGTGATCCTTATCCTGTAGCTATGTTGTTTCTGTTTTCCTGCATACTCAGGAGTCTTATTCCTAGATTTTCTTGCACTCACAGAGCAGAATTACCCTATGGAAATCCTTGCTGTGCACTTTAATAGAAATCAAGAGTTTGAAAAATTGAGAAATTGATTAACCAAGAATATGAATTAGAATATATGGGGCTATAATCTTCACATGCTTGAAGATTTTTGAAAAATTTCCTTCATTTATCAGGGCTTAGACGCTTGCTGTTTGAACTGAGGAGAAGATTTTTTTATGGGCACATTACAGTTTGTTTAGTATCAATTTTCCTGTTGCAATATCTGGTCCTCACCATTGCTGTGGCTGGACCTGAGAGTGCCAGCCATAGCCAATTAACAATTCCTCTGACTTATTGGTGAGTCACAAGCATTTTGAGCTGTAAAACTGTTTCTTTAGAGAGAAGAAAATATTATTGGCAGAAATAGAGTTTTTAACTCTCTGGCCTTCTGATGAGTGATATCTGTCTTCTCGTTGGCAGGTAAAGTTGGAGCTATTTCTCAGGAAGCATCTGTGGTTCCTGCTGTTGAAAAGGAAGCAAGGCACTCCTCTCACCTGCCAGCGACACCTTGCAGTCCTGCTGAACCGCCCTGGCTGTCTCTGGCCAAGAAGAAAGCCAAAGCGTGGAGTGAAATGCCCCAGATTGTACAACAGCAAATGACATGAGCATCCCTCTTTGCACTGCCAATAGCTGTGTTAACTCCATTTAATCCCTTCTTTACTGTGACCGGTTTTTTTTTTTGAGAAATAAGAGCCTTAAAACTTTTGATCAGACTGTTGTATGTAAATACACAATGAAGAAATGCCATTGTGGGCTTAATTTGATGTATTAGGAAGCTGAGCATTTCCTACTACCAAACACTAGGAAAACTTGATTCATTTTTACATGCTTACACATCTGATGATGATGTTCTAAGAAGACATGCTTCAGGCTTTTGAAACATTTCTCTAGCTAAATATGTTTTTAAGGTTTCTTTTAAGGAAACTTTTTGTTTTCAAAAGACCGTGTGGTATTTTGTACAGTTCGGCTTTGAGCTAAGAAATTAATGTACGCTGTAGAAGAGATCCAATGCTGGGCACTGACGCATCGTGAGTCATGGACATTGAGGTCATCACACTTCTTTCTCTAATGCTCCGGGATGGGCAGCCTGCCTTTGCTTCACATTGTTAATGGACCTGTTTTGTGATAGTTGTAAGATCTAAACACATTGTGATTTGGAGTGATTTTGGCTTTTGTGTGGTTTGAAGTCACAATGCTGTGGGTCTTTTGCTTTGCTTGCAGACACCCACTGGAATGGCCCACAGCTGCACACCCATTCTCTCCCATGCACTGCAAAACCACCACACTGTAGCATATACTCTGCTTTTAGTTCTACCTTTAGAAATCTGGGGTAATTTAAACATTCTACTAAAAAAAAATCCCTCGTTTTTTTAATTATGGCAAATAGTGGGTTTTTTTTGTGAGATTCCTCAGCCAATTGTCTCTCGTAAAGAGTGTGTTGGAGGGAGAACTTGCTCTTTAGAAAGTGGCATCTTGTTTTCCAGAAATGCCACTCTCTATGTTCATAAGGATGTATATTTAGTCAATTGTTTCTAATGTTAGTCGTAAAAGGGGCACCTGCTTTCCTTCTTGTCTCATCAGTCTTTAACCATTAAATCAATGTCAGTCTGAGAATGTGCAGCTGGGGCAGGATTATTCTCTCAGGGCCTGGCCTTTCAGTCACTTAAACTCACAAAAGTTCTGCTATTGACTTTCAAGGATGCAGACATTTGAAAAAGAAGCTTTGTGAAATGATGTTGGTGGCTCAAGTGACAGTGGCACTTACTGGACCTTCCAGTTCTTGCAGCATTGCACGTTTATATAGTTTTTGTTTACAGTCAGTGCAAAATTTGAAGGCTGACTTGGCTGATGGACTACTTTTAGCTGGAGAGTTGGTCAGAATTTTTGAAGAAAAATATTATGAATTGATAGGATTAACTGCGAACCAAAAAAAACTGGTTTCAGGTCATCTTGAGTAAGACTTTCATCTTCCAGTCTTGGCCTGAATTTAATATGTAGCTCTTGCAATTTGAAAACAGTATTAATTAGGAGCTAGACTGTGATTTTAAATTTTTTGGAAATATAGATGAAAACTTTCTTGACCAGGGAGGCTCAGAATCTATAGATACTATTTATTCTGGACTAACAGCAGGAAGAGTAGGAGTTTCACATTGGCTTGGTAATCGATGCCTGTTTTGTAACTTGTTTTTCTCTGCTTTAGGAAGCATATCTTCCCTTACAAAGAACTGAAACATTTGTATTTCTCTGAAACTTTGGAGTATAATGTAAATGAATATACTCAGCTTTGATTCCTGAAGTTTTGTACAGCTGTCATCCCACCACAAGCTTACTGACCCTGTGTAAAATACAAACCTTTCTATATTTAGCAAACTCTCTTCTCATTTTGTTAATGTGGATTATGATTCTTAACCCAGCGTACTACAAAGGATACTATAATCTCTCTTCCCTGTATTGCCTTTTGATCTTAATTTTTTTTCCTGTCTTTTATGTTTCATATGTATATATGTTTTTGTAATCCCTGTCTTGAAGGAACCCCTTTTGTATTCCATTCCCATATTTGGTTTACTAGTAAATGCTGTTGCCAGTGATGAAGATATAATTTCTGGGAAAAGGAAGAGGGATGAATGGCCCTCATTCATTAAGGAAAAAATAAAAAGAGGTCTTTGGTCAATATTGACTCTATACATGGATAAACTGCATAGATTTTGTTTTGAGGTGATTTTATGTGACTTAAGACTGATCAACACAGCTGGTCAGACCAAGGAACTTTTCTAAATCTAAGTTTAAAACATCACGAGAGAGCTGATGGCTCTCGTGTTGTTCTGGAGTTACTGCTCATTCAGTGCAGGGTTGGTTTGAAGGCAGGCACTCGTGGTCATAGGATACCTTGAAAATACTTGTTCGCCTGTGTTCAAAGCAGCTGCTTTAGGACATTTTTGGAGTGCTTTAACAAAGAAGGAAAACACCAGAGAATCATGTGAGGTACGTTTGAAATTCACTTGCATTCTGGATTTCGGCAATTAATGTTTTCAAATCTCTCTGTGCAACTAAGAGAACAAAAAGCATGTAAAGAAAACATTTAAACTGAATCTTGTGTAATCACAGGAGGTTAGAAGATGGGATTATAAGATAAATGTTGAAATATCAATGATTTATTGATGCATTTATAGAAACTGGTAGCTCTATTAGCATGGTTTTGATTTCTTGTTCTCCTAGTGTATTTTTTAGGTGTTCACTGAGTAAAAATAACATATGATAAGCTCATTTTGGGTGATTTTTTCTAGACACAGTAACTGTCTTTGGAAATAAGCTGTATTGAAGTGCAGAGTTTGTTGCAGAATGTCACTGTGAGGTTTTGTGGCTCAAAATTTGTAGTGGAGGATGTAGGAAGCTGTCCCTGGAATTCCCTGTGCCTGGGACTTGGCTCCCTGTGACAGCAGAGGGTGCTGGTGCCATCCCTGAGCAGTGCAGGAGGAGGATTCCAGAGTAGGTTTGTATGTGCACGGTTACAGTGAGAGGAAAGCACCAAGGCCTTCTCATGCAGAAGTTTGGATAGAGAGGGCCCCCCTAATCGACATAATATTATGTCTTTTTAAGGGCTGTTGTCTAAAATAAAGGATGCAATTTGTTTTGAAGTATTACAGTAGAAAGTCTAAGCTCAGAACAGCTACAGCTCCTGAGTGTGTGCCACCTGCTCTCCTAAGTGCTTTTCAGATCAATACAGGAAAGATATCAGCCTGTGAGCATACTCTGTCCTTTAGAACTGTTCCTGGAAGAGGATACATCTGAAGGATACAGGTAATGAGAGATGTGATTAGCAGCCTGATAAAAAAGGCAAACATTTCTCTTTGTCTTTTCCTCCAGTGTTTCTTAGCCTACCTACAATTTTGTTAGAGATTTTTCCTGGTTATGATTTGACAGATTTGTCACTTCAGTCATCACCAAAATGTTAGTAATGATGACGTGGAACCTCGTGGGGAATCTGAGCATCTGTTTAGGATTCTGATCTTGGTTTGCTTGCTGTACTATAGAATTCTCTCTCTTTTATGTTGTCAGCAAGCGTTGCACCCAAAGTACCAGTATTTGTTACAGGGTACAGCCTGGGATAGTTCTTGATGCAGAGGTTCACTGAAACCTCTGCTTTTCACAGAGAACAGCTTTTTATGTCTTTTATGGAAGCAGGCAGGTGAAATAAACTGTGAATTCTGAACTTGGAGCACAGACCCATGCAACTGCCCAGAACAAAAAGGTTGCTCAGGTATTTCTGGCTGGGTAGTTGAAGGGGCATGGCTCGATGATGAATGAAAGTTCAGCTTGAGAAACAAAATGATTAAAATGGGAAGCTGCATTCGAATTACTCTTCCATAGTGGGATGGATCTAAGCCCAAGGAAGGGCACTGACGGGGACCTTCAAATAGTGTCTCTGCATTTCTCTCTGCACGTAAGGGATGCCAGCCCTCGTTGGTTTGAACCACGTTAATCAGGTGAGCACCATGACTGCAATGCACATCAAAACCTGTTGTGAGCTGCTGATCAAGTCCACAGCAGTGCAGCATTTCAAATGGAATTGCTGTATGATCTGTGCATTAAAAATGCAACTTCTCAGGAGTGAGCTAAGCCAAATTTTAGCAGCTTCCTCTGACTTGAGGGGCAGATTATTGACTATGGAAAATGTGAGAGGCTATTTTTATTCTTATTGTGCTAGAAGTGATTTTAAAAGAAGCTATTTTAATAGCTGTTTATTTTTTTTAGAGGCAGTTCAAAGAAGAAAAATCTAGAGGCAGATTATTTAAACAGGATTATTAGCTGTCAGTTCTTGGACTGATCTGTAAGCCAAGTTAATCACTGAACAAGAAGCAGGTATGAAAATGAGTGAAGTGTGGAGTATTTAATTTATACAATTTTGTATGATGTAGAAATGGAAAGACAGAGGAGGAGATTGGTTGACATAAATAACCTACATGGAAAAGGTTTGTTTGGTACCTGGAAGACTCATTCCAGCCTTTCTTCTCTCTGCCTCAGAATATATCACTTCCCTCTAAGCATCCTTACTTTTTATCTGTGAGATCAAACCAAATTTTTACTTAACCAGTTTCGTAGTCAGTTGTATTTTCCAGACTTTGGATGAAAAGCTGACAAACCCAAGATCCCATACCTGTCAATACTGGCAACCCTTGTTCAAAGTTCACTCTAATCTACATGGTTAAGCTAATATTTCATTGCATTGTCCCTATTACACCATTCTGTCTCCAAATTAGTTTTGATTTGCAAGTGTTTTTCCAACACAGAAGGGTGGGGTTGACTGCTTTAAAATTAGAGCCTTTCCACATTGCTCAGGAATATGTTTCCGTGGCATTGAGGTAACTTCTTCCAAGTTACACAATAAGCTCATTGTAGCAACCGCAGCAATGTATGGGAAAGGGTCGAAGTCCCGGGGCTGTGTTGTGTTTCCAGAGAGTTTGAATTCCGTGCAGCATCCTCACCTAATGGTGTCACTGGCAGCGCTGGGAGCTGACAGAGCGGAGGGGACGTGGCTGGCTGGCTCCTCGTGGGTGACACTCGGGCTCTGCTGAATGTCTGCGTCACCAGTGATGTGGGCAAGGGGGGTAAAGTGACAGTCACTGAGCCACAGTGCAGGGGTGATTGCACCCCAAAGGTGCAAATTTACGAGTTGTGCCTATGGGATGAAATAATTTCACTGGACTTTGTGAGCTGTAGAAATATGTTTTATTCATACAGGAGTAAATAAAGTGACATTTCTGTCACAGCTAGATGTACAAATTAGGATATATCTACATTAAACTAGAGCTGTGTTTTAAACAAAAGAGGCATTTACTCAGTTTGGATCCTGAGTCATACATATTTCAAGGATAAATACCTGTTTTAGTACAGAATTTAATTTGTGAAGGGAGTTCTACCCAAAGATTAGTGACCTCATCTGTAGTTCCCTGAAAAGAAATCAGAACAGAGCCTCATTTTATGGGGGTTTTTCCACTTTGACAGAACAATTTATTACATAAACATCCTTAGTGTCATGATCTCTATAAAAAATAACTGTCTCCTTATGTTGCATTGTTTCTAAAATAAGAGCTTTGGCTGTGAGAGGTACTGCATATTCTGGTAGAATAATCAAAAAATAATTGCATGTAAAGTACTAGAAGAATCAGTATCGGTTCTTATTTGCTATTTATTTAATAATTTCAGAGCATGACTTGGTACTAAAGCCCAGATTCTGCAAAGTATTCGGTCAAGGGTCAGAACGGGCTGGGGCTTGGACTGACCCCGTGGGGCCTGTCCAGAGATAGATTGCAGATCTAGTCCTGCTCTTCACTGGACACAGTGTAAATTGGATTTGGCCCCTTTTAAGATACATTTAAGTGAAATGGAACAAAAGCTTTCAGAAAAGTGTGGGTTTTTTTTTTTTTCAATAATGAACCAGATCATGTAAATTCAAACAATGTAACTCAAGGCCTGAAACAGCATGGGCTGATGTGACCAAGTGTAATGTTGCAATCTAGAGTCCAGCTGTACTTCTATGGGGGAAAAGTTGGATCTTGCCACGTACTGCTGGGAATGCAAGCCTGGTAACCAGGCTGGTGTGGCTCTGGGGCTCTGCTCAGTCTGACACCTCTAGGACATGTGTTTGGCTTAGACTTGCTGGGTGTGTAGGTCTTCACGTATTCCTAGGTAATGCACCCCAGAGAAGCTCCAAGCAAATGCATCTTGTGTAAAGCCATGTTGGAAAAGTCCCCCCCGAGAGTTCTTTAAATGCCAGTGAGCAGTAGGTGCTCCGTGCAGTGCGTTTGCATCGGTGCCCAGAGGCGCCCTGCACGTTCGGCTTTGTGTTCGGACAGAAGCTCCCTCCTGCCATACAGCAGAAGTGTTTGTGCATCTGCAGTTTAGGGGCTCTCTTGAGAGAGCTGTTGCCAGTCCTTACCCAGCCAGGTGTGTTCCATGGCATGTTTGATTAATTTGGCTCCGTGGGTTTCCTACAGCGCAGGTGTCCTTTCGGCTGCAAGCCGCTGCTTCGGCCCAAAGCGCTCTGTTTGCACATAGCAACAGTCTCCTTTGCAATGTCACCAAGGTCCTGGGACTGACAGGAGTTGGGTGAATGTAATTTGTTTATGCTGGTTTATATCTTATTCCATTCTTTTCTTATGGATTTCACCTCTGTAGGCAGTAGCTCAAAAGCGAGAGTATACAGACACTGATCTGACTAACTCACTTTTAGAGCACGCCACTCCTTTTAAAAGGCAGTTTGTGTCTCTGGCGAGCTAATGGCATAGCAGAAGGAGCTGGGGTGGAGCGGTGGGATGCCTGTGTGAGACTAACGGTGTGGCAGAGCCTGTTCCCCTCCCTGCTTCACCTTCTGTGCCCTGGTCAGCAGCCCGAGACCTGGCTTGGGAGCGGTGGGGTGAAACAGGAGGCTGGAGTGTCCTGCCCCGTCCTGCTCTGGGCTCCGCAGTGTCACGGTCTGAGCTGGGGCTGACCGGGGCTGTCCCTGCTCCTGCCGGCGGGATCGGTGCCCCGGCTCCCTGCAGACGCTCCGCAGGTGGCTGCGGCTCGCAGGCACAGAGCCCTGGCATTTATTTACTCTCCCCCAGCGTTTCCCTCGCCGTGATGATGTAACCAAGGCCATTGCATAATCACCTAGTCCTCAAAATTACTTTCTTCTAGCTTTTGCCATGTGAAAGGAATGGAGCCAGCAATGCTGGCAGTGTCCAAAGCCAGAGCTGCTGGAACATCTGATTCCTTTGCCTCGGACATGCAGCTTGTCTGTCTTCTCACTCTGTTTAATAATGGGAATTTACTTTTGTATTGACTGAGCAGTTAAAACCAACAATTTTCCGGCAGAACTCATACTTTTGCTAGACTTTTGCATTTGTTTTATTAACAGTATGGATCTGTAACCACAGTATGGCAGCAAAGATTTTTTATTTTAGGGAGTGACCTAAACAGCAACAGCCTTTATGCAATTTTCCAAAGAAATGTAAAATAAGAAGAAGTATTTCAGTGCTAAATGGCACTTCGGGCTTTCTTTCAGATCTTAGGAACAGCTCTGTCAGAAAGGAACAAATCTGCTAAAGCCAATGGAATTAGTTTGGTCTAAATAAGATTATAATTGGGCCTTTCTGTTTCTGCATTGCTCAAAAATAAATCCCAGTAAACAACTTGATGTCAAGCCTCCTCTTAGCTATGCCAGAACTATGTTGAAATTGGGAAAAATTGTCCCAAATTCACACTGTCTGATAGTCTGCAGTGTAAAAATGGTGGAACGTACATCTGTGTTTCCTAGGTAGGCCTGTCAGAATTTGACGTGTGATTAACAATTCTTGTCTCTTACTAGGAATACTATTTTGTTGACTTCTTTGACTTCCTCGATGTCACTGCAGACATTCCTTCCCCTGAGCTGTCCCAAGGTAGGAGTTTTCACAGGCTGACCACAGCTGAATTGAGGAATTGGTTCTGTGTGTTGTGGAACTGTAGTTTAGATATGCTGCTCTGGTCTCAGTTTGGATCTGAACTCCCTCAAACTGTGGGGATATTTGAAGGATTGTTTTTGTTTTTAAACCCATGCAATTTTCTTGTTCTTATAAACAGAGTTAATTTTGGACTCACTGTTAATATATAGTCTAATAGCAGAATAGCTGCTACTCTCAACACATAATAATAAATATTTCTACGAGTAGCTTCTACTATCAACACATAATCATAAATATTTCTACTAATAGTCCTAGCCTGACATTCCAACTCTAATTAATCTGATTGTGCATAATAATAAATTGTAGTAATGCTTTGGACATATTTTTTAACTGGTGAGGCTGTTAAAAAGTTTTGATAAAGTGGCATTCACTGGGCTAGGGACTTACCTTACTTGAAGACAGCATTAATCCCTGGCTAGAAAGATGACTCTCTTTGTATTTCTGGAATCATAAAACTAACTTTTTTTTTCTTTACTCTTTGTAGTGCTGTGAGGTGTATTATTATTCATTTGAAAGAAATTAATTTAGAGGAAACCGTCCATCTACCGCATGAAAAGTACTTTTGGGGTAGGTAAATTTTTTTTTGGCTTTCCGAAGTCTTTGATGAGATAACAGCTGTGTGCTTAAAGCACAGAAATGAGAGCTAAACTGATAGACCTGTGACCATTTATTGTCACAGAAGCAGTGAAGTGCCTCTGTATCCAGTGCAGGCCTATGTTTAGAGGCAAATTTTGTCTAGCTAGGAAGGGCTGAAAATAGGAAGCTGGTTTCCATTCTGGTTTCCCAGAAGAGTGTGTGTGTTTTAGCTCCAAAGGAGGCAGGGAGTAGACAGAGAGCTTTTGCCTGCTTTTTACAGGATATCCCACTTCACTCTTATCTCATACCTATTTTGTGGAATGTAAATGTTCTGCAAATTTACCTTCTGGCACTGGTTTGCTATGGAAACTTGTCCGGCATCTTTATGCTCTGGTAAGACAAGGCTTTGTGAGACCTGCAGGTACCTGCAGGACTTGTGGATGGCTGACTTTGACCAATGTGAAATGATGGTTTCACGTTCAGTGCCTTTGCTGACCTACCACTGATGCAAACTGCCTCCACAGAATAAGCCCCGTGTAAACTTTTCTTAAAGGACTGAGGAAAAAAGTTGGTCTCTGGCAATGAAATGCTGTTTTTATTTCGGGCATCTCAATGTATGAGTGAGGAAGTAATCTGATTAGCACATTTGCTAGAGAAATGAACCAATGGGAAGGTGAAAATATTAATAAAAGATAGAGTTGATTTATACTCAAACTGGCCTTTAAATTTGCAATATATGCTGTAAGAACATGCTTATATAACCTCTATTTCTATTCATAAAGGTTTATGTGGGTCTATATTGAATTATGCATTTAAAATTAATCCACCGAGTCAGCCCACTGAGATGCCACTTCTCATTTAGCAACTGCATTAAGGACTTTGTGCTTCATTTAGAAACTGTGAGAAGCTTGCTTTGTGCTGTGGAGAGGAACTGGCCTGCCAGATTCAGACTGGCTATTACAGGGTTTTTAAAACAACCATCTCTCTGTCTCTGTCTTTCCAAGTTACCAGTGAAACTCTGTTCTTGACTCGTGTGACCCGACTCATGCAGCTTGGCTGAACCTGACAGACCCAACTGACTTGTGTCAGATTCTTCGAAGAGAGTAGTGAAGGTTTTCTTCAGGGGCTGGGAACAGCTGACTCTGCCTTTGCGAGGCTGTGGGGACCCAGAATGAACAGACACACACATTAAGTTTTTATACCAGTGGCTGTAATTCAGATTTATTAAGTGTTTTGTTTGTGTAGCTTTCCAGTTCCTCAGACATTGCAAAAGGGTCAAGAGCTCTTCTAGATGTTTACATAGATTTTATTCTAAGAAATCTTAGACTCTTAGTTTGTCTGATCTGTATTCTTCAAAGTACAATTATGCTGCAAAAATGGCATTGTGAGGCTCCGTGTTATGTGTCTGAATTAAACTTCTTTAGCTTAAAAATGAAAGAGTACTATTTCTGCATATCCACACTAGTGTAAAATACAGATTGACATGTCTACAAGGCCTATCTTGTTGATCAGAAAAAAATACTTGTTGTCGGAATGAGTACCTTTATTGACTCTGGGTGAACCTGTTGTCTTCCAATTCTGCTTTTGGTTGTTATTATTATTAAGATAGTGCTTTCTGGCCTTAGTTTAAAAAACTTGTGAAATACCTGGCAAGGCTCAGTTTGTGTTTCTCATTCTGGGAACTGTGCTCATACTGCCAAAATATTCAAGTGTCTTCTGAATAATTAAGAAGTTAATTCTGTGAATACTGGCACTGAAGAAGTTTTCTCTCATACAGAGTTGTGTATCTTCTCTTCTGTATTTCCCACTGCATTTGTTCCCTGGCCCTTGTATCCTCCACTCCACCTTGCGGATAGTCCAGAGCCACCTGGAAGTTCTCCACCTTCTCTCTGTGTGCACCTGCATGTTGGGTGATTGGCTGGCAGGTTGAAATTTGAAAGGAAGTGGTAGAAATGTAAAAAAAATTGGTTAAAAATCATCCACCTTGTTCAAAACTTCTCGGAGATGATGGACATACAGGACCATATTGTAAGTGAAGTTCTGTATAAAATCAGTCTAAAAGTATAAATAGTAGTAAGAAGAACATTCTCTCATTTTTACATTGTCTCCATTTACCAAACTTGTTTGGTTTGCTGCTTTATTTTTGTGTGAGAGAATTAATATGTGTGATTTACTAGAAGGAAGCCAAGTTGAAAAAAGGGATTTTTATGTAAGTACAGAAAGTGCCTATTCCCCTGATCATTTTTATCTGCTTTGGGATTAAAATCCACAGTCTAGATGCAGCGGCTATAAAAATTTTGTCTCTTGCCTGTGTGACTGTGCTCTGCTAGATTAAAGTTTCAGTGCTGCAGGGTGTTGTGCAGCCAGTCCCAGAGAGGACTTCGACTGTCAGGGTAGACACTTGAAGTAAGATGCAGTAGGTAAGGTAAATAACGTCTCTATATAATAGACCTTATTTTAAAACAGTCTAGCCTTTGACAGATAAGTGACAAAATTAAGACTGAAATCCTCAAAGTTATTTAGGTGTCTCATTAATGCAATGGAGAACCAGATGCCTGAGTATTTAGGGACCTGAAGTTAAATCAGAAAATAATTAACATCTTGAGGAGAGTATTATCAAAGATTAAAACAGATCAGAAACATCTTCCTTTAAGTCTCACCATTTTAAGGACTCATTACAAGTTTATTTGTGTTTTGATTAAGAGTAAATAAAACAATAATATTAAATGTTCGTTTTAATATGTGAAAAGCAACTGGTTGCATAACTGTCGAGTTATGAAACCTATATTTTTGTCCTCTGCATCCTGAACATCTGTGGCCTATATTTAATTGTAGTTTTCGTCTTCAGTTTGAAGAAACAATGTTTAGCCTGAAGACAAAAGTGATCTGTGTAGTAAAATCAGCTAAATAGTGTCGCTGAGTCTCACTTGCTAATGGAAAAGGCATTTTTATGCATGTTCTAACTTAGAAATTTTATTCATTTGATAGTTTAACTACAGTTAGGACTACTCTGCTATTCTGAACAACGTGAAGAATGAAAGTGTTAAGACATGGAGGGATTGTAACTCAAGAGGAGCAGGTGCATAAGGATAGAAATGTAGGGACATATTGCAGCATCAATTTTTAAGCAGAAATCCATACTGATTCCAGTAGGAAGTAATTCTGATGAAATATTGATGAAATAATGTGATATGACCCATGGGCAGGAAATAACAAAATGTGCAAAGTAAAGAAAGCTAGCAGAAGGAGGGAAAATAACATGAAATGCAGAATCAGAAGGAATGAGCATCTTCACAAGTAATGCTCCTAAAAGTCTGGAGAACGATATAGAAAGCTTTTACGTAAGGTGGTAACATGATAATATCAACACCTTTCCCTCAGCAGTCCATACAGCCAGAGAGCTTCAGCCCAGATTTGCAGCTGTGATCTGTGTTTTGTAGTTGGTCCATATAATGGACTGGATGAGGTTTCCATTTCAGTCAACCTCCTTTTTCTGACATGTAATTCAAATCCAAATGCTAATCTGCATTTGTGACTCAGAAATCTCTAAGTGACATCCTTACCAAAGAAAGAAAAGATGGGCCCTTCATGTAGAAATAGAAAGGTGATGTTTGAAGGATGTTTCTTAATTTTTAAAATGCAGGTAGTCAAAAACTTCAGAGATGTTTTTGTTCAATTTACTTCCACATTATTGTAGCTGTTAAATTCAAGGTCTCCATAGGCTTCTTAGCCCATATCTGCATTGTAAATCAAGCTGTCTGCAAGTATACACTGCTGAAAACAAAGCAGGTTAGGTAGTTTTAGTTTTAAAACAAATTCTGTTGTTGGACGTAAATCTCAGGTTTCCCAGGTGCAATCTTGCAGAGAGATCTTGAGGTAAAAGTACAGTTTGCTCCAAACACAATGATTTATTTCCACAGAGGTAAGGCATTCTAAACTGCAGTTTCTGCCTGCACATCTCGGGAAATAGAGAGTTGGTTTGTCTGGCTTGGGATGGGCTGTTCAGTAATGAGGTCTTGTTCATAGCCATGGCATTAAGGAGCCTTATCAATGAGGTGTCCCAGTTAACTGAATTGAAGGTGGGAATATTTCCATCTGCTATTAAAATGCAGCTTCTTGTATTCTGCCAGAGACATAATAAGCATTTTGAGAGTTTTCTAACACATTGCCATTCATTTCCCCACATTGGATCTGTAGATTGAAAAGAACACAAAAAAGGAACCCTCAAACATATGCCAATAACACATGCATATTTATGCAGCCAGCAGTTCCCTTGTTTAGGGAGAGTACTCAAAGAATTAAATTTCATAATTTTCTGAAATAGCAAGGACATTTAAAGAGCATCTGTGGATTAGTCTGAGTAAGTCTGTTCTGTGAATTGCCTGAAAAGAAAACAGACTCTTGCTAGGTATTGCAACAAATTGTTCCCAGCACTTCAGCTTAACACAGTAAATGAAAATTCAGAGGAAGCAGCACAATATTGGATGAACCTGCTTCAGAACATTGGCTCAGGCCACAAAGCAAGTAATTAACAAGCTGAATGAAGCATTTAAGCCCACGCCTTATCATTTATGTAACTAACCTTTGAGTTTTGGACGCACTGGTATGCTGCAGTGAAGCCTACACAGTGTTTCTTTTATGTGTGTGTATTGAGCAAATGGGAAATGCATACCCTGCCATTTGTTTTTCACATTTTCAGCACTTATCAGAGTTCTCTGGCTGAGTGATCTTATATTGCAAAATTGTATGCGTCTTGGTTCTTTTTTCTGTAGTGCAGTATGAATCTAGACAAGCCTCAGCCTTGTGTGTGTGGGGATGTATTCTACTTTCAAGGGTGCTTTTGGGCTTGTTTAAAGCATCATTAGTAGCATTAGAAAAGAATTAATTGAATGCCACTTTTCACCAAAGAAGTGAGCAACAAAAAGAGTGATGGGGATTCTGCAAAGTCCTTGTTTATGGAGGCAGCCTTCAAAAACAGCTTTGAGAACAAATCAGCAATGCTGTGAACAAATGAGGTCTCAAAAGACGCAGTTTCCATCCTTGTCACACATCTGTTTTTCCTATCCTGGGAAATATTGGGCATGTTAGGAACGCTGAGACTGCTGATGACAACATTAGTTTCCTACAGAGCTCGTGAGATAGAAGTGGAGTGTAACATCACCTCTGCACTTGGGAAATGAATCATTTTGCTTATTAATGCTCTCATTTTTGTCTCTCCCTCCTGTTCTTTTCCCCATCACTTTATAACCAGACTTATTTGGAACTCTTGTAAGACAAACACCATTTCTCCTTGGCGAGAGGAAAATAAAATAGCATACTTAACATGGTTATATAACACACTGCTACGCATGCCTAAAATGAGGTCATTTTGATTAATATATTTATCTGGTGTGCAGCTGTAACAGGACATGTAATTGTGAATAAAAGACCACCGTTTTCTTTAGTCTCTTTGCAATAGCCTTTAGTTTTTGTAACTTATATCCCTGAACCTGATGGGAGTTAGTTGCTGGTTATGTCATAATTTGTGCCCTTGGGCTATGGTCCTAACCCTCCAAACCTCGGAAAACACCCCCCCGGGCAATTTCTTATCTCTCTTCCTTCCTCTGTCAGAAGTTAGGTAAGAATTCTGCACTAATTATATTTATTAGAAGCAATCCAGCAACACATGCATAGAAGGAGGAAAGAGAACAGGGCAAACTGTGGAATTCCTTAAAGCTGGAAATGTTGCTGGATGATGGAGAAAGGAAAAAGATGAGGTGAGTGATAAAGCCAGTTACAGTGAGCCAGGAGAAAAAGTGGAGCAGCATGCTGCAAACATCTCTAGTATCATCTGTGGGAATGAGAGAACCTGTAGAATCTGCTTTTGGAATACAAGCAGATGTATTTTTCTTTTGGGATGTTGAACTGCCATTCTTCAAAGTTCTGACGCATCCGGTTCTATTTCGGTTTGATGACTCCTAACTAGGCACGTTAGGCGGCTGCTGCTCAGAAGCCAGCATTTAAAAACACTGTGTTTTTCTGTTCAACTCTTTCTGGCAAAAAGCTCATTATTCAAGTACTTGCTCTAACCTTTAGTTACCCTGGTTGCATAACTGGAAAGCAGCATCCCACCATGCACTTCTGTGACCCAGTTGTGCCTTTCCAGTAGTGACTTTATGAGTTATGAAAGGTGTGTCTGCCACATCGCTACAGAAACATTTACTCTACTGACCCTGATTTCCTAAATATTATATAGTCATTTTCCACTAAGGAGTAAAAAACAATGTAAAACGTGGAAAAAAACCCCCTAATTCTGCTATGTTGAAAATCCTTCTGTATGCTCTTTTGCCTTGATAGTGTTTGGACTTCTCATTGATGAAAACATACTTGTAGAACTGATTTTAAAATCATTAATGCTTCAGTAATCTTTCAAAATGAATTTTAGATGGTACATTCAGTACTAATAGTCACAGTACAAATCATTGACTCATCCAAGGAAGAGCCTGAATAACAATTGCTTTGTTGAACTGATTTGCAGTCTAAATTGTGATGTGCAGCTTTCACATTTTCTAGGCTGTCTGCAGACTTGCTAAAATCTTTCCACATTATCGTATCATCTATTACCCTGTATTCTACTCATGATAAAACCTCCTGGTGGATGAGAATGAATTTCTAATGTCACATAGAGAAAACTGTTTATTGCTAGCATTACTTTTACAAAATCTTTCTGTAGCTCATAGAAAACACAAAGGAGACGTGCTTGGTTTTCTCTGCCATCACATAATACAGCATAAGTCAGTTATATAAATAAAGTCACTTACATAAATAGCTTAATTCTCCTTTCATTTATATGGAATTATAAATCAAGAGCAGATCTACTGAAACAAAAGAAGTTACACTGGCATAAAACCAGTATTGACAGCATGTGCAGACTTCCACTATATAGATTTTTTCAGCCAATGATTTTTGGGCTTTAACGGCTTGAAAATCATCCTATCCTAAGATGTAAAGTATTTAGTATGTGGCAGCTGAAGGCTGGTCTTCATAGCAAAGCTTGCCCTTTACATCAGTTTTCTAGTAGCCTCTGTATATTATTTTTTGGTATCAATATACAATTTATCTGTGTGGCTAAAATACAACATTACTGTTGTCTAGTAAGCACGACGTAACCAGTTCTTCTGTTGTGTAGGTTTTAGAGAACTTGGTATTAGTGACTGATGATAGAAGCCTGTTTGAAAATCAGGAAGACCTTTAAAAACCCATCCTAGCCCTACAACAGTTTAGTAATGCAGTTTCTACTCTTCTTTCATCCATACCTGTGGCCAAGAGGCTGAGATGGCATCCCTTACCTTGTCCTTGGTTGTGAGTAGTATGGAGCAAAGACCAGGCAATCCATGGTTCCTACAGTGGAGGCTAAAGAACTGTTGAAACGAAGGAGTCAGCACATTTTCTGAAGATAAAAACTGCTGCCATTATACCTTTTCACCCAGTTATACAGAGAACCATGGCACATTAAGAGATGTTCCAGGATTTTGTGGCATCCCATTCACAGAATAAAAACATCTTACTGACATTTTCCAAGTTGTGATAGGTCACAGCCAGGAGCTGTCCCATGGCTTGCCCTTCCCTTTGCCCAGGATGGCACAGGGTCCTGATCCCACTCAACAACGTCAGCACAGGGTCTTGTGTCAGGGAGCTGGGGAGCAAAGGCTGACTGGAAGCAGTGGTTTTCCTTTAACTGCTTTACAGGATAGAAATCATCCAAAATTGCTAATGAAGGTTTTAATATGAAGCATTATGTAAGTGTAGATGACTTTAGCATATTTCAAATATCATTTGAATCAATCTGTGTAGGTACACTGTTATAAAACGAGGACATAGTGAGCAAGTAGTTGGGAAATGTTTTGCTATCCTATATTTGGGTTAAATTCTGTTTCATATTGCATCTAAACCCCTCTTTTTTATAACAACCCTTAAAGCTTTCAAAACTAAAGTTATGACTTAAAAACAATAGTTTAAATCAACACATTTCCAAGAAAAGCTTCAGTGATGAAAATGCACTTCAACTAAAGCTTCCTCTGATCAGACATAAATGTATTTTGTTATGGATAACAGAGGCCTTGACAGAATGAGTTGTAGGCTCACCATAGGTCTTAGCCTGTCCTGTGGATTCTAAAGTAAATGCAGAGCCTGCACAAGCTTACATAAGAGGCCAGCAAGGCAACCTCTGACCCCAGCAGTGCCTGGGGCTTAGGCAGCAAGTCACAAGCAGGCTACATCTTGCTCAAATGACAAGACAAAAGCAGCAGCCCATACACATGTAACTTGCAAAAAATTTTCAAATCTTAGTATGTTTTGTAGAATAAACTCTTAATATTAGGTTTATAAATAAAGGTATTGTCTAGCTTTCTCTGTGAAGCTGAGTTTGATAGCCTGATGGAACTTCTTGAGTGGTCATCACTGAAAACAGTCCTTTCATCACCACACAGACACAGTTTAAACGTGGCTGGGATGCATTCTTGCCTGGACTGTAAATGAAAAGGTATCCCGATCATAGGTTTAAATCAAAGCAACCTGGAAAGCAAACAGTAACGCATAAGAGGAACCAAAGCCCAGACAAGTGCAGGGTAGTGCAGTAAGCCAGGCCTTCTTCAGCTCCCATGATTTTTACTCTACCACAGCAAAAAAGGAAGAGAGGCGGGGAAATAAAACCAAACCCCAAAAACCCAAATGCAGCAGCACTTGTTGTCCTCTTTTACAACATCTGAGGTTTGAACAATTTCTTTTCTATGGTTTGGCTTCTTCACTTCAAGTGTTATTGTGTGACTGCAGGATCTAGGAGTTGTTCTTTGTTCCTTTATCTAAAACACCTACAAAAAGCAGCTCCCATGTAATATTCGTTCACCTCTGTAGATGGTATGCAAGCCAAAGAGTAAAGAACACAAAAATTTTAATTAGGAAACAACTCTTCACACAGACTTTGTTGGTACAACATAGTTATAAGTACATCTA
>VYZT01026095.1:5899-22204 GCA_013400735.1 Pomatostomus ruficeps
CACACTGCCACACCCTGTCACACCCTGCCACACTGTCACACTGTCACCCTGCCACACCCTGCCACACTGCCACACCCTGTCACACCCTGTCACACTGTCACACCCTGTCACACCCTGTCACACCCTGTCACACTGCCACACTCACAGCCCTGCAGCCACCAGCACTCTCCAGTGCCACGCTTCATGTGGGCACTCACACCCTGTGCAAGGCCAGTTCCCTTTCACAAAGGATTTTCCATTTCACTCTGTAAAAATATTTTCTTTCTGAGTCAATTTTTCTAACAGCGACAAAAATGAAATGTAAAATTGAATCCATTCCAAATGGAAAGACAAAAACCTTTCAGCATTGTGACTTCAACCTTTTTTCCTGGTAAGCCCAAAATGCAAAGGGATGAACATGAGGAAAGGGGTACTTCAAGAGGAAATACACCCTGAGAGCCACTAGCTATGAACACTTGAAAGACAGGAATTAGAGTTATTAAAGGTATTTTAATATAAAAAGCTGAAGGAGTAGAAATAAAATATTGTCTTTCTGAAGTAGTGTATTTTCCAAAATCATTATTTCATAGTATTATGAAGAAATTAATTGGTGGGGTTTTATAAGAAAATTCCTTCATTGGAATCCTGCTTGGTTTTAAGCACTTCACCTGATTCTCATCTAACTCATACTGGTACATATCATTAAACCATGATTAACTTCAAAAGTCTGGTTTGTGATCTGCACAAGGAGAAAAACGCAATCTCTCCCATCTCTGGATGAGCATCAGAAGCCTTTATTTGGCCAGGAGAATTGCCAAAACAGAGCGCTGCTGTTAATTGATGATCTGAAGTTTTTAAGAATACTTATGGATAGATCTTGTCACAGAGTTTGGTTTCAAGGAGCTCCAAAAATAAGCAAGGATTATCCCAGGATTAGAGCAAATGTAATCTTTATCTGGAAATCACATAAATCTGGGTTGAACACTGAATTACATAACTGGCAACCCGCAGCAAACACCGAGACCTTGCCTGAGCAGGTCTGGAATGCTCTCCAATGGCAAGGTAAAATCACATTTTTGTATCAGAGTGGGACGCTGCAGTGACATTTGAACCTGGTGGTTAAGATGTTCACCTGAGAGGGAACAGGGGGTGATTTTCCAGGTCAGTTTTATATTCAACCCTCCCCAGAATCAGACCTGCAGGATTCCCAGGCTGCCCAGGCACTACAGGACAGTTCTGCTCTCTTTTTTCTCTTCCAGGCCCAAGTGCTTTCCACTCTTTGTTGTGCCAGGACTCAGCTCCAAGAAGAAAGCAGCAGATGTGGGTGTCAGACCCCTCAAAGCTCCGCAAAATCAGGCTCTGCTCTTTATGGGGTCTGAGCCACAAAACCAGTCTGGGAAAACCCGGGAAATGCTTTTTCTATCCCGTAAAATTACATTTCACCCCTAAGGTTCACTGCATTTCTGAGATGCTCAGTTTCTATCATGCAGATGATCTTCCTGCTCATGGACATCAGCGTAACTTTGGTTCCTAAAGGAACCCTAAGCTTTGGGCCTGCTCTCAGCATTTGTTTAAGGATTAAGTGGTTATTCTGCAGCACTGAAACTCCTAACTCCCGTTGGAAGGTCAAGAACTTGAACTCCCTTTGTCTGTAATGAACATCAGCTCGTGCAGTTGGTTACAGCAGGGCAGGAAGGCTTTTCCCTGCATAGCTGATCAGCAGTGGGAGTGGGGATGTTCTTAATCCAGCACTCATTGATTCAGAGAGCAAATTCAAACCTCACTCATGTCTGGCATCATTTCAAGTTTTTATGTTCGGCTTCATTTCAAGTTTTTTTGTCCAGCACCTTTCGAGTTGTTGTGCACCCAGAAGCTTCAGGTGACAACAGCCAGGTCAGTGCCACCTTTGCAGAGAGAGCAATAACCTCAGCCATGCATGTTGAGGTGATCTAATGAAACAGCATCAATTAATGTCATGTAATGGATGCAATTCAGGCTATTTTACCTGAAGTGCTGGTATAGAGGAATTAACACAGTTTTTATGTGCTTTCTGTACTGCTGAGAATCTCCCAGTCACGCAGTCCAAGGGAAGTGCAACTTTGCTGATTGGACTATTTATACAAAGTAATAGCTACTCTGGCACTACCTCATCTTTTTAAGTCTGCAGAGCCTAACAATCCTTCCCCAGTACCCATTTCACAGGCAGAAATAAAGCTCTCTTCCTGGAACATTACTGCCCGCTTTTAATAGCCACATTTAATCTTTGTTTAACAGGGAGCATTCCAGAAAAATTTACAGGTGCTTGTCAGAAAACATTGCGGGATCTTGTTACATTATTAGAGTTTTATATTGATTAAACACATGGCCTGTAAGAGGTGTAATAAACCAGCTGTCATTATGAAATGGAGCTCGCCAGGTAAGCTGCATCCTTCTGCAATTCTTATTTTATTTAAGAGCAGCCGATTTCATTTTCATTCATTTGTTGTTCTCTCTCCGTGAGCCTGGGACCACGTTTGCACTGGGGAATGTGCTGTGGTGCTGCTGTAACTCCGCTGCTGCAGGGCAGGGAGAGCCCTGCCCGGCCAGGGTCACGGGGTGAAACCCCGAGTTTGTGGGTTTAGACACAGATGGCACCGGTGAATTTATGGTGAATCCTGTATCGTGTGAAAGTTGGGGCTCTCATGAATTTACGTCTTTGCTTTCACAGAGCTGGTGTTTCTCAAGTTAAGTGGAACATCATCTGTGAAATGATGTCCTGCAAGAGGTGTTAGTTCTAGAGTCAGGTTTCTCTTCACTCCTCTCTTTGTCATAAATAACGGCTGCAGTACATTTCATGTGTAGAATCTGTAACTGGACTGAAAATTAGGAATTTTCTGCACAGTTTGTAGAGGAATCTGGTAACAGTCTAACAAATCAAGTAAGAGATCCTTGTGACACTCTCATCTCCATAACAATACATTTCTTTTAAGCATTAAAAATTATTTTGATAGTAGAGGTCCTGTGTTTGGGCTAAATGCTGTAACTTATTGCAGCTACCACTCCTTTTGCACAACACATACATCAGAGAGAAAACACAAAGATTACTTTTGCAGCCTTATATTTACACTTTTTTATAATGAATTATAATTAATTTTTACCTTGAGGCACTACTGATATAAGAAAATGGCTCTCACAGAAGAACCTTGTTAGCTACACAAAAATTCAGTACAATCAAGAAGCCAAACCCTGGTGATAAGAAAAGCTTGGCTGTGCTGTTTTTCAAGCAAGATACATGGGAGGAGGAACAATCAAAGTCCACCCTTGCTGGCACAAAAGGCAGCCTGGAGCTGGCCAAAGGAATGTGAAGAATGGCCAGGAGCTGTGGAGCTCCTCGGAGCTGCATGCAGCTATCTGCACCAGGAGGAAGATAATTCATCACGATAAAAAACAAACACCCATTTTAAACTTGCTTGGCAATGAGGATGTTCTTATTTGCATAATGATGGTTATTTGAATATGATGAGAATTTGCCTGAGCGAGACTCAAGCTCAAACACATTCAAATGTGATACAGTCTGTACAATTTTCTCAAGGATTGCAATTTAATACTATTTATCTAATGAAAGAAAAATAAATATTGGCTGTAACATCCCATTATGCTTGAGAGCCGGTTTTAAATTACACTTGAATAAAGTAACTGAGTGTGGGCTGTTTGCATTTCCTCAGGGATCGGTAACACTTCCCAAAATGGTGAAAAATATCATCCTTTTGCGAGTAGCCTCCATCTCAGTATCAGGAGTGCAGAGATAACCCCGACAAAGCGGGGCCTCTGCGCTGCCACAGCAGCAATGAACCAAACTGCACAACGTGGAATGATAACAAAGAATCCTGGAGGCAAATTCCAGGGAGGAAATACTCAGAGAATTTAGAGGCTGGCAAATAATCCTTGGCAATATCTATACTAGAGAGGACACAAATTTTAACAGAGAGGAGCAGTGCTCATTTCACCCATTTAGTAAGGACACCACGGCTGGGACGTTGTTTGCTTTGCTCAGGGTGTTCCTACACGCTCTGCAATCTGCCACGCTGCTCCTGAGTGGGGAAACGCTTTCCAGGCTGCAGCTTCAGTGACACTCAAAACAGTATCAACCTGATTTTAAATTTTTATTTAGAATTTTCCACAAAAATATTTGCTTGCATTCCAAACAGGAAATAGCGGTTCCGTTTCAGCAAATATTTTGATATTTCAAGTTGTAAGGCACTGAGAGCGGTGAGGAAGTGATCACAGCCACATTTCTCCATATGAAGCAAAGTGTAACAGTTGGACTCTCCCGGGTTATTATTCACTGGAGCAGCCATAGATATAAAAATACAAGGCGTTTTGTGGTAGCTTTTCCTTCCCTCACACTGGTTTATTTTTGCTCTGGGAATGCAGTATATTGGTGGCAATTTATATGGTAATGACTAAAGTGGTGTATAAATTGTATAACTGCATATTAATGAAGAACGGGGGGGTGTAAGTTATGATGCCTTTGTGCAGTGCACAGAGAAGCATTTTCTCGTCAACTGTTGTTATTTATTTCTTGGGCTGGACTCTAAATCAAAATTCCCACAAGTTGAGTAGAAGTCAAGGAAACTCTGGAAGCAAGGCAGGAATAAACTTCAATGAACTGACTTCTTGCTGACTAAAATGTGACCAGAAATGTTCATTGAAAAATAAATCAGGAGATGGCCTTGGCCTAGGAATTAACAAATCAGATCTCAGGCCTAACTCTTTTTTAAACCGGAGTTGCTGATAACAATTCTCTGCTTCTTTGTTCAGTTGTTCAATCTGTGCTGGCTGGACAGTTAAAAAGAAGTCATTTCCTCTCTAATCTTGGTATCAAAATATTCACTAGAAACCAGGAATATTGCTCAGGCAATGTCTTTGATTACTGTTTGCATTAATACAGCAATTAGAGTTGCTGCTGCCCTGCTCCACTGCCAGGTACCAATACACAGCTTAAAGTCCCTTCCTTTTATTCACAGAACTCATCAGGTATTTAAACATCCTGCAGGGAAGTATTTGGGGAGCATCTCGGAGGACAAGAGCCAAAACCACACCTGGGAGGTGACTCAGGCCCAAGCTGGCGTGCTCTGGCACAGTGAACCTCCTGCGTGTGCCGGGGTGTCCCTCTGGGCGTACCTGGAATCCCCAGGCCCATGATCCGATCATCACGGCTGAGTGAGGCAGAACTGATTCCGTCTTGTCTCACACGCAGAGACGCGATGACAGCTCCAGCGTTTGGCTGCTGAGCCACAGGGCTTTATTCACGTGGTGCTATTTTAAGGTAGCTCATCCATTATACAAGGAAAAAATCAATATTTTATTCATATTAAGTCATTTTTAGAGCCTGGTTGAGGTTCTGGCATCCCAGGATGCGTTCAGATGGAATTACTTGTCCTCCTGCTGCCACGCAACACCTGGGCATCCCTTCTCAGACATCTCCTGCGGTCAGAGCTGCTGCCTTTGGTGTCCATCACCCCACTGGCACCACTCACCAAAATCCACCCCAGGTGCCAGCACACAGGGAGTTCCTGCTGAACGCTGCCAGCCAGCCCTGCTTCCCTCTCCTGGCACTGAAACCTGCACAGAGCAAACACTCGGAACCAGCTCTTCACTCCTGTTGCTTCACACCGAGTGAAGGCTCCAAGGAAACCTCTTTGGTCCATAAATCCATGCTGGTTTTGCAAGGTTCATTCAGCCCACATGAATTATTCTGTGTCTGTGTCAGCACAGGAGTTCTGCCCTGCAAAATTATCAGGTAACTTCTCGGAAGGACCAGCTCCTTCACCTGCCCACCACAGAAAGGTAATTGAAATAGATTTTTCAGGGAAAGCAGAAGTTTTAAGAGCAGCCATCACGAGGCACTAATCTGAATCAAGCGGCGCTGCTGTCAATCCGATAACGGGAGAAGCCTCTCAGGATAGCACAGTGATGATTTTTTCTGTCAGGCAAATGCTTCAGGTAACGAAACAGCAACAACAGCTAAGTGTTGAATACTTTTCATTTGATTTTACATGAAAAGATCACTTCAACCAAAAAGCTGCGCGAAGCAGCTGACTGCCCCTCCTGATGGCAGAGTAACAAAAGCCGGGGAAGGAGGCTGGGCTGTGGCACCCGGGCATGCTGAGCCTGATTCAACTGTCACCACATCAATTCCATATAAATTTGCATCTACACCTCTTGGACAAATTACAGTATAATCTACATCAATCATGTGAACTTTAAAAAAAGGAAAAGAGCTCAAATTCCACAGCCTGTAACTCCATTACTTTCAAACCTACATCTGTGCATGGACACTGAGAACAATCCCAGTGCAATTCCACGTGGATATAGAACAGAAGGAACAGATTTGTGTAAGCAGCATATGAACAATTAGCCCTTCCCTCTTTTCATGTGATTTTCACTTCTTTAAAGTACAGACAGTGGGCATCACCACAAACACCTTTATTACTCCACGTGCACACCCCAATATGCAATATTTTTTCACCGGAAGAACCTGTATGTTCATTCAGCCTAAGACTTGCAAAAAAACCTGTTATGGTCTAGAAGAAAAAACCAGAGGCATGTAAGAAAGAACAGTAATAAAAGCCACATTGCTACATTTTCTGGCTCATTAGAAAGAAAAAATAATAAGTGAAATGTCAGAAATTGATGCTGTTTCTTTGCCCAATCCAAAAGCAAAACTGTACTGAGATGTACAGGAGCTCAACTTCAGTCCTAGAGAAAACCATAGATTAACAACACAAAGGAAGGATGGACTTGATTTTTTATATTGTTACCTTGTCAATTCATAAATTAAGCCTTGATAGATTCCCTTTAGTAAATCTGATCACTTGAACTAATATTTTAAAATAAAAGAGTGAAAAACCAGTGTTCTATGAAATTTATATTCACAGAAAAGTACTGGTGTATTAGGCTTCAAATTTAATCTCATGTCTATCCTCTGGGACAGAAGCAATTGTGAAAATATTTACTCGTATGAATATTCCTGCTAAATTTAACGCCTCAAATTAACTCGGATGTTTTCACCAGGATGGTTTTCATTGGGATGTAAATCTATGCAAGTACACGAGACGCAGTTGGTTCAGTCTCAGGCAGCCGCCCTTTGCATGGCAACGGGCTGGAGCATCAGCCGGGAAGGGAAGGGGGCGAGGAGGGTGTGCAGCAGCTCCCGATGAGCCCAGGAGATTCTGTAACGCCAATGAACTGAAATACCTCCAGACAAATTGAGTGAAATCTTCACGGCGTGCTCAGTTCTGGAGAACCGAGGGATGCAGCGAACAGAGGTTCCAGTGCATTTGGAGCCATTACCTTTAATGATGTCTCAGAAGTCTGTCCCAGCACAGGGAATTTCTGGAGGAAAAAATACCCCAAATCCATCCCCCAATACTAAAGCAGGATCAACAATCGATGTACTGTGGAGGATTTGCTCCTCTTCGAATGTGTGTGCTTGGATTTCTTGGAATAAAAATTATTAGCAAAGCAGTTCATTTTAATAGTGAAAGAGTTCAGTTTAAGGATGTGAAAGAAGTCTGCTACTCTCCAAGAAGTTAAGTTCTTATCTTTTCTTTATGATGTAAGATCTGCCTCAGTCAACAGTTACACTGCTAAAAGACACAGTGCTGAAAGAAAACCAATTTCCCATCGGTTTTTGTAACAGAGATCAGATAAATCTAATTCCTTCTGTCAGAAGAATCCATCATGGATTTCCAGGGATCAGCACCACTGTGGCTGAGAAGAGGAGGTAATCAGTCTTTCAGAAAACGAGGGTAGTGACAGAGTGAGGCACAATGGTTTTAAACTGAACGAGGGTAGATGTAGATTAGATATTGGGCAGGAATTTCTCCCTGGGAGGGTGGGAGGCCCTGGCACAGGGTGCCCAGAGCAGCTGCGGCTGCCCCTGGATCCCTGGCAGTGCCCAAGGCCAGGCTGGACAGGGCTGGGAGCAGCCTGGGACAGTGGGAGGTGTCCCTGCCATGGCAGGGGTGGCACTGGATGGGATTTAAGGTCCCTTCCCACCCAAGCCATGCTGTGCCTCTGTGATAAATGTCATGGTTTCTCTTCCCAGTCAAGGATTTTTCACCTCCATTTAAATTTTACTGCACTGCTGGTTAGAAATCCATGTCAGCTACGTGTGTGGTATTTTAAGTGAATGGTAACTTCAGCAAAACCACTAAAATGGAGGAAAGGAGGCAAAAAATCCAGGGATGGGGCAGAGCACTTTGTTAATAAGGAAACAAAAGAAAAGGCCGAGAAGAAACAAGTGCTCGTAGCCAGCTCTCTCCTTTTCCTTTCACCTTTGCAGGTTTCTCTGAGACAGCAGTGCCACAGGTGTGACACCCTTGGTCTCTGTGAACAGAGCAGCAGGGCTGTGTGTGCTCGTCCCTTTCAGCCTCGGTCACCTCAGCCCGGGGCATCGCCCCTGTTTGCTCTGTCAGTTTTGTTCTGATAAAGTTGGATCCTCCTTACAGACTTCCTCACAAATTTACAATAAACACTTTGTATCACACCATTGACAAATCTCCCACTGCATATAGGTTTTTATAATGATAGAACAAAAGGTCTAGCCTAATATGAGCACAATTCCTCTGTGGTGTGGCCTGTGTTATTTCACGGTCTGTCAAACAGGTAAGTGAAATTCACGTTTAGCTTGTGCTATGGCTGTTCTTCAGCACACAGCTCCAACAGCAAATAGAAATAACTCTACAAAATCAGAATTGGCATAAATCTGATATCCAGTATGATGCTGGGTGTTTTGAGGGATGTGCCTCAAACAAAACCTGCTGTCGGTTCAAACCCCAGCACAGGCACAGCCATACACGTGCACGAGGAGTGCAGCCATCTCCTCAGCAACGTTAACAGCAGCTGCTCCCGGCAGCCTGGTCTTGTTTTCCTTCTCCACAAAGGCTGCTCACTGTTCCAAACTCTGCTCCTTGCCCAGCCCCACAGGTCTCTCACCTTGCCAGCCCCAAGCTGGGCAGACACTCAAGGTACCCCGGGGTACCCCCATCCCTGCTCCAGAACCTCCTCCCTCCTCACACACAGGAGTGAGGCACACTCCCCCGTACCCTCCTCCTGAGGCGATGGGGTGTTTCTGCTCCCAGCTTGGCGTCCCTGTGGTGATCCCGGCTCACCTTACGCCTGTACCGAGTCCTCACCCCCCTGCACCCTCCTCCCGCGGCAATGGGATGTTTCCCACTCCCAGCCCCAGGTCCCCATGGAGACCCCAGCTCACCTCACGCCTGTGCCGAGTCCTCGCCCAGCCCGCCATGGCTCCTCGTCCCCTCACGGATGCACGGCTCAGTTCAGGTGCTCCAGGTGAGCAGGATCCGCTCTGGGGAGCCTCATCCGACAGCCCCTGCCTGGCGTTGTCTCCCTCAGCCCTGCCTGAGCCCCTCGGTGCTGCCCATGGGTGCCCAGGTCCCCGTCCAGCCAAGGGGTCCGTGAGGGCAGGGGCGGCGGCCACGCCCGGGCAGGGCCTCGTAGCCGTGAGGGGCCGTGAGGGGCCATGAGGGGCCGTGAGGGGCCGTGAGGGGCCATGAGGGGCCGTGAGGGGCCGTGAGGGGCCGTGAGGGGCTGAGAGGGGCCGTGAGGGGCCACGCCCGAGGCACCCTCAGACGGCGGGATGGTCCCTCTGGTTTGTGTCCATCAGGTAACAATGACTCTGCCTGGGCTGGGTGGGCAGGAGGCAGGAGTTTTTCCTTCATATTTCCACCTGCAAGGCGAGCAGGAGTGGCGGGGCTGGCTCTGTGCCCGCAGGCGGGAAGCCGGGCGGTTGAGCCCAGATGGCGGCCCAGCCAAGATGGCGCCCGTGCGTGTGGCGGCCTCACCCCGCGGCGGCAAACGAGACCAAAACCTCACAATCCGTTTGTGCTGCTCTC
This sequence comes from Pomatostomus ruficeps, assembly GCA_013400735.1. Taxonomy (NCBI): domain Eukaryota; kingdom Metazoa; phylum Chordata; class Aves; order Passeriformes; family Timaliidae; genus Pomatostomus; species Pomatostomus ruficeps. Next base: position 15,784 of record VYZT01026095.1, read on the forward strand.
ACCTCTGGGCTTCGTTGCCTTTAAACGGCATTCTGGCCTCTTGGTACAGCCACATTTTATGGTCCTGGATCCATTTCTTCTTTGCCAAGGTAGATTTCAAGTAAAACGGGAATTAAATCATAATTTTATGGGTTTCCTTCTACTTTGACATTGCAAGAGGTTTTCTTACTGGTGTGCTAAGGCTTTCTTTCTGAGTAGCTGGGCAATTAGCAAGTTCTGAGATACATTTTTAATAAGGTACGATGTAAGCCTCCCAGAAGAGAAGGCTGTACTGGAGTGGATGGTGTCAAAGTGGTGTGAACTTCAAAGCCGTTCTCTGTCCTTCGAGTGTGTAACCACCGCTGTGAGATCTCGTGACAGACAGCGCTTACAGACCTGGCTTGCTACTGCACGTGCAAGCACAATAGGAATAAAAAGCTCCAGCAGCCCTAGTGTTTGTTTCCAGACTGCTGGCATCACAGAAAGGTTCATGTACGATGCAACAGTAAAGTCTGGACTCAAATCTTAAGGCCTTCGAATAAATGAGCAATTTTAACCTGATTCACAATCTTGCTCTTTAGTCACATAGTGTCTGTGAGTGGTAATAAAACATTCCCTGCTGAGTGAACTTCCTGAGAGCATCCTGAGAGCAATCACCTGCAGGTCAAACAAAAGTCCTGCGGCAGCCTTAGGATGTTGACCCTGTGATTTTAGAGTTACAACCTTAATTAATTCCTATTTCTGCTCAATAAGGTTTTTACAGTTGATAACTATCCAGTTAGTGAGCTGCTTGGCAGCACTGCAAATGAGCAAATTACGCATAGTGCTTCTTCCTAAGTAATTGCCTTTTAATCCTGATTTTAAAAGAAGCAGTCCTGATTGGAAAGCAGCTTTAATTTTGTTAATGCAAAGTTATCTTTTGGGGAAATAAATCACGCAGAACATGAAAGAGAGTGGGTTTAGATTAGATATTATGGAGAAATTCCTTCCTGTGAGGGTGGGAGGCCCTGGCACAGGGTGCCCAGAGCAGCTGTGGCTGCCCCTGGATCCCTGGCAGTGCCCAAGGCCAGGCTGGATGGGGCTGGGAGCACCTGGGACAGTGGGAGGTGTCCCTGCCCATGGCAGGGGTGGCACTGGATGAGCTTTAACCCTTCCCACCCAAACAATTCTATAATGATTTGTTTACTTCATGAATTTTTATATCTCTGCTTGGTAGTAGTTAAAGGACCAGTATGTTACCAAAAATTAAATCTATCTGTGTTGAAATTGAGATGAGACTCTCTGTTCGTCTGTTTGGGCTTAAGATTCCATAGGAGAGGTTCTGGAAGTGCTTGGCCATCTGTAAAAGCAGCCAAACCATCTTGTCTGGTAAAATGTGCATCTGCAGCAGAGGGAGGGCAGAAAATACCAAAGCCAGGGAATGCTTTCCTGATGTCAGTGCTAAAGCTGGGTAATCCAGCATCCAGAACATAGCTAATAAAATCTTAAACGCTTTCTTATTCCTTCTTTTTGGAACAACTCTGCTATCATCAATATGCAATTTTCCCTTAGCCTCTAATATATGGAGATGTCGATAATGCCTCGTTCTGTGAAACACATCAAACACTTTGATATTGCATTTCGGTTCATAAAAGTGTGCTCGGGCTGATAAACAACAGCAGTGGAACAGGTTGTGTTGGGTGAGAACAAAAGGTGATTTTTTCCTATTGACCAAAGGTTTTAAGAAATGGCCCTGGCTTCTGAGACTTCATTTTTTTGTCAATGAAGTTTTGAAAGCTGATTGTCATGGTAAATCTTGGGTTTAAAGCTTGTTTAGAGAAAGAATAGATCTGTTCCTCAGCTGACCTCTCTGTTCTGAAGCATTTTGCTGTTTAGGGCAGGACAAATGAAGCATTTATCTCCTCTTGTTCTTCCCCTGTGCTCAGTCCTGTTGGGTGTGCATACCATAGGATTAACTTTAGCTTTGAAAGGAAAATGAACTATTCCTGTCTTGTCTACTCTGCACCTCTAAGACAGTGGTAAGAGGCTGTAGATGAATTTAGAGATCTAATTTCCCCTAAATAAATAATGAAACCAGATATTTTAAGCTTATTCTGGCTTTTTGGCGCTCAGCTCCAAGTCTGAGAACACAAGTTGTTCTTTTCCTAGGGATGTCTTCTAAGAATAATGCTTCCCTTTGACTGAAGAAATATTTTTTGACATACAAGGGACTCAGGGGGAAAAATACAGGAACAGTAAATGTTTTGTTCCTCATGTCCTAAAATAGCTTTGCACTTTCTTTCAGACACTTGCTGGGAGTTAGTAAGTCTCAATTATCTGAACAGTGTATTTCAGAATGAGTAAATAATTAATCAGCGTGCGAGCAGGGCAGGGATTTGGAGTGGGACGGGGATGTTTCCGGCAGGTTTTTCAGAGTTTTTTCAGTAAGTTGGGGCACACTGGCTGGATTATCCGGCAGTGGAGTGACCAGAGGAAGAGGAGCACTGGAAGCAATGAACACAACCTCAGTGGGCTCTGTTTGGCCGTAAACGGAAGCAGAGCTGGGGCTGCCCGGTGGTCACCGAGCAGAGCAGGCCCAGGAGGCAGCTGCAGCTGAGACCCGAGGTTGTCAGCTCAGCTGGAAAACCTGAGCAGGCACAGCCCCTTGCACAACACACAGCATGGACCATGATTTTTCATATTTAGTAAGATTTAAACAACTTTTCCCAAGAAATTTAAATCTCAGTTGTCAGGAACCAGTTTTTTGTATGTCCCAGCTTGCAAATTGGCAGTTCCAGATGAGAACAAATAGTTGGCATATTAATGATGAATATCCACGTGCAACTTTTCATTACCAGGAAATAATGAAATTTTTCACTATTGATGTATCCTGCAGAGCAGGATCTATAAAACTCGTGATCCATCATTCTGCCTTTTGTGTGCATGTATGTTTTCATTTTCAATAAACTGCATTCAAGTGAAACTCAAGTCCTCTCACAGTAGCAGGAAAGGCTTTGCAGGAATCAGAACTGTACAATTTGGGGCAAATGCTCCCATTATGTTGGATTTATGTGGGTGTAAGTAGTTACACCAAAGTGCAAAGCCCTGGTAAATCTGAGAATATTCTCATGGACATCCTGGAGAACCGTATTTGATATTAATGGTGCAAGTTCAAGCAAGAAGTAATGGTAAACAAATTAATTTTTAAAACCTAAAATAATTGCCTAAGTCAGTTCTGTTTACTAATGCATTTGTTTGCCTTTCTGATTAAAATGTTACATGAACTTTAATGCTTTATTGCCTTTTATTTCAGCACGCATTAGGGTATGTGGTAGAGTTTTCAATTATACAGATGTAGCCTTGTATTAATTTGGATATCTCACTTCGGTAATTAAAAGAAAGCTTCTTTTCTGCTTTCCTTAATAGCCCTTCTGAGTCCGCCTTTATTCCTGATGCAATTATTCTGGGGTTTGACGTGCAGGGGGCTGATTTTCCATTCCAGCCAGCGCGGCTTTGCCTGGTTCTGTGTTCGGAGCTTTGAAAGATACTTGAGTGGTGTGCAAGCTCCTCGAGTGGTGTCCGAGCTCCTTGCGTGGTGTGCGAGCTCCTCGAGTGGTGTGCGAGCTCCTCGAGTGCTGCGCTGTCACCTGAGCGCGACTCGGAGCCTGTCCCCCGGTGACACACGCGGGGTCTGTGCTGGAGCCACGGCCGCACATTCGCAAGCCAGAAGGGGTTAAATCGAGCCCGAGGCAGGGCAGGAACGCCGGGAGCTCCCCGGCACACGGGGATGGTGATGGGGATGGCACCTGTGAATATAACTGACCATGAGCCTCCTCTCGGCTCCGGCAGCCCCCCAGCCCCGCTTTCAGACGTTTCATTCCAAAGGTTCTACCACGGCTCTACCGGGAACGTTCACAAATGGGAGCTGTTCCCTCAGTGAAGTGTTTGTCACTTTGATACCCAAAAAGCCTGACGGAGTAAATAGCAACATAATTGTGTTATTCCCCAGGGAAAAATCCCAATCACAAACTGGGAAATCAGAATAACCAGACCTGGTTCGTGTCTGATCCTGGTCTGCAGGACAGCCTTGAACAGGACACATAAAACAATGTTAAAAAAATCTGATTATACATATATACTGCTTTTAAAAGAGCAGGAGTTTGAGATTTGTCAGTCCACACCTGAAAATTGGTGTAATGATACCGGTCTGCCTTGCAAGGGTTTTGTTCAAGGCTTTGAAAGGTTTTTTGTATCAGCTAGACATGCAGCTGGGATAGCTGCCTGGCTTTTCTTCTGAAACCAAAGGACTGTCCCTCAAAATCATGGGAAAAAAAGGATGATGGGAGATTTACTTTCTCTGATCTGGCAATTAAATGGGCTTGAACATCACCTTAGAAACATAAGAAGATATTAATATTTAATTTCTTTCTCTCATAGAACCACTTCTAGGAGTACAAGAGAAGTGAAATAAAACTGTTTTCAAACTTCTGTGAAAAGGTAAGAGTTGATTTTACCAAAATGCTCTTTACATATTTATCTAATGGTTTTTGGAGATGATCTTATGTTTTTACAAGCTTAAACACCACATACAAGAAACCAGAACTGGGATTGCCAACTCTTTGCCTAAAGCCAATGCAGAACACCTGACATTTCTGACTTGCAGCCTAAGAAAGGCTTTTGGGACAGAGAAGAAAAAAATCTGGGCTCTATCACGTTTCCTATCCCTTCTTCTCCTTGTAAAAACACTCTTAATGGTGTTTTCAGAAAGAACTTCCTAATTGTAAACAGTACTTTGGAAATTCTGAGAAATATTTACTTTCTCTACCAACTCTGCTGGGTGGTTGAGTAAACAAATTTAGTTCCCTTTAAAGTCTTCTAGATTCCTAATAAATACCCGATTTTTTTTCTATTTATGGTGAAAGCTTGAACACTGTATTATTAGGAAAGAACTATGCCTGCAACATTTGCCACTCATTTCGCTGGGAAGCACAAAGCCTTGGCAGCACCCTATATTTTTGCTAAAAATGAAGTTGCCTTGCCCTTTATCAGTTTACACAGTGAGGGATTCTAGAGAACTTCTGCTGTCACTGAAATTTGCAGTGTCAAAGTCCATCAGCGTAGGAGGCGAAGGAAGAGAAGCCTGAAGTAGATATTTGCTTTTTGCCTGTCTCTGCAGGCTCTTGCCTGTCTCACTCCTCACAGAGTCTAGAGGAATAGAACGATTATGGTGAATATTTGCTAAAAATAAGGTTATTGTGGAAGGGCTTTGAGTAGTGCTCAGTGCACAAATTCCTGGAATAAAGGTGAAAAGGGGAGTGAGAAGCTGGAGAGCGCTGCTGGCGGGTGAATCCGCAGCCCCCTGTCGAGCCCGCCCCGAGCGCTGATGCTCGGGCCCTTAGAGGTCCTGAAGGAGCTGTGGGTGGACAAAGCCCTGCCAGCAGTCGGATCCTGGGCAGCAAACGGCCGAACGGAGGTGCCGGGGGTCCCTTCCCAGCTCTGCCCGGGCAGGGCTGTGTCTCTCCCTGTCTGCTCCACCCGGGGAGTGACTCCGCTCCTGCTGGAGGGAAGAGCTGCCTCAGCCAGGGCCCGGCTGACTCCAGATGTTCCCCAGGTGTGCTCCTGACATCTGAAGCCTCGCTTGCCACTGACCCTCCCTTCGCACGGGGTTTTCTGGGGATCCGCACTTGCAGGGGAGGGCTGCGCTTCCCCTCTGAAGCCGGGATGGGGTTTTGTCTCGTCGTTCCATATGTTGCGTATTCTGGACCATCCCCACCACAGATGTTTCTCTCCATGCAGTAAAATCGGGTTTCAGCTCATTCGGCTTCAGCACTTGACTTTAAAAGCCAAACAAATCAAATCCTTTTCTTGAGGGTATAATGCATCATTTTCCCCTCTTTGACTGAGTATTATTTTCTTTTACATCTGATCACATCATCAAAATCTAACTTCCTGCATCTGTGCTGGATAATTAGTGCCTTGGCTTTAAACCTCCTCCTATCAAAAATACACATTTTTCAAACTAGTCAGTATTTTTATTTATTTTATACGAAGTGTTCTGAGCATATTTAATGAGAAGAGGAAGAGTGATGGTGTCTCTAAATTGGACATGCCAAAGAAAAGCAGAAGGATTGTGGGATGCAGAAGCAAATAAACCAGTGAGTTGGGGGGGAAAAAGGAAAAAAGGAGCTGTAGCTCATTGTGTCCCTGGCCAGAATACATTCGAATGTTACAGACTGGTGGCAGTGTTAGAGACCAGGCTGTTCTAGTGGCTGAGAAATTCCTCTGACTGGGAGAGGGATGGAGCACTGAGAGGGGATGGAAGCACAGGGAGAGGGGATGGAAATGCTGGGAGAGGGGATGGAGCTCTGGGAGAGGGGATGGAGAGCTGGGAGAGGGGATGGAAGTGCTGGGAGAGGGATGGAAGCACTGGGAGAGGGATGGAAGCGCCGGGAGAGGGATGGAG
>VYZT01026099.1:0-46986 GCA_013400735.1 Pomatostomus ruficeps
TAAGACTTCTTTAAGAAAAATAAAAGGAATTGCAAATGTCTGTGTGGCTTAAGTTTCCTTCTTTTGTTACTATGGCGACAATAAAGAATTACCAAAGGAGAGAATTGGATTGGTACAGTATTAAAGATTTGGAGAGCTAATTAGTATTCTCCTTCTATTACTCTGATAGCCACATAATCCAGAGCCATTTACTCTAAATCACTTAACTCTGAATGCTTTTTAGCATTGTTTTGAAAGTAAATGCCAACTTTATTTATTACACATTTATCTGTATTTAAAAAAAGACTCCGTTCAATTAACGTATTTTTGATGTCTAGACTTCTTCATTTATTAAATACTCCAGACAGCCATTTATGGTCAATTTTTTAGGGATATTATTTTCTTTTGCACAACTGTATTACACAGTATATTTCCTTTGATATATAATCATTTATGTGGTGCCTCTATACTTTGGGCCACACAAAATCGTATGTGTATTTGAACATAAGCTTTCTCTACTCCAAAAATAGCTCTTTTAAACTGAAACACATTCAGATTTTATACCATTTTAATTGCACATTTTTATATTTTTCTAACATTCTAGAAATATCTTTAAAGCCAAACTGTCTATTGTGTACTTGAAAACTTACATACTGCTTTTTTAATGTGAATACTTACATTCCAGTCTCATTTTGTAATCTAACTTTGCATGATGTACATACACAAATTAAACCAAAAGCATATAAAACTGTTTGCAAATAAAAGTACAGGAGAGAAAGAAATAAGGTACTTTTTGTGGGCACAGTTCAAATGTTAAACTAGTTAGTGAAAAAGACCACTAAATAAAAAATCAAGAGAAGGGTTATTTCTAGGTGTTAGACATTGATTTTGATTCCTTCTTGTCTCTGTCACAGACTTGATAAGGGACAAGCTATTTAATCTCCTTCCTGCCTGAGCTGGTGGATCCTGAAGTTGGTCTGCCTGCTGGCTGCTGCAGTCCTGCCATCCTCCCTGTCTCAGCTCTGACTCTGCCTAAGGCATTTCAGTATGAAAAGATGTATAAAGGGTTTTGTTCTCCTCTCCCTGCTTTCCCCTGCTTTTTATAGCTTTACAGCACAGAAACAGCCAAAATCAGGGCTGGACAAACATTAGTGTGAAGAGAGGACTGCTGATTTGCCAGCAAAGACAAAGTGTTCTGAGACTTAATTACACTGCATGGGATACCAGCTTCAATTTCTCTGCCTGTAACATTGGTTTAGTGTTGATTCCCTCTTTCTTTTCTCCTTATTTATCCTAATTTGTTACCTGTAACCTTTTTCATTTTAGCGGTGAGACATATTTGGGAACACTTATTAGCTGTACAAAAGAAAAAGAACAGATGCATAAAAGTTCGAAAGAAAAGATGTCAAAAGCAGCAAAAGGAAGCAACAAATGGATTTCTGCCAATAATATGTGATAATTAAAGGCTTCTGGGAAGGTGTTTCAGCAGATATGTAAGAGTATGATAAATATTTGAAAGCAGTGGAGAATAGTTATACTCTTGCTCTTCATCATTACTATTAATAGGTATTTTAATAGATGCATTAATAGCACAATCTGCAATAACAATATCAAGCAAACCACAGGGCCTTCCTTGAAAACCTTACTGACTTGAAGACAGAACAAGAGGTCACCAATGCTTGGCCACAGTTTCATCTCAAAGTAATTTTTTTCGTTGTTATGTCTGGTCTGGGAAAAATATTCTGCTCCAGGCATGGTAAATTGGACAAAATTACTGCTTACTATCTCAACAGACAATGAATTTGTCTATGTCTAAGTGACAGTAATTTTTTTTCCAAGGCAAAAGGAACAATTGAAGACTTGACTGGAAGTAGAGCAAGACTGTCTTAGAATAAGTTGAGGGTTAGGAAACTTACAGAGGGGAAAGAATTGGAAAATATTTCAATTTGAACAAAATCTCACTGATTCCCAGGAAATAATGGGACAGAAAATACTCTTATTTTTCATTTATTCAAACAGTTTGGGAACACCACGTATGAGGGAGGACAGTGCTACTGATCATGTGTGTTAGCACAATGCTAGCTTTTTAATACAGCATGGATAGGTGTAATTGCCTAGAAATCCCAAACCTATGGACTTGGAGGTCAATAGAATGTGTGACCTGAGCAAAGTTCTTAACAAAGCCACCCACCTTGCAGAGCTCACTGAGATATCCCAACAGCAGGGAGATACCTCACTCATCTGCACAAGTGCACAAGACAAAGATCTGTGAGAAAGAGCACAGAGGTAACACAGGGCTCTGTGTATCTTCCAGGAAGGAACATGAGCCAGATCATCTCCCCTAGAGCAGTAGTCCTTGGAAAGTTCCATGCTGTATATAGAAACACATATATTTAAAGAATTTTTAAGTAACCTTCTTCAAAAGCTTACATAGGCACTTCATGCAATCTAAGAGGTCTCACTGACTGCAGTAGGACTACTTATATGTGTCAAACTGAGCCCATCTCTAAGCCTTTGTAGAAGAAAGCCCTTGGCAAGTACACGAAATGTGCCAGTGACACTGAGCTGCTGACAGTGAAGTTCTTTAAGAAACTCCGTTCAAAACTGAGCTTTAGGAGAAAATCACTGGGGAAAGGAGTGGATCAAATGCCACACCACCCAGCTGCTACCAATAGATGGGAAGCAGTCCTGGCACACTGAGAAGCTCTCACAATGGTGTAGTGAGAACTGGGCAGGGAAGGGGGTACAGGAAGCAAAAGCATGGAAGCAGAGTGGCTGGGGAGGTTGCTATGATTTTTTTGCATAAACAGCAATGACCTCAGATATTTTTTCATTCCTTCACAATTTGCTAGGAACTAACAGACACAGAAGAAGCCAACAATTGGTACAAAAGACAGGTCTTTGGCAGAGACTTCTGCAGCATCTGTTGCTCAGCATGCAGACTGAAATATCAAAAGAGAAGGACACAGAGTAGATAACACTATTAATATATTGCTCCATTAATAATGGCTTTGTACAGTTAACATGGCTGCAAGAATTCTGCAATATAAAAAGGTTCACCAAAACCCATACATAATCCTTATAAGGAACTTAAAACAGAGCTGGGAAGTTTGATGTCTGACAACTTTGAATTTCCTTCACCTTGGGATAAACAGATACAAAACCTTTGAAGAAAACCAATGAATATATTAGTAAAACACTACAACTGAGATCCTTAGGGAGACCATATAACAAAGCAAGGTGGATTCATTGTCATTAGCACCATTATCAATACTCTTGTGTGCAGGGGATGAAGCACAGCCTCTGTCAGAGGACGGCAGGCAGATCTAGATTTGATCTCTTTTGAAAACATTTCACAGCCTTGAGTAAGCCTTGCCAGTATCAGTGATGTACACAATTATAGTACTACATTTAATACTGTCACGTGACAACCTTGCCTCCCTGCCCTATGAAAATAAAGAAAATGTAAAAAGTAGAATTCTGGAACTATCAAAATATTTGAATTATTTTAAGGTCCACATTAGACTTTCCTATTAATTTTGTGTGCAGGATACTCAGGTGTTAGAGGGATTATCTACAATGAAAAATGCAACAGTCACATAAAAACTTAATTTCAATGATTTACGAAAAAACCCCAATACCATCACCATTCTAACACAAATAATACTAATAAATTTCAGAGTAGAAAATAGATGTAAAAAAAACAAGGATGTTATGACTCACTGAATGACACATCACATCATAAAGGGATATGAGTAATTGTTACTTCAACAATCAAGCATTCAATCTTAATTTGATGCTATTGTTGGGAATGAAATGACACACAAGAAGAAACATAGTAATAGTTATGTGTCATTAATTTTTTATACCACATATTGATGTTCTCTACAACAGAATTTCAAACTGCAGTGCAGGTCCTATGCTTTCCATCCAGTTTCCTCAAACCCATGTAAATCTGTAAATTCTTCACTGCAGGTGATGTATTCACATCTACGGTGTGCTGTTCATCGATAAGAATGAGTCAGGAATTCTCCTAAGTCTTTGGTGTAGGTGGGATTATCAGTGCCTGGGTTGCATATTGAAATACTGCAGTGGGAAGAAATCTGTGGTGTCTGGTGTAATCACTTTCATAGGAAAGAGACATTGGCATGGCACTGATGTATCATGTAGGTACAGCAGAATCTAATTATAACTCAGAATAGTTAAAGCATTTTTTCACTCCTGAAGCTAGCAGCTTTTATAATTAGGATTTTCTGTTCTCTACATGTATTTTCCCCTAAGAAGTGACAAAAGTAAGTGTGAGAAGAAAAGAAAAAGATCCATCATCAGTTCTTAAAAAATTTGTGTTTGCAAATAAAGGTTTCATAATTCCAAACTCTTCACAACATAATTGAATGAATACTGACTCATAAAAAACAAACAAACAAACCTCCCCCCCCAGTTTCCTCCATTTCTCTTAAGGCTTATTTCTCAGTAACTTTTCCATTTTAAATAGAGAACAATAGAGAACAATGTATTACTTATATTAAAACACAAATAAATGTTAAATGTAAATAAATATAATATAAATACTAAAACCTTTATTTCATGATCACAGTTACAACATAAATAATGTGCATGATTTTCATTACTTGTCTATTCTGGTTTCTTACCATAGGAATTTCACTTTTTTGGACATATAATTTTATATGAGTGATAGAAACTTCTGCAGACCACATTCACATGCATGTTTACCTAAATAATCTATTCAGCTAGTAACTTACTGAATACTCTTAAAATTTCCTATATTTTCACTGATTATATAAGTTATTAATATATAATATAAATGCATAAAATTTGTCCTATATATTTTACTGTTATTTAACCTTTCTCTCAGTTTCCCTGAGGTACCAGTCTCCCCTGTCTCCTCAACTCATTATTTTCTGTTCCAAATTCGGCAAACAAAAATAGAAAGGCAATCTGATATATGCATTATTCAGTCAGCTTCCTGTGTTATTTTTCCCTTGAAGTGGTTCACTGATATATGCTCCACAGGGCTTATGAAGGTTATAGCACTTAGTCAAAGAAAATACATTTCATAATAACTATTATTTTTTTCTTGAACTTCCCACTGAGGCCTTTCTTCACCTGAAATAGTTTGCGTTTCTAGATTCTATCTTTTTAGTCTGATTGTCTATAAATTTCCTGAAATACAGAGAGATGAACAATCAGTCTTAAGAAACCTGACAGTACAGCACTTGGACAGAATATGGACACAAGGCATCAATGACCATCTCTGAAGAGGCTGGTCTTCAGTAGCTTGAAGGATACCATTATAATATCTCTGTATTTATTAACAAAATGAATACATCAATTGAAAACACTGTGTGACCTTCAAGCTTTGGCACACATTAAACCAAGACTCTACATAATTTACTACTGTTCCCTGAATTTCAGGACTATAACATTAGCAGTTGAAAAAGGGACTGTGTACAAATGCCCATGGAAATATGCTTACTGGATATTCTGATGGTTATTACTTCTTCACAGTGCAATCATGTCATCCATATTACTTATGGTGCACTTTCATTGTTCAGTTAATGAGCCTGCACATATAAATGGAAAAGGGATGTGTATTACAGAATGGTGAAAGGAATACTGTGTTTGCCAAGTCAAACAAATGCAAGAGCCACTGAGTGAGCTAAAGATGGCCTGCATGTCCCACTCATAAATTGTCAGCTGCCTGTTCCTAATTAAATACAGCCAGGTCTCACAGATTGAAGGCTTGAACTGACCAGTCATCTAAACATCTACACCTTCTTCCTCCTTCTTCTATCCTAAGTGTAAAAGAATTTTTTTTTTTATAGCTCAGTAATTCCCAAGTAATTTCCTAGAATAACTGCTAAAAAGTGGATGCTGTGATTTAAAAGCAAGGACACTGCCCCCATCTCCCTTCTTTGTCCAAATTTAACCCTCCCACATGATTAACAGCCATGAAAAAAGAAGAATTCTCATTGAAGAGAGAAACTTACTATGGTCTTAGTCAGGATTGCAGCTTGTTCCGCTGTCACCCAGTGCTGCATTTAGCATCCCACCTTCCCCTTGTCTTCTGGTAGGGTTGTCACCATGACTTTTAGGTCCATTAAAGAACATCCAAACAGTTCTTCAGACTTAATATCATCTCTTTTCCACCTGATTTCATGTAGATGTTTGAATAACTTCAAGGACACCCAATACTTCCAGAAGAAGAGCTGGAGTTTTTGTTATGTGTACATCTTAAATTCATATTTTCTTAACAGAAGTTTCATACATAACTAAATACCCATAAAAGAACATTAAAACTTGTCCACCTAGATGTTGCTGCTAATATTTGTGAGATGCTTGAGGGTTTCTTCACCTTTTTTTTGTGAAGATTCAGGCTATTTTATATAAATATGTATACATACAATTTGGCACAATAAAACACAATACAACCTCTCCTCTAGCAGCTCCCTTCTGACAACCAAAAACAATCTACCAGAAAATATGGGGAATCAAAACATTCTGTTCAGTTTCTTTCCTGTAATGTGAAATATATCATATGTTTTATATGTTAATTAATGTCTCCTATGATTTTCTGCAACTGCAAACAAGATAAGAATAAGAAATAGTTACTTCTAGCAGTGACTGATACAAAACACAAGGAATTTAAGCTGTACATGGGGCTGATGTGTGGGAATTGCTTTTACACATAATGAAATTCTTTGTGGGTGAAAATGCATACAAACCGTTCAACAAGGTGGTGCACCATGATTTATACAAGAGAGACAGCTCACACATCTCACCTATTAGATTCAGAAAATAATAAAATATTAGAAACATCACACATCTGTGAGATGGATCAAAAGGTACTATTCAGAGAAGGCTTTTGTATCGTTTTCCCCCCAGAAAACTAACAATAAGATTATATCAAATTGATTTTCTTTTCCAAACAGAGACAGCTTCAAGCATATCAAATTATATTGAAGTCCCACGGTCTGGAGAAAAGGAAAATATCCCTGGGGAAAAAAAAGTAACACTCTAAATCATATGCTACTTTTAAGTAATAACTGTGAGAAGCTTCTGTGATAGTCTAGTAATTTTTACTTCATTTGCTTTCCAGAGACTCCATAGTCTATAAAAGGACTGGAAATTCTTATAATGAATACTAGAATAGGATTTATTATGCCAGCAGAATGAAGCCTGTGTCAACACTTGCATTATAAAATCTTGGTTTTAGGAGTTCGTAACTTATCTCTATAAATACCACATGGCCCACTGTATAAGTCAAACTATTATTTTCCCACAGCATAAAATTATTGCAATGATATCACTGACCTTAATTGAACAAAGGTCTTGATGAACAAAGATGAAAAAGAGAAAATTAACTTATTCCTTTATCAATAAATTGTTTATTTTTGCAACAGCTTGTCTGAATTTTAAAACATTTAACACTGATTCATAATTGGGGTAATTAGACTGGGGATAGGAAGCAGCTTTCCTGTTGTCAGTGAGTGCAAGTGTAAAATATGCAGCACTGAAGACATTCCTTTCCCTGTGATTTGAACTCTTTACTGCTCATTCTTTTGTCAATATTATGGGTTTTTGTTTGCATGAAACCACTAACATGATAGGAATGGCAGCATAGCAAATTAATAAAAATAAGTATATAACACAATTATGTATGGTAAGAAGATGTCTTGGGGTCATCTTTTTTGCTCTGTATTTTTCCTATGGTCTGCTTAGGCTCAGTAATGGGTCCTGTAACCTTGAGCTAGCAGGGAGAAACCTGGCATGGTTTGTTTTTGTCTCTTTGAGATAAAGCACAAGGGGTTTTTTTGGTTTTTTTTTTACCCTGCTAGTCTATCCAGCTGTGAGGTAGGAGAGAGGATTTTTTTTTTTCCTTTTCCCTTCTCACTGGAATTGCAGTTTCTTTTGGGGTTTTTTCCCTCTTTTTGGGCTGTTCGGCTTGATTTTTTTTCCCTATCTGGAAAATCAGACCATCTGCAGGGGAGACAGCCTCCGGGGACCCTCACCAGGAGCTGCCAGAACCCCCGGCCCAGCTGGGCCAAACCTTTGGGAGGAGCTGAACCAGAGAAAGGAGAGACTCTAAAATCCACCATCATTCTCCACAGCAGAGAAGGTTTACTGTCTAATATTATTCAGTTTTTTTCCTTGTGCCTGCATGCACTTTGCTTGTTAAACAAACAGTTCTTTTTTTTTACTTCTCTCCAAGAAGATTTTCATTTCGAGCCTTGGCTGGGGGGAGGGGTTGAAAATTCTGCCCTTTAGAGGAAACACCCTTTTGGAGTCTTCTCCCAAAATTTGTCTCAAACCAGGACAGAAGACAAAGCCACTTTCATGTAAAAGGTAAGAGCTGCAACAGACACACATGCAACCAGGGATGTTTTCACTCTAAATGAACAGTCTAGCCTATGAATGCACAAATAAAGAAATATACATATAAAGAAATATCACTTTTAATTTTGAATCATTAATATTATACCCCAGAGACTTTCAACAATCAAGTGCCAATCTGGAGCCACATGTTATATTTAAGCTCCATAGTTTTAGGCCTTTTTTTAAAGTAAATTAATTTAGATACTCAGCCTCAACTTTTATGTTCTTGCTGATAGGTTTTTATATTTGTAGCTACCAAAAGAAATATAAATTTGGATTTCTTTCAATACAAGGAGTGAGAAAGAAGAAAAAGGTCTTCAGAAAATCATTTGAATACTGTAAGATGTTTTGGGCTAGAGAGAAGCATTTGCCATGTCTATAAAGAAGACTAAGAAGTGTAAAATTCCCCCAGTTACTTCAGAAATGGTCCCTAAAAAACAGGAATAAATACCATTAGCAAATTCATCCAGAAATTAAAATGACTGTTAGTGTCATATTGAACATGGATTTCTGATATATCACATACATGGCAAAGTGAAGGAAGGACATCCTACCTGATGAAAAACAATTTATTTCAATCTCATTAATGCTCACATGTCCAAATAATCCATAGAAAATAAAATGATTTCCATATTATCCTTCAAGCTACAGGCGGCAAGAAAAAGCTGCAAGGAAGACAGAACCACTGAAAAAACAACTATTCCTGAATTCCTGGCTTTTTGGATAATTCACGCTTTAATTAAATTTAATTTGCTGGGCTGTACTGTGTCTGATGCAGTGCAGACACATCCCAACCCACAAACTGTGGAATCCATTGTAGCCTTTAAACGGTGCAACACTGTTTCTGCGGATTTGGGAAGAAAATTGCACTAATGAAGACATGTTAAACAAATCCAACCAAAACAAAAAGGTACCACACTTCTATTTTAATGCATGCCTGGGTGACTGACGAAGCAGAAGCTTCAACATTATGAACGCTGCGTGCAGCATCTCAGCACTGTGTGAAATAATTACCTGGGGAAATCACTGTCCTCCCCTTACCCGGCAATTCAATTACATGACAAAAACTTCTGCAGTTCCATTTCTTTCTCGTTCTGTACACCCCTGGGTTCATTTATGTGGTATTATTCCAAACCATCTTATAACAAATAAAGTTGCATTTAGAGTGGCATTTTGTGTTCAGAATTCAAAGTGCTTTGTAAAAAGAAGATACCATCACCTACATCCAACATGGTAAATTAAGGAAGGGAGAGGGACTTGCTCAGCAATTCATCAGGCAGCAGTGGCAGCACCAAGAATATAATGCTGATTTCCAGTCTGAAAGGTTACCAGTTTGAAGGCAGAGGAGAAGGAGATGATGTTACTACATTAAACCTGGAAGCACAGTCTTTGCTTATAAAAGCACAGAATCTGTAGTTCAGACTCACAGTCTCAATTTCTCTCTTTTCTTGTAATGCATGAAATCTTTAGTGTTCTGGTGTGGAAAACAGAGGAGAAGCTTTCCCATGCAAACTGAAAGGGCAATTAATTACTATGTAATCTGCCAGTTCATTAAGTTGTTTATGGAATATGGCAAGAGAGAAAATAGGCACACAGTTTAGAATGTGCCTTTGGCATCAGAGAAAATTTGATTTTAAAATCACTTGAAGCTCATAACAATCTAACTCCAACCTTGGCGGAGAGTACATTAAGCAAAAATCAGTATTAGTTTGGACAATTTTTCCTTTTTCATGCTTGTAAAAAAAAAGATTACCATTAAGAGGATCTCTCTGTGACAAATATTCAAACTGGTAGCCTTCCAGTGTTTGTGCACATTCATTTCTGAAGGACCTGTACAGGTGTATGGTGTGACCTGCTGTACACAACCTGCGTATTTAGGTATTTACATCCATTCCTACTTCAAAAGCATCAGGCAGCACTTCACAACACACAGTCTTCACCTCAGAGGCTCCCCAATACATGCCTTTGTGCCTGTCCAGCTGTAAAGAGGGTCTGTTTGTGTTTGCTATTGGGCAAATGAAGCCACATTCAGATGTCTGATACAACTAAATTGACAGGCAACATACTTGGAAATAGTCTTAAGCTCTCAGTTTCTTCCAAAAGGACAAATACATTAGGAAAAAAAAAGTATATGTCAAAAAGTTTTCTAACTTTAGGCAGACAGCTGAATATCCCACTGCAAATAAAAAAATACTTTCAAAGATCTCTTGTAGAGTGACTGCATCATGCTATTTTCCCATCCTTCCCACATGAAGCAATTTATTTCACCCATGGGAAACTCGGGAAAATATACTTCACAGTATGTACCTCTGGTAAACAATTTTTCTGGAGATACAGTAAAAACAAAAGATTAAAACAGCAGAAAATTAAACATAATACCTCTGATTACTGCAAATACTACACCTACAGTAAAAATGAAATCAAGTATAATAGGCTGAGGAACTCAACACAGCAAACAGAAGACTAAACTTGCAAAGTAAAGATATTCTTGATTGGACAGTGGGAGAAAATTTCTAAGAGATATATCCAAGCTAGTTTTTTTAAAATTAATTTCCCACTTGCTAGACTTGAGTCTCAAATATTTGTGTCACATAAATTGAAATTTCAGCAGCTCATTCCAGCTGCAAAGATTTAGGATTTGCTGAATTAAATGGTAATAGACCAAAGCTGAAGATGACATGCCCCAGAAATTAGGAAACAGCCAATATATATTCACACATTTCTTTCTTCTGTTTAGAACTAAATATTAGCAGTTGCTCAGTCACAGTAAACCTAAATCATAGGCCTTTTCCTAAGTTTTTATGCGTATTGTATGTTTTAATCAAATGCTCAGCCTCTTGAAGTCTTCCTCAGCCATGTGCACCCACAACCCAACTCTTGCCCTTACAGTCTTGAATGGCTTTTCAGCAAACAGCAGAAAAGCTCTCCAAATCCATGCTCCTCCTTGCAATGTTTCCCTCTATGTTTTTCAGAAAATAGGCAAAGCCCAAAATGAAATAGGAACAGCTGAGTATTTGGCTCATTGAATTTAAACACAATACAAGTCTCCTTTCAACCTATTAAATGCAGATTCCACAGTTAATATGTTAGCTAGGCCTGCTCTCTCCAAAGTAAATCTGCTTGCACAGGACAAAATGTTTCTGCTCAGAGGCTGTGAAAGCTTTATGTCTCCAGATATCTTGAACTTCTCTATCTCCCCATCCATAACAGTATCAGTCATAAGACTCATGGATAAAACAACATTGCTATAATTATAAAAAAGTTAACTTCTTAATTTACTCCGTCAAAAGCAAGGTGCAGCAACCAAATATCAGATAATAAATTCACTGTATAATTCTACTCTATAATCCCAGAGCTAGAACATTGCATTACTTGACAAAATTAAGTATTTTAAAGTATTTGGGTGGCAGTAAATCCCAGTATTGCATTTCTTCAAGATGGAAGTAACCATCCACTGTTTTATGGATGGGGTGATAATCCCAGGCTTTAATCTTCCCCTCTATGCCCTCTCCACAGTCAAAACTTGCTCACTGTTGTCTCTGAGCTACAAGTTTTGCCATTCAATTCCAAAAGTAATTGCCCTTCTGACATCTCTCAGAACTCTCCCCCACCACAGCTGAATCTCACAAACACCCCTATTTAATTTCACTGTCTCAGGAGCTCAGTCCCTCTGTATCTGAGCTTGCAATTGCCAGCACTCTCTGCACTGCCTGCTCTTCCTCCTGCACTCTCTTTACACTGCCTTTGAAAACAACCAGGTTTTGACAATTGAACAAATTACTGAAGGACAAAATAGTAGCAGTCAACTGAATTAGAATGGACCCTGAAAAGCACTGGCTCGAGGCACAGCCACAGCTAGGCTCTCACCACTGGGAACTGCAGCTCAAACCAATGAAACACTCTTTCTTCTGGCAGAATGGCAAAGAGAGCAAAACATTCAAAGAAAAAAAGGACAGGAAAACATTCTAACAAAACCTTCATCTTATATGACTTGACAAAATAATGACAGCCAGACAGGACCTTGGGAGATGGGTTTCCTTCTACAGCCTGGGAGAAGTCATACCTCACAACATATCCAAAGAAACACCCAGAACAACACATTTGGTACCCAGGTGTGAAGGTGTGGCAGATCTCTCCCAGTACAGCATGCCCTCTGCCTGGATCCTCTCTGTCCCTGATGGCAGACCTTTGCAAAGCCAGTCAGCAGTGCTCCTGCCTTTGTGGCCTGAGAGAAGAATTTTACATAGGCACCAGATCCCTTCAGCCTGCCGGGGCGAGGTCCCCATTAACAGATCGCTGTCATGCTTGTTTCTAGCTTCCTGCACTGCCAGGCAGACTCAGAGCCACATAAAACACAACTCATCTTCCTGCAGCTGAGATGCACACCCTATCCCCTGAGAGCTCCTCACACAATGAACACCACCAGCTCCCAAACACCAGCAGCTTCCTTGGTAAACACCACCCTGTGCCTTGTGCTTAGTTTCTTCAGTCTCCCTACACCCCAGTTCCTTTTCAAAGATTAGTTTCTGATGCCATTTTTCTTTTGCTCAAAGAGGAGATTTTCAAAGGCAGTAATAAAGTCAAACCCTACAGGCCACTGGCTCTCAAGAGATGCTTACCTTATGTTTGTATCTGTAAAAAGTTCCTCTGGCTCTTCCTTTTTTCACCTGTAAAGATTTTTCATCTGCCATTTTTTTGGCATGGATTAGCTGTTCTTTCCCTCTTACTAATTCTATTGTTTAACTACTCTGATACTGATCTGAAACATCCAAAAAAGACTGTTTTTACTTTCTAAGGTCCATTAGCACAGCTTGAAGGCAGGAAGAATATGCACAGGTTCAGGCACTTGTGATGCACTGCTTGTAATGCAGAAGGATGTGTACAAAAAGAATATATGAAAGCAAATAAAGTTAAATATTAGATTACAGCATTTTTATTTTAATCTTTTAATATTTTACTATGAGAGGGAAGGAAATTTAAGTTTTAAGAGACAAAGCAATCCTAGCTCAGGAATTGGAGTCCCCTTTCTGCCAACAGGGAAAGGTGTCTCAAGCCATCTTCCTGAAACTTAAAAATAAATCTGTACCTGACCTCTTCTCTTGCATTTAAATAAGATTGCTGTCATGACCTCACTGTTTAAAATTGTCCCAAAGGTCACAAAGAAATTTTTGACTGCAGTCATCACTCAGAGTGACCTCCGAGGATTCTGTGAGGGCAGCCAAAATTCTAGAATCCATTAAGATTGCTTAAAATAGTTGTGAACTACGTTACCACATTTAAGGCAACAATTTTAACCCACCACATGAAGTGCTTTGACATGGTTGATTGTGGTTAGTATAGCAGTGATATGTTATTTTAGGTACTTTCATAGAGTAAATTATTGATATAGAGAACCTTGTTCACTGCTTTCACACTGGAAAGAATGCTGCCTTTACTGATCTAAATGCCACCTTGAGCATGGGCAAGGGGAGCTGAAGCATTGCTTAAATGCTCTATTGTTTTCTCACATTCCCACAAGGCATACTGGATTTTTAAGTATTAGGATAGTTTAACTAGCTCTTCATTTTTTTTTTCCCAGGAAGACTAGGTTGATGTCATTTGCCTTTACATATTCTCTCAAAGAAAATCAAGGACAAGTCAACTTTGAAGAGGTACATCATTTCCACAGTTGACTCCCATGGCTACTGGTCCCCAGCCATGCATCCTGTGGGTATTTACACAGTGGCCTTTCAATGAGTGGATGGTTACCATCATCCTGTGTGGCACCATTCCTGGCACAGCTGCCCCAAGACAACATGCCATAAAACTGCTCTGATGTCATTTCCCAAATGACTAGAGACTCACAGTCTCTATTTGCTCTCATGAGGTACCTTTTGTCAGGGCAAAGTACTGCTAGCAAGTACGAGGGGAAAATGTCTGTGTTCCTATGTGCTACATAAAGAAAAACACAGAAGGATTGTTAAGTAAGTTAAATAAGAAATTTGGTAATAGTTCAAAGGCTATCGCTTATACAAGAAACTTGATCTTACTTGAAAAATAAAGGTGTGATTTCACACAGGATATTGGCCTATATATAGGCCATTTCCTATCGCATAACATACTATTATTTCACATCCTTATCTTCAGTTTTTATCTTGAAAGTAATGATTAACAAAGCAGATATAAACCCTCAGAAGCTTTTTCTGGAGAAACTGAAGAATTTATCAGATCATAAACATTACAAGGCAATTTGATGCCTAGGTATATCCTTTATAGCATAAGACAATACTTGACTCTGTGCTGCAATGCCTCCGGTGGGGGCACCAGGCAACCGCTTGCAGTTCAAGGGGCTGGCCGGCTGCTTCGGAGGCACTGGAGGGCTGGCGAAGGTCCAGCAAGGTTTCGCCTCGTCCACCAATGTTACAGGCGCGCCGAGGAAGGAGAGACAAATGGAGGAGCTTTCCCAGATGGTTTATTTGGGCACCAGGATCGTGCCAGGGAAGCGCTGGCACGGCGTGTTACAGTTACATATACACCAACACGAGAGGGCAGGGGAGGGTACAAACATCCTATGAGGTAGGAGTGAGGGGTTTGAATTTGGTGGGCTTTGTATAGGATTGCGAAATACACAGCCCTTCGGGGGGGGAGGAATCAGATACCGAGGGGAGGGGAAGGGACAGCAGTGCCTGGCCATGAGGTAAACTGAAACCTGGCCATTATCACACCACAACAACCCGGTGCTTATTAATTCTTTGTTCTCTGATGATTTGAATACCTCAATGTTAAGACGAAGATTTAATGTTTGTGAAAATTATATATGTGCTACTCACAGAAAGGCTGAGGTTGGAAGGGACCCCTGGAAATCAGCTGGGTCAAGTCCTTTGCTCAAACTGGACCACCTACAGCCAGTTGGTCACATACATGTCCCGATGGCTTTTGAATACCTACAAGCAGGGAGACTCCAAAATCTCTTAGTGAAAACTCTGCCAGTGCTTTGTCACGGTCATAGTAAGAAAGCCTTTCCTGATGTTCAGAGGGAAACTCCTGCTTTTCAGTTTGTATCCGTTGCTGCTGCTCTTGTCACTGGCCAACACTGAAGAGAACCTGGCTTCATCCTCTTCTCACTTTCCTTTCAGATATTTGTACTAACTGTTGAGATCCCCCTGAGCCTTCTCTTTTTCAGGCTGCACATTCACACTTCTTAGCCCTTTCTCATACAAGACGTTCTCCAGTCACTTGTTCAACTTAGTGGACTTTTGCTCCACTCTCCCTGGGATGTGCACGTCTCTCTTGCCCTGGGGAGCCCAGAACTGCACAGAGTACTCCAGGTGTGCCCTCAGCAGTGCTGAGTAGGGAGAAAGGATTGGCTCCCCTAGTCTGTTGGAAACACACCTCCTAATGCAGCCCATGACACCATTAGCCTTCTTTGCCACAGGCGCACGTTGCTGGCTCATGTTCAACTTGGTGTCCACTTTTTCTTCAAAGCTGCTTCCCAGCCGGGTGGCTCCCAGTGTGTATTGGTGCCTAGAGTTGTTCTTCTCCAGACGCAGGAATTTGAACTTCACTTTACTGAACTTCATGGGGTTCCTGTAGTCCCTTTCGCCAGCCTGTCAGTGTCCCTCTGCATGGCAGCACAACCCCTTGGTACATCAGTCACTCCTCTCAGTCAGGTGTCATCTGCAAATTTGCTGAGGGTGTACTCACTCTGCCCCAACATCCAGAGCATGGATGAAGATCTTGAACAGGACTGGACCCACTACTGACCCTGGGTCACTACCACTGGCCCACATACTGCTCTCCAGCTAGAGTTTCTTCTGAGCTGACCAGTCATCCAGTTTCCAATCCACCTCACTGCCAGCTCATCCAGCCCACACTTCACTAGCTTCGCTAATGTACCTGTCTAATTTAGTTTCATTAATTGCATGGAATAAATCCTTATTTTTACAATTAGAAAAAAAGCTACAGTACTTTGTCATTAAGGTGCCACACTGTTAAACTACTGGAAGTCTACAATTGCCAAGGTGACTGAAAGGAATTCCTCACAGTCACAGATTTCCATTGTGGTTTAGGCCGTAATTTTGTCTCTTTTATTTGAGACGTTAACACATCATCTCTGTTTAGCAATGGCTATGCTTTAAAGTTTGCCTTCAATACTTCTTGAACTATTGTTAGCAACAGTCAAAATTTCAGCACCAAAAAAGTTAGTACTTTATTTTATGTGAAAGTGATGAAAAAAAGAATATGCCAAGTGTATGAGAAAAGATTGTTCAGTTTGACTGATGCCTTGGGTATAAAGAAACATACAGTAGGAAATACAGATACTAACACTGCTTTGTAAAAGAACAATTAGTAACTTTTTTCTATCCTTCCTGAAAGCAATTCATCTGTATGACACTTTTATTGAACACTTCATAGTGCATGCAAGAAGTATGTTGCTTCTCCTGAGTAAAAGTGTTATTTCATGATCCCACTGCCTCTTTGGTAGTGAAACAACTTATCTCCTCCTTTTGGACCCATTCAGCTCAGGTGTGGCAAAGGAAATCAAGTTTAAGACAGTTATGATAACCATCTTTCTGTGAGGCAGAACCTGTGCTGAATTTCAGCACTCTGTGATCACATCATGCAGAAGACACATTCATTTATTTAAATGGGCTGTGTTTAACAGCTGCTGCTGGGGATGTTATGGGCTGTAAGCCAAACTCTGGCTAAAGGAGTCCCAAACTGCTGATTTATGGAATTGGGAAAGCATAGCATACCTGTATACTTTCATCAATGATCACCATGAACAGAGACAAGAATGCTGAACTAAATGAGCACTTGGTCTAAGGCAACACAGGCCTTTCACTTGGTTTCTTATTCACAGACAGACTCCTAATTCTTCATAATCAATAACCAGTTTTCTAAGTGGAAGTCAGCCTGTTACCAAGGACCACATGCAAACCATATCTCACGTATATGTACAGACTGCTTCCTGAAGAGTCAGATGGCATAGAATTGTTAGGAAAGGAGGCCCTCTCACACTGCTCCCCAGCCAAGTGGAGATTGTTTCTGACTCTATCTGAAATTTGTGCTTAAGCTCTGAGAATTAACTACACAACATAACACAGAGTAAAATTGTTGCTAGAGTTAGTGGCTTAAGGCTCTGGATGAAAAAGCTTTTTATAGCTCAGATATGCTTTGTCTTTCAACACTTACCTTCAACATGAGACATGAAAAGTAGCTGAAGTGATTCACAGGCAAAGAGGCTTATTTTTGAGGCTTTGCATGTGGCGCATATCCCTTCTAGAGAACACTGGTAGAATTTTGTTAATTTGAATTCCAAACACCCTTCAGCTTGTCTGTTATGACTCCACAATTATGTGGAGGCACCAACTAAGCCAATTCCTGCCTTGTATCTCCTCTCTGCAAGTATACCAAAAGTCTGCTTGGCCTGCAAGCATGAAGATGCCATATGGTACACAGGTCACTG
Source organism: Pomatostomus ruficeps (assembly GCA_013400735.1). NCBI lineage: Eukaryota > Metazoa > Chordata > Aves > Passeriformes > Timaliidae > Pomatostomus > Pomatostomus ruficeps. Next base: position 17,825 of record VYZT01026099.1, read on the forward strand.
ACTTCTCCTCACTGGAAAGTATATTAATCACAGTAAGAGATGTCACCCTGAAGGCTGAAAGAATCAGGGGGTTCAGCCTTTTCAAACCTGAGGAAACAGAGACTTATATGTTTACTTTACTGTTTTTGAAGGTAATCACTCAATTTATGACAAAAGGATACAGAATAAAAAACTATTAATAAGGATGAAAAGCAGCCTCTCTTCTGAAATTGTGGAAAACCTCTGAGAGTGTGAAATCAAACTTTAAATAATTAACTTTAAACTATTTAAACTACTAAACTAACTAAACTTTAAATTTTCTTCTTGTCAGTCTCTAAATAAAGCCTTTTGAACAAAGTAGTGAAGTTAATTTTACTATCTTCTGATTCTCAAAACTGCTAATTGTTCTGGTATTCATCACACCACTGTGTGATGCTGTTTTTCAAAAAAGAACCGTAAACATTATGGCCTTCACTGGCCTTCTCTCTTAAACGAGTTTCACGCAGGTGCTGTCTGAGAGAATGCCCACCCCACAGAGATGTGGAAAGCAGGACAAAGACAGATAAACAAGTTGTCTTGCCAACCTTGCTAATTTACTGGGATTCTGCACAGTGAAAGGAAAGCAAATCTACTGAGATATGGTTTATCACTCACCCTAAACAGGGGAGACACCAGACCCAAGTTGGCTTGGATCTGTCTTCAGTGCAGCAGAATCTGAAGAAGGCAACAAGGGCTTGAGTCAAACTGGCCCTTCTGTCTTTGCTTTGTTAGGCAAAAAAAGCTGGCCAAACCAGCTCTATGGAAAACCATTCCAGACTCCAGAACTCCTTCAGGCTCTTTGAGAAAGCAATGTTTTGTTCAGAAAACATGCCTGTGTATGGGGTATTCCCATTGATGAACCTTATGCACCTAACAGAGCTGCCTCAGCTGAGAGGGCCAGACTTTGCCTCTAAACTTGCTGAAGACAGACCAGCTCAGTGAAGGCTGACAAAGAGCAAGATTCAGAGCAGAAATATAGCTTATGTGCTATCACAATTGCAAAAAAACCTGTCATCTTTCTCCCATGACTGAGCTGTAAACTTATTTTTCTTTCACTGATCCAGAAGAATTCCAGTGAGGCAACAGGCAAACTGTCTTCTCTGAAAAGTTTGTCCAATTTATGCTGAAATAAGAAGCCATATTTTTACACTGTGATTTTGGCAGACAACCAAAACCACTGTTCATGGGTATAAAAGGTGCACAAATGGATTTTCAAAGGCAAATTGATAAAGCATCCCATGCAGAAAGTGCTATAAAGAGCAATCTTGCTAAAAGTAATTTAAATACGATATCACAAACAGAATCAGAAAAGTTGGCCTACTTAGCTTCAGCACCTGAACAAGAATCCTGCAACCATGATTCTTTAGCATTTCTGCATGAGGTTTCATGAGAGAGCTTTGAACAGTAGCACTATTATTGTATCTTCAGAAGTCAAACAAAAGTAAATGTTTACAATTTTTATTTTTGGAGTAATCAAGTGAGACTATTTAAACAGCTAGCATCTGAATTGCAAATTTTTAAGAGTTTCAACACAGTTCTTTGTCAGAAAGGAAATCAGGTAACAGTTTGCATTAGCAGATGCACTAGCTAATAAAAAATACATCTTTGTGCTTCTGTCTTTTTTCTCCACACACTCTGTTGTATCATCCACACCTTTTTTCCCCTCTTCTGCTGAAAAGGAGCTGTAAGCCTGTTCAACCAGGCAGACATAGAGCAAAACCACTTAAACTCATTTAAGAGCCAAGAGATTTGCAGTTAACGCCCTTGGTGAGTAAAGATTTGGTGCTTCTCCACATGACTCCCATGCTGGCCACAGCTGACAGGAGGGTTCCAGGAATGCGAGTATCTACGGAATCCATAAAAGCAAGGCTCAACATCAGTCGTCAGCTCCCCCACCTATTCCTCTGGGGGGAACAGTTACTTTTAACTGAAGACATTTATTTGGCAGAGGATAAAAACTACAAAATCCAGACTATGCTATTTGGATTTTGTCTGTTTACAGGAGCTACTTTAATCTACTCAGTTGTTTCCACTCTTTAGACCCACTAGAAACAGCCATTATTGCCAAACACTGATGATTATATTAACGCAATTCAGGAGTTCATGGCTTAAAATAGCAACACTTTAAAAAAATCTCCACAAAGATGTAAGATCAAAACATGCAACTTCTATTCCACATTAGAAAATCACACTCTTACTACCCACCTTTGTCAATCTTTTTCCACACATTAGACATCCTTGGCATTGAGCTGCCGTTACCTGTAGCTGTGAAAGGCACCGTTAGTTGCTTGTTGGTAATTCATGATCAATATCTTCAGTTTTTACCACACCTTTTGCTTAAAAGTCACCCACGGCCAGGGGCAGCTGCTCTGCCTGGCAGGGCCCAGGATGCAGCACCAAGCAGGAGAACTGCACCCTTCACTGCTCCCCTCAGCTGGTGCCTTTCCCACATCCTGTCTTGTATGAGAAGTGAGCCTGTCCAGGCTCTTTCAGCCAGGGCGGAGGTGGAGTGCCAAATCTCCTGAATGTCTGAGGAGAGGTGGAAAAACGAAGTCCTGGCAGAAGTAGTGAGAGGACAAAGCTTGAGCATGGAGCCAACGGGGAGGCACAGAGCTGAACGATGCTCGGCAAAGAGGGTGGCAAACAGAAGGGGAGCTGATTTTGGGTCAGACGAGAGAGACAGCCCGGTGAAGGGGGATACAAGCAGCAAAGGGCTAAGGAGCTTAGATGCAGGTCCATAGCAAGCAATTGGTAAGGAAACTGGTTCAGGAAATTGACAAGGAAGAAAGTGAGGCAGAGGAGGGCAATAGAAAAAAACTACTTGTGACATTTGGAAAACATCCCACATGGTTCTAGAAACTCCCCATCACTCTGCTGCCACCAAATACCTACCCCAAAATTCATGACCGGCCTTCTTCTCCTAGCGAGTCTATAGAGAGGATGAGACCTCCTGCACATCCCCCAGCATAAATTTCTGTAATGGAATGATATTTTTAAATTCTTCTGCTGAATTATGATGCCAGAGGCTCTGATATCTGTCTTTACCTTGACTTGCTGTTCCAAAACTCTTTAAATCAAAAGAAAAGGGACAACATTAATGCAAAAACATCCCCAACTTCCCTGTAAAACACTTCTGGTCAAAGACTCAAAACTCAAGTAAACCAGGTTTCTTGTGTGACCATAATTCTGCCTTCTGATACAGGGTCAATATTCAGACTGGATAATTATATGGCACAGTTACACACAGATATTTTTCTTATTGCATAGGAGTTTGAGGGTGGGAACAAAATAAGAAGCCACCTGAGTATTTTCCAGAAGTGGTATCAGAAAGTCATATCAACTTGCAAAAACCTAAATTTTAATCAGAATTAATTTTCACTATGGAAACAATAACAGAAGATGTTATTTCAATCTGATGGCTTCACATCCATGGAGTTTTGAATATTTTGAATATTTACACAAATAGCATCACATTAATTCCTCTTCTTTTTCTTCTTGTGGATTTACATTAATGCAGAATTAATAAAGCAAGTGGAAGTCTTGGCAACAGAAGACTTCTGTTTTCAGAGCTGACTTTCAAAATGGTAAGGAGAAAATCACCATTCTAACTTTTCTCATTAAATTGTATATTGACAGCTACAAATATGCAACCACACTGAAACATTTATTCTCCCAAAATTAGCATTATTACTTTATTTTGTGATTCATTACAATCTGAAAATCCAATAGTCAAAAAAATAAACTAGGCATAATGTTAAAGCATTTTACAAGCAAAATACTTTACTGTTTCTGTTTCAATTTGTATAGGGTGGGATAAGTGTATTGGTTAAAGAATATAACATACAGAAGAACAATACCATAGTTCATCAAACTGCACTGCAGAGGGTTACGTTCCTGTGAGTGAAAAAGACTTAAACAGCCATTTCTGCCAATGGAAAACCATACACTTCAACACTGATATGGCTGCCTTCCCATGATCATGATGCATCGTGATGCCTGCAAGCCACTGGTTTCCTTTCTTACACTGTAGGTCATTCTACTTTAAAGAAATGAAAGAGTTAAACAAGCCAGAATGCATCTATCTATGCTCATTTCTTTTCTACCTGAACAAGGGCCAGTATGGAGAGAGGGAATCTTTAAAGTCAGCTTCTGAAACCGGTTATAGTTACCTCTATCTCTCATATTTTCGATCTCACAGAGCTAGCAAGCTTAGAGCTTCATCCACACATCTGTGTCTACTATTACTGTGCATCCAGGGAAGAAACTGTACTTTTCACTATGTAGAAACAAACTGCAAAGAGATCACACTTCTTTCCCACTGTAACCACATCTCTGTTCCTCCAACTGTATAAATCTGGCTTTAAAGTCTCACAAAACTAAAAAATAGTTGATCTAGGTTGTAATAAAAAAAAAGAAAATTAAATACCTTTGGTAAAAATAGATATATTTAACAAGTTTAGAAAAGCAAATAGTTATATTGTCAAAAGGAGAGTATAAAAATGTACACGATAAAAAATAACAAAAACACAAACAAAAAATCATCAGCCATAGTAGTAAGAATAAAGGCGCTGTTCTTTTCAATGTTTGCTTCCTTAGCTCACATTATTGTCCAGTCTTCCTTCTAAAAGGCAGGAGCTTTACCAGAGCATATGGAAAAATCCAGTCCCTCCTACCAGCATTAACAAATTAAATTTAATTTGGAAAAAGACAGTCTGTTTTAACCCAAGTTTATACAACAGAGAACGTTTTGATTTCGAGTGCGTAGGAGTAGCTGAACAGAGAAAGATTTCAGGTGTTTTCAACCAGAGGCCAGATGTACTTGAGCTGTAGAAGTGAGACAGCCAGCAGGATCAAGTCTCCATGATGTCAGCCTTCTAATGCTATTTTTACTCCTAAATTATAAATCCATGTATTGCCATGAAAATTGTGGGGTACAACAACAATACATATATTTTAAATCCCTCATTGATGCCTTTCTCCCATCGTTTCACTGGGCCTTCCAAACAGAGCTGTCACACAACACATAATCCCAGTTTGGCTTCTCCTCTTTTTAGAGCTCACTGTAAATCTTCAAGATGGAAGATCCCCAAAGCAAACAACTGAGATTACAGAAGGAGATAATGCACAAGCCCCATAATAGAATCAGCCATTGATTGAATGTGCTTTGAAAGAAAACAGCACAATTAAATCATGTTTATCCTTCAGTATTCCCTTTGCACACACAGTCACACTCCTCGTGGTGTTCCAATGGTACATCTGTCAATGATTTATGCAATCCCCGGACACCAATCCTTGGCTTCAGCTGAAGAACCTGAAGGAAAAGAAGCCGAGCATCAAGAAAACAGCAAGTGCTTCATCACACACCTAGACTATGAGCTAGATTGCACTGGAAACACACTGGATGACAGAGAGCATATTAAAATGGAATTTCTTCATTAATTCCACCCAGTTGTTACTATTTTTGCTTTTACCTCAAGCCATTTACAAAATTGATTAAATCATGCTGAATGTGATTAAATCATGTTGCTCTACCAAAGAACAGTTTTGCAGTTGCAGATTTCTACTTAATTTTATTTAAGAGAAAACAGTAGAATTTATGCAATTAGCTAATTCTGTAATAAATAATTTTAACTATAAATTTATAGTAATGGATATTAACAAATAACTGTTTCGTCATAAAGTTGACATCTACAACTAGAGAAAGAAGAACAAAAGGTATGGTTGAGATGCATCTGAACTGCACCAGTAAATACCTCAGAAATGAATTAATAGTTGCATAGAAAAGTATTAACAAGGAAGATTTTACTTTTTTCAATGCAATACCTCATTAAAATGCTAAAAAAAATTTATTAAAAGTGCAATACGTAAAATAGTAAAATATTAATACTGGTGCATTCATTTTATTTAAAATAAATTCCTTAACTGGCTTTCAGCATTTCCAAGCATGCCAATGTAAAACAAGAGTGTACCTCATGGTACTTTTTGGTGACTTTTGTTGGCACACATTGGCACTCATTGCAGCTCTGTTGACAGCAGGCACAGTTTCCACCACAGCGCTTCACCAGCAGACACAGTGGCCAGAAGATGGTGTCAGTTCTCTTCAGCTCCTCCCTCAGGGACACGGAGAAGTTACGCGGCGTGCAGCTGTACAGCCGCACCTCCTCCTTCAGGAGGTTCAGGTCCACCACTGCAAAGAGACGAGAAAACGACGTCTTGCTGATCTGCAGCCCAAGCTCATATGTGGTAAATCAGCTTCAGCAGTGCAGAACCCATCGAGAGGGTTCACTTTTGTGCAGGTGGTCCGGGCTCAGCACAAAAGTGTAATACTGCAGTTGCAGGAATACCATCAAATTTAAATGGAATGACCACTGCATAGTAATATTCACTGATAATTTTATAACTGTGGCAAAGTTGGTTCAAATTAAAGTAAGGTTTAGCTACTATGTTCCAGTACATGTTTTATCAAATCAACCCTAATGAAATTCACTTTGTTCACACTAATACTCTGAGCTCCAGTGTTGCTGTACTATAGTCATTTTGGATTGGAGAAAAAACACAGAGCAATTAAGAATCCTGCAAAATTTCAAAGGCATTTTTAATTCACTTGCAATAAAGCATTCAAACTTCTTCCTTGTTAAAATTTCAATTATTGCTTCTTTGCTAGGGTGTTGTAAGTATAAGAAAGAATGAAACCATTCATATCTAAGCAGAAGTCACTTTCATGGACTAAGAACTTCAAGAAGTTGTCATCATTTGGGAATTCTGCACAGAATAAATAAGTACACAAGACTGTATATCCATATAACTATTAGTAGGCTCCATTTCCTCCTCCCTCTTCATAGCAGCATATATATGAATTTCTGTGGCTTCTTTAGCGGAAATGCTCAGTGATCCTCTCCCAGGAGCAGATCTTTGGGAAGGAATTTCAGTCCATGTTCCTCCAAACATGTCTTTTGCAGGCCATATCCATACACTGGCATCCATAAGTAAGGATTTATTGTTGTGAAAGGTCAGCTAAACACACTGAAGCCTTTTCTTTGCTTGCACTCATGGCGAGTGCCAAGCTGGGGCACTTCATTCCATCACTATCAGGTTAACAGGCTCCTAAATAAACAAACTGAATTTTAAGAGGGAAGAGTGTGCAATAACTCCAATAAAGTTACTGATAGGACACCAGCCTGCCTCCCACACTGCAAGAGCATTCCTTGGAGAAAGTTGAGAAGGGAGCAGAGGAAAAGAGAGACAGAACTTCCGGGGAAGAGATTCACTGTGAGAAATCAGAAATTATTTAAGCTCTTCTAACCAGCTAATAGCTCTAGGCTGAGTCACTTAGAGGGTGGATGTGTCTACTTCCATTAATCAAGGGCTGTGGACAGAAATGGAGTACTTCTTCCTTCTGTTACCTTTTCAAACATATAATAAGTGAACTGTTGAAATGAGGATAAAATGCCTCAAGCATGCTGTGAGAAGTGCTAGTTCTGCTAATACTTTCCACTGGAAGATTGTTTCTGCAGAGACTGATATGCTTGGTGCAGTGGATTTGAAGAAGCTAAGCTTATGTGCTGCTCAGCCCTTCAGCACAAGATATTGAAAGTGGAAGCTGGGCACTGACACCTCTTCCAGCAGGCCCACAGAGCAGTGGGAGAGAGATGCCTGTGTTGTGATGTCCTTTTCCACTGCCTCATGCCAGAATCCATTTCTATACCTGTAGCTAGCTGTAGTTATAGAGAAAAGGGCAATGCACTAAAATAAGCAGCATGATACACATTTTGTCACAAAAAAGGAATTAATTTGAAATCAATCCCTCAGATCAGCAGACATTAATTTTAAAAGGGTCCCGTAGAACACACAGTCAGCTCTTAGCAGATACCTTTCAGTGAGCTGTACTATTACAACAGGCTTCAGGAGAGATGAACAAATGTCATGTTTGATTTCCATGCTTTAAAATGTACTAAGGTATACAGCTATGATACCTCACAATGAACCCTTGCCCTACCTTATGTAATTCAATTTCATTAAAAGGTCTGTGGCAAATTTATCTAGTGCTTATATAATCACTTCTTTGAAGTGTGTGAATGAAGCTGTTATTTTTTCAAAGAGTAGCTGTCTGTTCAAAATTTATTTTAACACACTGTGGGCATGAAGCTAGATGAGAGAATGTATATATTCCCTTAAAAGTGTTTACTTAACCACAATAAAAGGTTATGTGGATTTCCCAAGCGCACTGAGCTACAGTACCTGTTATAATGTGAACATTTAAACACTCCTTCAACTTAGCTTCCACTCATGTATCATGTTTGACACAACAGTCAGGGTTCTTTTGTCTAGCACTAGCTCAGGAGGAGTGAAAGGCTCTGCAGTAGCACATAAATGGGAAACACTAAAATAAAAATAAGAGAAGGAGAAAAAGGGAGAAAAAATGTAGAGGCAGGTAGGCCTACAGTAAAGTGTATTTCAAGAGTGTGCCTTCACTGGCACATGCAACTGAACTAATCCATGTTCACATCAGCCTGAAATTAATTGTGTTACGCAATTGGCAATGCAATTTTCTGGCATCTTCTGGGATGCGTATCGAGTACCACAGGGAAACTTCTTTCCCAAAACATTTTTCCAGCTGGATACTGCTCTCAAAGTCAATGAAACAAATTAAATTCTGGTTGGGGCACTTGTGTGTGAGCACAGATAGCAGCGGGATGGTTTTCATTCCTAAGCACTTTGGAGATGTTCCTGGGAACGCTTCTTACTGGCTTCTACAATAGGAGCTGTTGCAAAATCTCAAGCAAGAAGTGGGGTATGAAAAAAAAGTCACATAACTACAAAAAACACAACTGCTAAGGACTATGCTTTGATTGTGACTATTTTTTTCCTCCTTAAGGACATTTCAGAATATGATCTAATGACTATACATAGATTTCAGTGAGAAGTGATGGGATAATTTCTTTTGCACAGCAAAATCTATTTTATTTTTAATCATGTTTAATAGTATAAAAGAATTTAGGACTATATTTAGACATCAAAGCCTCTGAACTTGGTATTTCTTCTTTCTTGACTAGAAGTTTTTGGAAGCATTTTATCCAGAAAAAACATCAGAGACAGAGGTTCTCTGGAATTTAGGTTGTCTAAATATAGTCTTTCCTCATACAAATTATTAAGTAGGAGAAGAGGACATTTTGTAAAGAAAGATACACTTTTAATAACATGTTTATGAAAGCTGGACAGTAATTTTGCTTTTACACTGAAACACTGTAAAAATGAAACTGATCTAATCATAGAATCAAAGAGTTTGAAAAACCCCAAAAATTTTAGGACATGCACTTCTCACAAACATTTCTTAGTAAGGTTTTAAAATACAGAAAGTATGCTGCTTGAGAGACTAACATACGAAAAAAAAAGAATAAAAACGTTTTTCTTTTCCTGTTGAATAGTCCTAACAGTTAATACTATGTCATTTCAACTGGACATATTTCCACCTCCGGCTATTATACTACAGACTCAGTAATGCAGTCTGAGGGTGGTCTCCCTAAGACAAATGTGGCAACACCAGGATATGTTTATTCAGTGGAAAAATCTATTTCAGCATCTAATTAGAAGTCTTTAAAAGATTTACTCTGATAGTTTCTTTCTAAGATGTGTCTTGCAGGGAGTCTATATAGATGTTATCCAACACCTGCATTTTGTTTTTCTCCCACTTACTGTGTGCCTATGGCATGCATTTGGCAAATACCGAACCTCCTTAATTAAGGAAGTGTTAAATGACTATCTGAGAGCTTTTAAAGATACTTCCTCCTCTCTGGCTCATAATTCAGCTGCTCTATGCACAGCTATAGCAATACAGGTAGGGTACAAATGTTGATTTCTAGGCTCTGATCTAAGAATTAACTGTCAAACCCTTAAATTTGAGCTATGAAAGGTTCTACTTCCTCCCTTTTCTTGCTGATCAGACGATAACCTAGTTTACATCTACTAACAGGGAAGTCTGTTCAGTTATGCTCATGTTTTCCTTTTCATGCTGTGTGGTGGCCAGTGAAGGTGGTATTGCCTTCATGCTATCCATCCACATGGAATTCATGAACATGAAATAGTGGGTAGCACCTGGATGGGATGTGGCAGGAAATTCACGAGTGTCAAATGTAGATGGAAGAAAATGATTTGCTGATCAACAGATCTACAGATTTTGAAAACACAATCTACTTTGCTTCTGATTAAGTTGACAACTGTATGATCAACCCAGACATGGACACATGGTATTTCCTAAGGTGTCATCAAAGAGAAACTTTTAGGTAATTGCTCTCAATTCATTTCATGTAGAGATTGGAAAAATTCTAGGGAAATAAACAATTGTTCACATGATATAGTAAGTGTAAGACATTACCTACCTCAAATACAAATAAAATTTTTGCCCTCCATAAAAAAAAAACAACCCACAAAATTCAAATATGTTACCCCATTAAGATGCCTTTCTACTTTATGGAAATAAAGGTTCCCAGGTTCCCTAAAAGAAACTACTGTGTTTGCTTCTTCTTTTTTTTTTTTTTTTTTTTTTTTTTTTTTTTTTTTTTTTTTTTTTTTTTTTTTTTTTTAATTCCCCTTTGCTGCCTTATCCTGCTAAATTCCTTTAAGTTTTGAGTTTAGCTATTGTCTTTTTTAAATAATACATTGGTGAGGACAGCTAACAACAGTGGTATCTGCGCTTTTCCTAACATATTCCTTTCTTGGAACTAAAACTCAGGGTGAAGAATGCTCTTAATTCTTTGTTAAGAAATCACACCTGTAGAAAGCTGCAAGGCCAGACCGAAGAGCAAATTACCTCTTGATTTCCTCCCATGAATGTATGCTTTCCCAAGAAGCTGCCACGTTGGCCTGTACAAATCCTCCAAATCCAGTTGCCACCGATCTGGTTCGAGATACCGGATAAGGTCTTCCACAGTGCTGAATCCAGCCACGGCATTGTTTAACACATCCAGGGGCAGGGCTGAGGGGGGCAGCAATGACGGGCTGGGTGCTTCTGTGTGGTGCTGCAATCAGAGCCAAGAGAAGAGCACCAGTCAGAGGGTTAATGGAGCTGCTTTGACAGAGTGCTGTACTTTACCAAGTTACATAGCTGGGAAAGTTTATAAGTGGATAGCTTGTTTCCAAAGTGCAGTTTAACTAATGAGACAAATGGCGAGAGTCAAAACGTACTTAATTATTCTTTAGCAATAATTGTAAATAAACTTCCACTACAGAGTTTTCCTGCTTCTTACATTTCCAGCCTTGCAGCCAGCATGCCACTACACCTGTCCTTTGAGGATGTTTGCTGAGTGACAGATGGGACTTTAGAAATAGAACAAAGGGTGATTTAAAAATACGGCCCCATTGCAGGCATTTCCCAAACCACTCTAGAAATCTGAAACATTTCACATTCTGCCTTTCCTCAGAAACTTGGCCATAATCCTTGTCTTCTCATCCTTCAATGCAAAATACTAACATACCCCAGTATGAAGACAGAAAATATTCCTTCTCTCATCTATATATATAAAAAAATCACCAGTTGTGTTTCATACACTACTAAGAATTATGTTTCTAGTTAAACAATAAGGAGCAGAGTAATAACAACATCTGACATAACTAAAATTATTTCTCCTTTACGATGAGAAAAAAAAGTTCCAAATGAAATCAAAAGTATTTAAATGTTGAAAGTGAGCACTGAAAAACTACTTTCCCACAGCACAAATCTCACTGACAAACTCACTGGACAGGAGTACTTAGTCACAGACAATTCAAGCGAAGTGAAGCATCTGTTTTTGTTCACTCTACACTCAGTTTTAAAGTTATGCATTGATTTGTATTTTCAAAAGAATTTAAAAAAGGCAGGAAGGAAAGCCGAAGTAGGAAGCTGCTTCTGCAGCACCTGAAGTTTCTTTAGGCTTTTCTGTATGCAGACATCACTACAGACATTTTGTCCACAGTACTGCACCAGAGCAATTCATCTGGATTATATAAGAAAGATGAAGAAAAACTTAAACATACTGCTGATTTCAGGGTCGGGAATTACAAGAATATATGTTTATATAGATATCTACATTTAAAAATCCTCATACCACTTAGTGTCAAAATGGCACTCTCAGTCCTGTAATGTGAAGTGTATATATACTGTAATTTTTTCCATTTATAATGTCAGACCAATGGTAGGTAGTCATTTACCTTTTCAAAATGATCAGGGAAATTGATGAGAAATGTAACAGTTATGTTGGAAAAAAAATTTAGTAAAATAATTCTTGCAATACTACTCACTCAACAGAAGTTTTCTAAAATATATATGCCTGTGGTAGCTGTATTCCATACCAATAATAATATTTTATTTTCTGTCCTCTAAATTCTATTAAATATGCAGTTTTAGTTTCAGCTAAATGTGTGGTTGAAAGAGCAGCAAATGGAAGTAACCACCGTGGCCTTCCTATTTTTTGCTTCAAGGCTTTTTGTCTCTACAACTTCAAGAAATGCAGCCACTAGAATGATTTGTGCTGCCTTTTAAATGGAAGTCTTGCAAAAATAATACAAAACATAGATTAAGTGTGCTGTTACTATTAACTTTACCATACTTTCATCTTGCTAATAATTTCCAATAGAGTTGGTGAAACAGTTGTTTCCCATTCTGGATGAATGCGGTTTTCAAAAGATTAAAATATTTCTTTTTCTCTTTGCTCAATTGCCCTCATTAAAAATAGTAACGTGTTGATCCATCTATTATGTTATGATGATAAAGCAACAGATCCTGGTCTATAATTTAAATAGTTGCTCTTAGCAAAATATGCTACTCAGCAAGCTGCAGAACAGTGCTGTGACCCTGTAATTCAGATGGTCAAAAAAATAAACATTCCAAAATTTTTCTTCCTGTTTTTCTCCACTACGATGTAACAAGCACATTTCCTGGTTTCAAGGTGTATAGTTTTACTAACGTGAAAAACAATGGTAGAACTAATAACTGCAGCAAAAAAAAAGAATCTTCTATTTTGTTTCCAGCTGAAGAATTTACTTAGGTGTCTTACTTCTACTGCAGATTTTGTTGCCAGAGACACAGGTGGATTCTAGAAAAAATGCATTGGTCTAGAATCTATTTCCATATTTACAACTTAAAACATGCACACTAAACAATATATATGTAGCAAGCAATCCATCAGTTTATGGTATTCTGGATTCAGTAGCCATTGGCCTGAGTTAAAATGTTATGAGCATATAGTGAATCATTGCACTTAATGGTAATGCAATTAAAGTTGCCATCACTTTCTAGTCATTCTCATAGCAGCCTAGAATAGCAAGAAAAAGTAACTGAAACATCAAAATTATAGAACTTTGAAGATGAATGTTTTAGAATACAGTCATTAGAATCTCAGGATTAAGAATCTTTTTCCCAATAATCTTTAAAGTTAATCAATGTATATGACAGTTAAAATGTACCAAAGATTAAAGATAATTTATATCATACAGCTATAAATGCTGTAAATTGTATTTGTGACATAATAACCTTTATGAAATCTCAATTCAATAAACTGTTCAATATAAATGGTACTTTTAATTATACTTTACATTGTTTTCACTTGCTCGTAGGTACTACTTATTTTATAATTTCAATCTTTTGGACAGAAAATCCAGGGCAGCATAAGTGGCACTCTTTCCAGTGTTGGAAATATATTGGAATTCTATACAATTTATAATGTCACTTGAATTTCTCAAGTTTGTTTGTCATCTATAGGCTGTGTTTATACATCAGTAAGGTTTTACTTGCAGAGTGGAAAGCATAAATGACTTGATGGAAGAAATTAAAACTTGACTTCATTGATGATACCTTTTAGAACAAGCAAATATGGACTTCAGCGTAACTCTGAAATGTAACATCATAGCTGCAAATTAGAAATGCTGAAATGGAGCTTTCATTCACTTTACATTAGTCTATCACTCCTGTTGTGATTTCATCTACATGTCTCTAGGCAGTCCTATGTGGCAGTGAGCTAGGGGGAAATCCCCTAGCTGCCACGTTTTAACCCTGTCAATCATAGATCTTGTTCCACCTCTGTTATTTTAATATTCATCNCCTTGTCACCACCCCCTTCCCTTTCCCTACAAAACCCTGTGCAACAGACCCCTTGGGGTCTCTCTGATAGTCTGTATCCTGAAGAAGAACATTAAAAGTCTGGGTAATGCTATCAAAGAGTCCATTCTCTCTTCTTTGCTCCTACCTGTTTCAATTAACATCGGGTACTCTGCTCTCACTGCGGAGGCATAACTTTGGTACAGAGATAAGCAAACAGAGATAAGGCTGCTGCTCCTGAGCAGCAGCCTGCCGCTTATCTCACCAGGCGCTGGATAAAGCTTGTCCCGCAGAACCTGGGCAGCTCTGCGGACCCCCCAAAAAGTGTTAGTCCTACTCTGATGGCTCACTCCACCTGCGTGCCTGACACCCACTAGTGTTTTCAAGGCACCCTCTGTGCTGTGCTATGACAGCAGCACTCAGTGGGTGTCAGAGAGAGGCCACTTCACTGCAGAATGGGGCTGTGAAAGCCTCCCAGGAGGAGCATTGACAATCTCTGGCTGTTTGGCTGCACAGCATTGATACAGATAGTGAAGATGATCTTACAATGGAGCAGCCGTCTGTCAGCTGCACATCAATACTATAGACGGCATCACCTCATTTACTCCACAGAACTTTGCCATGTCTCCCCTAACAGGTCAGCTAGAAAACAATCAGCCTTTGATTTAACAGATATTTATTTATCTGACAGGGGAAATATAACCCAAGAAAGCAGACGCTTCTGCTGTCCAAATATAGCAGCTATCCAAAATACTTCTCCTGATGGAAACCATTTTCTGGGAAGTGATGTTCTCCAAGCTCTGTTATAATAAATACTAATTGACACTTTTTATGTCATAGCAACACATTCTCAACTAGTACCAAAGTTTTAGGTTTGAGATCACCTTTCTTATTTTTTTTTCTCCTGAGCATGAATATTTTTTGTCAAGGTAAATTTGAGAAATACACTCTGCATGTGATTCCTCTCGTAAAAAAACATACTGTGGTTTTGTTTCTGTTTTTCTGCCCAGGAAACAATTTCAAATTATTTTAGTAAGAAGAAATACACTTAAAACCAAGACAGAGACAAACAGTTGCATCTTTACTGTTAGTCAAAATGATTCAGGATGAAAACCAGAGCAGAAAACACAAAGCTTCTGCTGGCCTGTAGAACAGCCAAGAATGACAAATAGTGTTGGATCAAACAGAATCTTCATCAGGTTTGTTTATATTGTATTTCCGTACATGCACTTTGCTCTACCAAAACAAATACCGTACAGAAATCCCCTAAATTGTTTACAAACATACAAGGCAGGCCAATAGACAAAATTTAGGCAACAGTTTAAGACATGGGCTTGGAAAAAAGGACAGAAATAATGCAGACTAATGTCACAACACTTTCCAGCCCTGAACATCACACATAACAACAGTACCCCCGAAAAAATGCAGGGACTAAAATGCATCTTATGGTGCTCACAGTGTTAGTTGTGCCCTATTAAGGGAATCAAAACTACTCCATCTAGCTTCTTTCTCAAAGGAAAATGGGTAGGACACTACTGTAAGTAGAAGAAGTCAATCCTCACTGAAGCAGCAGCTCTGAACAAAAACTTCAACAAACAAATTTAAAGTTATCTAGTCGAAGTTCAAGCCTAAAGTACTGTTTAGTACGTAGCCTAACATGAAGACTTATGATTAATTTCTTGTTCTGACACATATTTCTTGTGTTATCCTGAGCACAGTATTTAGGCCAAACCTTCATGATGTAAAGCATCTGTAAGTAGTACCTCCCTGCTGTGTCAGCGTGACTGTGTATGTGGCTGCATTATAAACAAGAGGTAAACTTCTGGAAAAGAAACATAAACCTGCAACAGCCAAGCCATCATAACTGAAAGCAGAGCAGCTGCTAACACAAATACAGTTTTAGATTCACTCTGGCACCAGGAATTTCACAACATACAGGTTTGTAACAGAGCCCAATCAAATCTGTAAAACGAGCGTAAAGGCAATTCCTTAATCTCACAAGTTCTGTGAGAGAATAAATACAACCAATTTTTATTAGATATTCATTGCTGGTTTTCCTGAAGAATCTAGAAGTGTGTTACACAGATACCAGGTATAAATTTGGGTATGAGACTGTATGTTAGAACCCTTCTTGTTTGTCACTATCCATCTGGTCTTTCATTGCACTGAACCTGCTCCAAGGATAAACAATTCAGAACATAACAGCACTGACCTACAATCTACACAAGATCAGCTCTTAAGCACTATCATGACCTAAGAAAAGCCTTTATTTTGCTCCTGTTTCTTAGGATAGGACTGTCAAGGTACTAACACTACCCTCTTCCAGTTAAAGGAGAGGCAAGAAATAGTATTGTTAGGGTGCTGCTGCCAGGAGTAAGGAATTTCATGTTTAATAATGCAAGCACTAAGTCAAGACTGGGAAAACAAAAACAAGTGAGTCAAGTACTTGGCATGACAGGGCACTTACAAGTACTGAATAATATGTCTAAAATAATCACCTCCCCACAAAAGAAATCCTTACTTTTTTATTTTTTCATTTCTTGTCTTGAAGAAAACATTGTCAAGCAGTTTCTGAGTGATGACCCATTCACCAGTTGGCACAGTTCAGAGAAACTAACGAACATCAGTGCAGTTTAATCAAACTAGAAGGGACTCTAGAAAACCTCAAAGGAACCTAGTCTCTGAAATCCAACTAGGATCAGAAATTTGAAAGAAATAACATATTTCTTTTAATGAAATATCCTTAGAGGTTTTTTTTATTATACAAGAACACCCCAAGTCCTGCTTAGATTTAAAGATATGCTTTTGAAACTTAGAGTACATGCACGTTCTTGTACCATGCACATTAAACAGTCTGTTTTCTTCCTTTATAATCACAGGTAACCCTCCTACTAGCATCATTAGAAGCTATGAGAGAAAGCAGATTTCCAAATCTTTCGAGTTTGCCCTGAGGACACAAATTTCTCCACATAACAATAGCTCTTTGTTTTCTCCCATAAGTACATGCAGTAATAGGTGTGAAAAGCCTCCAGAATCCTGACCTACCTGAAAAAGCACAAACTTTTACTTGCTTGCATCTATGCAGTACAAAAAAAAAAAAAAAGAAAAAAAGAAAAAGCATTTGTGAAAGTCTTTCATTTATAAAAACATCTTCTCTGTGCAATATTAACCTGCACCACTGCTATGAAAGTGTTAGTCCTGTTCAAGTTGCAAGGCAGAAGGAAGAGAGATGATCTGTAGCTGGGCCTGTGTGCAAACACCCAAGCAGAGAAATCAAGTTCTAGGATCCTCTTCTTATGCCTTAACAAAGGAATAGAAAAAAAAAAAAAAGACACAGAGGCAGATAATCAATTTAGGCTGCCAAAACCAGGAACAAGGTGAGGATGTTTATTGCACATGGCAGAGATGGAAGCCAGGAAGGCTGCCACAGCTCCCACCCACTGCAGCACCTTTTACTGCTTTAGCTGAAGTTACTGTCACAGGAGCAAGGATGGTTGCAGAAGAGACACATCACTCAAGGCTGATGAGTAGGTAGGTCTGGTGAAATAAGCTCCAGAGGTACTGAATTAAACATCCCTCTCCTTCAGCTGGCCTCTCTTCAGGGCTTCAACATCTGCCAGTCAAATGACACACAGGTAGAGGGGCACCAACCCTCCATAATTTAATCAGCTTCTGCAGATGAGAACCAGCCTGCAGCATGACAGCACTCCTCTTTCCTGGGCCTCCAGCTCTCTGCCTTTCACAGGCTCCCTAAATTTTCTGTTCCTATAGTGTGCTACGACCTCTTATCAAAAGCTTGTTCAGGCTCTCCTCATGTGCTTGCAGGGTTTTCCTTTTATCTCTCTGAGGACCTCATTTGCTGAGTATCCATGCATGTCCTTGCACCAATTTACATCTTAAAGCCAGAGATGGCTTTCCAAACTTTACATCCATACTTTTGTTACTGCAGTTTGAGGATTGCTTCCTGAATGGTGTGCAATTTCAAACCTCTATAACCACCAACAGGAGAAAGATCACAGAGATCACAAGGGAAAATGAACACATTCGTGCCTTTCTCTTTTTGCCTGTCACAGGTAGGAATAAAAGAATAAAGACATGTAAAAGTAGTGTTGGATAACAGTCTTACAGCTTAACTAACAGCATAACAATTCCTCAGGCTAAACTTTTGAGATAAAATATTTTTTGAAAATTATTAAATATTCCCCTAAACAGAGTTTCTGTGCAGTTCACAGAGAAGGCCTGAATTCTAATTGCGCTGGAAGATACTCCCAAGGAAGCTAGCAGCATGGAAATAGCACAGGATGTCACTAATCATCAGCGTTCCTCTGGCAAATTGTGGCTTTTTGCCTGAAGTCTATGCACACTGTCACCTTCTGAAATAGACAGTATAGGTGTGAGAGACACTCTGTGAAGACAAAGATGACACATCTAGAGCTAGTTCATTAAGTCTCAGAGGATGCCATCAATAGCAATAAGCTCTGGAAGCATTTTCAAAAAGTTTTAGTGATTGGTTAGTCATCATAAATATCTAAAATCATGCATGTGTACATAAATAGTTGTGTTTATATGCATGAAAATACATTTTGATTTTTCCTGTGATCACATGTATCAGTAGTAAACCACACTAATTAATTTTAAAGGCAAAAAGAAGAAAACTAATGCTCAGCACTGTATTGCATGGGAGATCTTATTGTCAATACACTTCATCATGATAGTCTTAGAGGTTTCTATTCCCAAGAAATATATACACAGAGACAACTATCTTTCTTGGATGCAGTTGCATGTTACTGATTTTTTTCATGCATCTGGTAAGTCTCACTGAAGCAGTACGTGCTAACTTCATGAGTATTTCATATGCACTACAAAATTACCTGCCCCTCCTTTACTGGAAGTATTAGGAAGTGACCCAGTGATTCTTGTATTCTTTTGGATAATAACTTTCATTCATTGATTTATTCTTTCAGCTAATTAAGGAGAGAATAATTGTATAAACAACTCTGCTTGAAAGCTGTGTTGCCAGCACCTCTGGCAACTACAACGAACACTAGCCATGAAGCATATAGCCCCTGCAATCCCCAGAACCCAGAAAGCTTGCAGATTCAACCAGATACTTGCAATGAAAGTCAAGTTCTGATGCCTTTTTTCTACCTTTGTAATGGGTTTTTAATTATATTTGCTTGCATTAGGAAGTTGTGGACATGGTAGTAAATAGGATTCTAGATAGAAGACTCAAAGAAATGTAAGACATGACTTGGACACATTTTGACTCAGTAGGCAAAGACTCAGCCTCACTATTCTGAAAGCAGGACCTGATGAAGTTGAACGTCACTGGGTTGAACAGGAAGCATTGAAAAAGCAAATACTTAGCCTGTGATAATAGTATAGAACAAGTTATGGCATAGATTATCTCCAAGACAAGAAGCTTCAAAGTTGAATCAGTATGTCAGTTTTAATCCTGAGTTACTTCCTGAAATAATTTGTCTTTTTTCTCATTTTCAAATTACTGTAGATATACAAACTTATTTTAGGCTTATAATCCCAGAGTCTGGGTTCCTATTAAGTATATTTGTGGCAGAGAAACATATAAACCATAGCTACTGCCAAAATCTTAATTTTTGGTGGACACGCTCTCCTTTTTATTACATTTCTCTCTTCTAAATGAGACTTTCAACAAAATTTAGAGTGTGCTCTCCCCACACCATGTAACTATATATATGTGCCACAAGAAAAAGTCTACCTTTTGTATCCTAGTAAAAACTGCAAAATATTTTGATTTCTGAACTGGAGTAACTTGCATTATAACATTTTCAAACCAAATTTATGAAATACATTTAAAACTATCTGGCTGCTCCTGTCTCATGCATGAGCACATGGGAAGACTATAACTGCAACTTTAAAAAGCTAAAACCCAGTAGATAATGTTATGTCTTGTACAATTTAAATGCTTAATAAAAATATTTAGTCTAATTCAGACCAAGGGCCATAGTAACATCTATATACACATTTTAAGGAGTATGAAGTGTGTTTGTGTGCTTATACAGATAAAGTACCTGCTGAAAATGATTGAAAGTAGACTCTGTATAGGGAAAATGAAGTACCAAAATAATTTAATGAAGAACAGTTTCTCTCATCACAATCTCATAAAATCTTTTGGAGAAAAATCTTGTCTCGTGCTTGCAGCAAGGTATTAAAACAGGCAAATCCCCCCATGTCTAAGAAATCATAACCTTCATGTCTGACAGCATTTTCTTTTTTATATTCACAGGATTGTCCTAAACAAATTAGCAGCTGCAGTGAGTCCTGACAATGTGTGGACCGCGTGAGGGAACGTGCATCTTCTGTGTGTGCTTGCTACACGTTCGGCTGCAGGACCTGCAGCGGGTATTGGCTGCAGGCTCCCGCCTTGATGAACCTCTCTGCAGGACAGGTGGTCAATATTCACATCTCCTGGGACGGCTGCTGAGTCCTCTCTTAAGTCATAACTCTGTCCTCTATGTCTTGGTGCCTTCCTTTCAACTCTCCCTTATTAACTACTCATTGCAGTATTTAAGGACATTTAAAGTTTACTCCCTGCTTAATCCAGCTCACTGTTAAAAGGTCATTGCAGTCTTGTACCCATTTTCAGGGCAGAACTCTATATTGATTACTTGCTGAATTTTTCAACAAATGTGGTATTTTCTCCTCATACTGCTCTCACTGAGGAGTTAAAGCAGAAGTCTACAGAGACCCTTCTAAAACTACTTCAATATTTCATTGCTTTATGACTTTCTGAATATACCCACAATTACCTTTTTATGTTTCAACCATAAGCTCTTAAGGTAGGTTTGGTTTTGTTTTGTGCTTGAACTGTCCTTGTGATTAAGGCAGTAGAATATTTAATGACTGTTTTAAATAATAATAACATCACTTTGCACTAAAATATTCTTTCATGGATATTCAAATGCATATATGAGTTGACACCAAAGTAAGAATTTTTTTTTTCAAATGCTGGTATAAATAAACCCTTTACCTTCATTTCTTGACTATAAACTTAAATGTAATTTTCTAGGTTGTTCTATTTTGATGAATGTTGTATTATACTTGCAATTCCCTTCTAGAAGGGAAACTTTAAAAAGATTTATATATGAAATAGAGAGAACAAGAAAGAGAATTTCTCTTCTCAGTGTTTATAATAATATCCTTTTTTTTTTTTTTTCACAGTTTATATTTAGCGTACAGAGACCCTGGCTCCAAGATTTAGCTGAACTTTAGCAGAATAGGATTCCACCACAGCTTGGCCTCTTTCCCTGAAACTCTGATGCTATGCAAGCCCAGTATACCTACCTGTTGCAGGCTGAATTGTGGGCCACCACCTTTTAATTCAGTCAGAACAGGAAAACCTGAATTTTGCTTAAAATGTGAAATTATCATCTAAAAGGAGAAATAACATTGTAGTCGAACTAACAGAAATTTAAGAGCCGCAGTGTATAGATGAATAAATCCAAAAAGAGATTCCCACAATCAGATTGCAGTGGGCATGTAGATGTAGTCTTATGAATGTTTGCTCAGATCGTATTGCAAGTGGGGTTAGTGTGATTATTAATCAATACATTTAAAGACAGACCTAAAATCCAAGCAGGAAACACTTGCATCTGTTATATTTAGGATTTACAGAAGCCTTTTTTTTTATTTTCTGTACACAAAGCTCTAGTTCTTACTTGACTGACAGTAGCTGACAAGGAATAAACAGTCAACCTAAGTGCAGCTGTCCTGAATAGAAAAAAGTTTTTGCACATTCTTCTATGACAGGGGATATCGCCAGCCATAGTTAGAGGGTATCATGCCTGCAGACCTTTTTTAAAATTACTCATTTTACTGAAATGAACTGCTCTTTAAACTCCCTCTAGGAACTTCCCCACTGGAAATGGGTAGGTGTTCTTAAGAAAATGTTTACTTCTCCCAGTATGTTCATAGGAGGTTCATCAAACATTAAATACTAGGAATGACTGTTTATTACAACTGGAAAGTGTATTTGTGAGGGACAATGAAAATTACTTCTATAAGGAACATAACTTTAACTTGATCCTTCAGTATACATGTTGAATTGCATTCCAAAACAGGTTTCTGTTCATTTCATATCACAATAAAATGAACACACCCAACATTCCTGTACAGCAGACATTGCAAATCAGTGCTTGTCCTGCCTTGAAGGTAAAAAATCCTTGAACAAAGCAGTACTTGGCAGGGAAAAAACCTCATCTCTGTACTCACGTATCCATTCTTAGTGTCATCAAACGCATTAGAAATGTGAAATATTTTAAGATTTATGAACGATAACGTTTTGCATTGCATACTTGTCCTATTTAAATTTGTTTTATATACAGCACACACATCAGAGCCCAAAAAGCACAATAGAGACTATGGCTACATTGCCCACATAAAGATTCTCACGCTGTTTGAACGTGCCAGATTTCTAACTTGTGAGCTTGCTTTTTATTGTCCTATACTGCTAACCATAATGTTGTCTTGACATACACTTAATTTTCAGCTCTATGACTTCTACCTATATATTTTCCACTATCTAAATCTCATTTCATGTTACCTTACTATACTTTGACATATATTATGCACACAAGTATAGTAATGTGATTACACAACAAGTAAAAAGCAAAATTAATTGGGAAAGTATGCTTAATAGGAGAAATTTAAGAAAAAATATTTTGAAATCCCTTGCATTTAGGAGGAAAATATTAAAAGGATAAATACAAAATCTTAACTAGAGTCTGAATTAGAATAAAGTGTTACAGAGGACCAAAATCTGAGTAAGAGACAATGGGATCTTGTTCAAAAAAATATAAATCTCATTCAGATATTTTCAGAACAACATCATAAAAACAGATACTGAGTTGCTAGAGGGGTCTCAGCTGAAATACAGGGTTCAGATTTATCTCCAGCACTTGTGAGATACAGGCAGAGAGAAACAGGGTATTCACATGAAAGAGCAAGATGAGAACAAAAGGACGAACCATGATAAAAGATTGAGTGATACAGCTTTCTTTCATCTCAACAAGACCAGGATGACAGGAGATAACAAACGTACAAAAGAGCATCAGATGATCAGCTGTTCCCTAGTCCATCAATGGCAAGAATTATTTATGCTAAGTGTTTGAAAAAAAATTCATACAATGTAAAAGAGTGCAACAGATGACCAGGGAAATCTCTTAAATATTCATTCCTGGACTTCAGGAACAGCACTAGAAGGTAGCAAGAATGAGCTTAGTGTAGCTACTCCCTGCTTAGAGCAGGACAATGGCTCAGAAGAGGTCCCACTGAGTTCCCCTCCAGCCTTGCATCTCTGTGATTGCACTGCACAGCATCTACCTGGTACCTTGATGTTTCTAGAAGATCTGGAAAGTTATGCTGAGGGACATGCTGAATTTTAGAAACAAATTAATTCTAAATAATTTTATACTCTGCATTGACTACACTATGACAGAAGCTCTTCTGGATACATAACCAAACACTTTTTTTCCCTCAGTAACTATTTGTTCATTTGTACACTTTAGCCCTTTGGATTTAGTAAACTAATGGTGTAATAGAAATCTGCATGCCAGTATACCTAAATATAGAATATCTGGTAGAAAAATATGCTTGGTTTTTTTAGCTGCATGTCAAACCACCAGGTCTTAAATAAAATGAGAACAGGAAAATGAATGAAACTACTCCAATTTTGGACTTTAATTTAGCTACTTTCTCTTGAAGAAAATTAGGGAGTCACGGGTTTTTTATTAAAAGTTGGTTCGTTGGGAGTAGCAGAAGTTGCTTTGGCAGTATCATTATTTCTTTGAAACCTCAAAATAGTCTGTAAAATAACACACTTGAGAAGATGGTTTTAGTATCAGCTGTAAAATAAAAGTAGATGCATTTCTGCCATGCTGTACTTTTTCAAAGCTATTTAAAATTGATCCTTCAAAGATGGTTTGAAAGCAGACTGCTTTGTTCTATTTCTATTGGTCTCCCATGAAATTTGGTGCTGCTTACAGCATGAACAGATCTATTAAAATAGAATAGTTGAATTTTAAGGCACCACTATAAACAGCTGCCTCAGCCTGATTCTTGGTGTTAGGAATTAAATAAATCTTTGAAACAGTCTAATTACTTTCACTAAAATGAACAAATATACTCATCCTTTGTACATGCAATTCCTTCTCAGCCCTTTCCTTGACATGTTACAAAAAAAAGAAGGAAAGATGGCATCTGCCAAGTAATAAAGCCATAGTATTAACAAATCCAATATTTTATAGAGAAAATACCATTCTCCTGAGGACTGCTACTTAATCAGCTATCTTCCATTAAGCCTAAGATCTTCAGTTATAACAATGTCACTGTCCACAGATGTGACCAAATTATCTCTAATTAATCTGATGGTCAGCTAGATCAAGTTTCTTGATATAGATATAGATAGATAAACAGACAGATAATTATATTCATTTGGGCTTGCTAGCATAGTATGGGTACACTTTTTAAGAGGAATGATAGAAAATTATGCTGCCTTATGTTCTCAACCATGTCATTAATCTTCCTTGTAACATTTTAAACAAGTCTATTCAGGCATCGATTGTGCCCCCAACCGTCCCTCCAGGACTGCCAGCAGTCACACTGGCTGAAAGGGATGTCCCCCACGTGCAAAGACCTTCAGCTCCTTCTACACCACCCCTCTGGTTTTGCACATCGACTGTGCTGGAAAGCTACAAGGTCCAAACACCTGCACAAGGAAGGAAGTGCTGCACACTAACTGCACTAATCATAACCCATTTACAAACTGCTATCTGCTATACCTCAGTTACTTTTTAAAGAGGGGAGGGTTTCCTTTAATTTAGTATTTCAAAAGCGTTATTTTAAGAATTGCAAAGCCTTTTAAAGAGGCACTGCTCATTCTATTCCACTTTTTAACACTCATTTAAAAAATTAATATTTACACTCTGAAACATACTTTTCTGGTTGTATATATACTTAAAATATCCCTCTGTCTCTTATTTTCCCATTCACTGATTCAGCAATACTGTCAGTTCCTGATGATTTAAAGTAGGATATGTGGAGCTAATTACAGAACACAAGACATCAAAAACTGTGGTTTTCTAAACTTTAGTTAATTGTGGTTTCACAGGCTGCTATTCACTGCAATCTAGGAAGTGGTTAGATGTGGGGCTTATAAAGCCAAATTGTGAGGCATTGGCTGCACCTGAATTTTCCAGCCCATAAGAAATATTACTTTTTGTGAAGTGCAGACATTGTGTAACCTGGGGTTGAACAGAGAGAACACAAAGTGATTTGTTGCCTTAGCCTACTTAACTGAAGTATAGTGGCTAACCACAGGTTTATCTTTTGACCAAGACAGAAAGTGTACTTCACAGCCATGTCATTGAAAATGCTCATTTGCATCCCCAACAAAGCACTATCTCAGAAATAAGCTAAATAAGAAGGTAAATTAAAATGATATTAAGAAGACATTATTTACAAACATTGATCACTGAACATAAAATGTGGTATGGTTTTTTCCAGGGCATGATGGACAAACACTGCAAGAAGAGGGCAAAAAAAAAGAGGAGGGGACAGGGGAGCAGGAAGCCACTTTTCAAGGAAGACATTGGTCAAGAACACTCATACAAGAGAACTGCATGGCTAATTCTGGTGAGATTTCTTCCACCTGCTCTACACCTTGAAGCCTCATGAGATGATCTAGTTGTTTAAGTAAGAATAAAAACACATTCTGAATGTTCTCAATACCAAAAATGAAACATAATTGAGAAGTTCTGCATGAATTATACTTATGAAGCAACTTTAAACAAGTTGGGTAAAGTGACTGTGGTGACTGCCATGCTTTGCTCAAGGAAGACTCAGTCTTGTATTTGAAGAAAGTATTTTCTGTTTTGTAAATGTTTATACATTTGAGATACCTAATTGCCAAGAAGATAGTATTATCATGTTCTTAGCCTTCTTTCATTATTTACTATTTAATTTGAAGCTATTTTGCATCTTTCAGATTATCTTTGCAGTCCCAGTGGACAAACAAAAGGATTTGGATGAACAAATTAGGATGCATGAGCACCAGCCACTTGGGAATGGGAGGGAAGATAAACTGTCATTTCAAGTACATCACCATAAACTTAATGTAAATTGCCTGAATTTGGATGAGTATAACTTCCCTTTGTAAGGTTATATTTCAGTTAAGAAGTCAGAAGAGGACATTTTGCTATTTAACAATTAAGGTTATATCTCTTCTCAAACAATATACTAGTATTAGATATGGGTTACTTTAGTAACTATTACGTTGTCAAAGAGAATTCTGAGAAACAAGGATGTTTTAGCAAGCAACTAAAACATTGACAACTCTTTTCTTTCTTCTAAAATTCAACTTCTCTCACAGAAAAATAAATCCATTTTTTGGGTAAACCACTGATTTTAATCTCAGAATGACAGCATCGATACTGTTTTTAACCTGATTAGCATCAAAATTTAATTCTTCCAAGCAATTTTTACTTCATTACTGAATCTGGTCCATGTGTGTAATTCAGTTAGGAGATTAGAGAAATAGGTAGATGCTGTGCAGAATATTAATCTCAGTGTAATAAATACATATAGGGGCACAGTTATTTGGTAATTATTTAATTAACATAGTTTTTAAAAAATACAAAAAACCCCACCAAAATCTATTTAAGGTTGAATAATGTGACCATTATTTTGATGGTGTGGTCATTGTTTTCCATACTCACAATATCTAATATTTCATGTTGAAGGCAATGGGAACTGCTTGTTTAAAAATCTGTCAGCAGTCACACTGTACATAACAAAAGAACTAGAATCAAAACTTGCAACGATTTCAAGCCTATAAATTGGAAAGTATATGATTATTATTGCAATTTCAGTAGTGTAGTATATGAATAACATTAAAATT
Organism: Pomatostomus ruficeps; assembly: GCA_013400735.1. Lineage (NCBI taxonomy): Eukaryota > Metazoa > Chordata > Aves > Passeriformes > Timaliidae > Pomatostomus > Pomatostomus ruficeps. The sequence continues at coordinate 44,845 of VYZT01026099.1, forward strand.
ACATGCAATAATAAATTCAAGTTGGTGCATTGTTAAAATAACTTTAAAATACAGTTTTGCACCTGACAAAGCCCACAGGAAGACCATTTGTAAACAAGATGATCCAACCATGATAATTTGGCACTTTAGAAATTGCCAGTTATCACCCTTGGGGTAACTTGACTATTATTTTCTCTTTCTCCTCTGAATCTCAATGCTAGCAGAAAGAAGAGAAGAGCTGCCATCCTTTTCCTGCAGAAAGAAAAACGGTGGGAATTGCTGCACTGCGAGAAGCCATGGCCTGTGGCAGACTGGAACTGGGGACAGAACACTGTACATGACAAAGTCAGGACAGGGTATAAAAGACCTAAACTGAACAGTTCACATGCTGTGTTGTTTCTTAGTTCTCTTGGGAGATGCTCTAATTGCTTGATTACTAATTCTCTAATTGCTCGATTAGGAGATTACCTTTTGTAATTATTTAACTAAGAAGAGGACAATGGAGAAGTCTTTCAAAAGTAATTGTACTCTCATAATTTATCAGGGAATCAGATTTAGAAAACATTAATGGTGTTATTAAAATCACTTTTCTCTGGTTTCAGATTTTCATGATGACTACACCTTAATATTTTGCCACTCTTTCAAATATGAACCACAAAATTTAGGCCAGTTCCTCTATAAAGTATCCATTGGCATTTTTGTATAGCACTGGTTTTATAAATTGTGGCTCTGTATGACTTGTTTAATGATGCTCCTTAGAGGGGCATAAGTGTTTTAAAATAATGATCAACTTTTTTGAAATGGCCTGCAGAGAAAAGTTGGTCTTGTTCACACTTTGACAGCTTTTAATGTATTGGTTTTCCAAATTCCCTTGTAATTTGAAGTTTCAGGTAATGCAGTATCAAACTTTAGAATGGAAACTAAGATTTTTCTTCCTCTTCAACAGCAAGTCTCCTCCAATTTAAAGAATTGAAAAACTTTCTGAAAATTTTTAGTTGTCTTTGTACTGTTGACTTGACCATTCATCTTTGATTTTTGGTGAAAAGCTCAGCTATACTCCAAAGTTTTTATACCAGCTAACAGTTTCAAAACACTCTTATGAACCTGAGTTCTACATTAACTTTGAATCAAAGATATACTGCTTTTTCAGGCACCTAATTGTAAAGGGGTTTTTTCCTACATGAAAGGGGCCTATGACTTTCTTAAGTAGAAAGGCAACTAAATAAAGTTAATACAGTATTTAAAGTTATATATATTGACAAAGTGCAAACAAGAGGAGATCAATGACAGAATTTACTTAAACTAAAAGACAAGAATTCCAAGCCAAAAAGGCATTACACAGATGACTTAAGAACAGGAAGTATTTTGTTATTAACTTCTGATTACACAGAACACCTCACATTGAAAAGCCCAAAGACAAATATGCACACACAAATAAGAAGAGTTCAGCAAATCAGAATGATTTTCAGAAGATAAGCAAGGGCAACCCTATTAACAGCTTACATATTAAAAGCTTACACATATGTGGCTAGTTGTCCTTCCAGTTAGAAAGTTAAAAATTATTTGGCATTTGATCCTTTCCCCTCAAGAAATACAGATGACAACTGAGAGGGTTTGATAATTTGGCTCAAGTCAGTTTTCTTACTTTCCTTGGTTACCTAGGCATTTTGGTTCTGTCAGTCAGCAGGGAAGTTCAGGGTTGGTTGCACAGAGTTAGCAAAAATTTGTTTTCAAATATATTTTAAATTTTAGGGGTTTTCAAGTTTCAAAAGCAGTGGCATTTTTAACACTCACATGCAGGCACAGTAAGAAAAATAGTGAAAAGAAAGCATTTGAAAATTTAAATCCAGGAACTGCATTTACTATGCCAACCATTCACTAAACTGAAGATACTGATTTCTAACAAAATTACCTTAGCACAGCATCTGTCCTTTTAAAGATGGTTGTGATTTTTAAAGGGTACTTGTCACACTCTTAGATGAATATTCAGAATAAGAGATGTCTACCAGGAAACTCTGAAGCTAAGTGCTAACAAAAGACACCAGAGCTAGATACTGACCAATAAATCACCATATTGATTTAATGATCTACACCACTACACAGGAAATCCCCTATCCTCCTAATACACTCTCTGAGATGAGACCAAGAACTGCTGTAAGTGAT
>VYZT01026100.1:537-17483 GCA_013400735.1 Pomatostomus ruficeps
TTTTAAGAACCATTGCCTGTGGGACACCATATTTTTTTACTATCTAGATTTGATTTTTAGTAGTTCCTGTGAAAGTGACCTGTGTCATGGCAAAGTTGCTCTAATGCTGCTTTGAAAATGTATGAGCAACTGTTGACATACTAAAACTGTTGATATGCAAGCTCCAGAAGGGAGCTGCATATGAAGATTACTTTTGCTTCACAGGCAGAATATGCTTCTAAAACAGGTGGTCAAGAGACTTGGGGAAAAATTCTGGTCTCAGGGAAATAAGGGGGTATTACTGATTTCAATAGAATTAAGATTCTACAGTTTTCTTAACTAGGAAAAGTTATATTCTGAGGTCTGGATCAGTGGCTCCCAGAGTGCAGTTCATGTAATGGTGTAAAGAGTTACAGGTGTGTGGTAATTAGTTTATAACTGAAAGAACTTTTGTCTTGACATTGTGTTCAGTTTGAAAAATCACATTGTGAGTGAATCATAGTCTGAGAAATTTTGAGAGTCAGATATGATGTACTGGAGCAAAACATTTAGGAAACACTAGATTAGATATGCCAGGTCAAGAATTCCACTTGCTAACAAACAGGAGGGTTTCTAATACTGTGTTGGTCCCCTGAGTGTTTTATACACAGTGTGTTCCTTTAGGCAGAGTATTGTAAGAGCAAAAGTGCTGTGTTATATGCAATACCCAGGGGAAGAATCCTGCTTTTTCACATAAGCTGGTCAGCTAGAGGAGCCCATAATAAAGGAGGAATGGTGTCCTGCTTTCAAGGAGCACAAATTTGCACCCACCAGCATTTACCTCTCATCACCCTGGGGTCAGTTAATTCAAAACTCTCGTTGGAAAGGTGAGAGGCAGAAATACAAGCTTCCCTTAGGGTGAGCAATCCCTCCTTAGGGCTTCATAACGGTGCAAGTAGTTGCTGCGTTTCTCTGACAGAATGCATGAGTAACACCTTGTCTGGGAACCAGACAGGAGAGAAATCTGAAACAAAAACCTGCACTAAAAAGTCTCAAGACCTTTCTCTGCTCCTTAAGGCAGGGCTTAAAATGTTTCAATGAAAAAATCTCCACAATGTTTTAGAAGTGCTTGAAGGACATCTCATTGATTTATTGAGGGTGATGGTGGTGGAAAGAAACAATCTCGTTCTCTTCAGGTCTACAGCAAGCTTTTGTTTTGGTGAGAAAGTACAGAGCTCCGGAACAAGAATACTGTGTCCTTGCGATGAAGGAGAGGGCTGCTTTTATGTCTGGGTGGTTGGCATGTCTGTGTGAGATAGCAGCTTTCACTGTGTAGGAAAGGGGAGACTACACTTCACAGTGCATCTCCATGCAGGGATAGGCAAGTCATGTCTAGAGTAGGATGGTAGCTCTGGGATGGGTAAATGGAACTGCATGGAATTGTGACTTATTCAGCATTGTTTCTCAGGGTACGGTAGGGGGATGAATAGACTTTATCTGTCTACAATGGTACTGCTTTAGCATTGCCTTATTCCTGACTGGTGTGCCAGCTATCTCAGGCACCTTTGCACATGGCAGCACTGCATCGTAGCAGAAGGAATGAAGGAGGTCAAAACTCTACCTGGTATAACAACTTCCAGAGAGTTATCAGCACCGACATCAGTTGAGGACAACTTCTGGTGTTGTCTGTGAGTTTTTCTGTCCAGAGGTAGGAACCTGGGAAGAGTTGGAGGATGTGTGTGAGTGTATTATAACATGACTGCCTTTAGGGTGAGTGTGGTCTTGGGGGATGGCATGAAGGACTGGCAGAGAAACTGTTGTAGGCTGGCAAGTTTTCTTTGTGTTGGGAGATGCCAGCTCTACAGATAACCCAGGTGTTATGTAGGCTCAGATCCCTGCTGATACACACAGGACTGGCATATCTTTGTGTGTCTGGTGGGGAGCAACTATCACCTGTGCAGAGGACTTTGTAGAGCAGCTACATGTTCTGCAGACTGTGTCTGAAAACACATAGAAGCAGTAAGATGTTTTTGCTTGGGAAGATGGAGCAAGTATTTGAGAGAGCTGCATTTCCTAGCAGGTAATTTTGGAGGTGCTGCATGGATGCTCACACCTGGGCCTCTGGAGCTTTCCAGCACCCATTTGAGTGTTTGAATACAATTTCCGTATGTTTTCTCTGCAAGCTTGAATGCCTTGAATTCCTGCCAAACCTCTTGGCCTTGCCCTGATTTTAGTTCATATTATATTTATAATGTTTGTATTAAACTGACTCTTTGTCCTGTTTTCAGATTGCTTTTTCTTTCCCCCTTCATCCTCTCTCCTGCATATTTTGGGTAGGCATCATGAACTAGAGAGAGTTTGGCTAATCCCCAAGCTGTCTAAGATCATGAGCCTAAATGCAAGTTTAATTAAAGCTTCTAACTGCACACTGCTGCAGAATGCAGCCCCTCTGACTCTGTCCCCCAAGGCTTTTGCTGCTGTATTTCTCAGAGTGAGCAAGGCCTGCTCTCAAACAGCATAGCAGAAAGAAATCACTAGTTTCCATTTGCCTTACCCTCTGACTGGAGAGGTAGGTGTCTGATGTATAGTTAGTCATCCCCATCATTGTCACTGGCTTTCCTATCTGCAGTGGTTCATGGCATCTCTCTCCTCACCACTCCAGTAGGAAGAAATACTTATCCATTAGTTTTCCTTTGGTCTGATCTCATGTGGCTACATTGGGTAGGTACAGAAAGAAAAGCGCCCAGGATGGTCCTTTGAGGACTCTGCAGCAGATTCTGTGTTACATTTCACTGAAATGATCTGAGAGAGGAAGCAGGGAGACGTGAGTCAGACGAAATTCAAAGGCAAAATAGAAAGAAAGGAAAAAAGAAGCAATGTTGGAGTTTTTTTCCTGGATTTTATACACTCAGAAATTAAGGATTTCAAGCTACTGGTGAGGAGGTCTCAGCAGGAGGATTACCTGGAGCAGTCTAACGCTGAAACTCAGGCAATCCTGTTGGAATCTTATAGTGATTTCACTCTTACCTTATATTTTACCTCCTATGGATCCAAGCTGTCCGTGTTTTTTGAATATTTTGGGTTGTGTTTCGAACCGAATGCATCCATACACAAAGAGAGAGATATGCCTAGAGGCACCTGAAAAGAACTGGGCAGTCGTCCTCCCCACGACTTCCTGAACTGCCCCTGGAGACACATGCATTTATTGACTGGCATTGGAGGGAGCTGAGAGCTGAGCTGAAGGACCTCAGTTGCTTAGTTGCCTTAAGGCATGTCAGATGAAACCCAGCCCTCCCTCCACCTCATCCGCTGTTAGATGTTGCCAATATAGGTCCTTCTTTTACACAGGTGTAAGCCTGTGTCTGTGCCCCGTGATACTGGGAGAAGACTGGAGTGCCTCTGTGGGTCTTCCTGTGTCAGTGAGACTGTAGGAGCCAGGATGAGCCTTTCCTTTAGAGCTCTGCCTTTGGTATCTCAAGCCCTAGTAAGGCTGGTAACAGCTCCTACATCTGGATTTAGTGGTTCATGTGATGGGAGGGTGCACATCTGGTGCTTGGGAGCATGTGGGAGAATGTAGCACCAGCCTGCTTCTGGTGTCTGTGCTCCTCAGGGGAGTTCCTTTCAGTGTGGGTCCCACCTTGTCTCGTGACCTTTGGCTGCATAGGCCAAGGGTGGTCCCTTCTCTTCTGTCATCAGATGCAGCTGCTTGGTGGGAGGAGGCTGCTGGAATATTTTCTTGACACCTGTATTGTTGGAGTAAGAAGCTGATGTGCTCTGCCTGTGCTCCAGAGGGAAGTGGGTAAAGCGAGACCCAGCAGGATGTGTCTTATGCTCAGTTCTGCAGCCCACTAGCCAAGCAAGTCAGGCTCCTTTCAGCCCTGACAATTAGGTGTCAGCTCTTTTTCTGATGAATCAGAAGGATTAGTATACAACTAAGCTGAGATTTGGTTCTTTATATGGGGACAAGTATGTGTGTAGGTACCTGTGCTAGTCCTTCCCTAGTCTGTTTGCTACAAAAGCCCAAGACAAAGGAAGGCAGAAATACCAGGACGTCATTTATCAGTGGCCCAAAACAATGGAGAAAGGAGTTAAAAACTTGAAAGTTTGCATAATGCATATGAATTTATTTCAAGTACCTTCTAATATTTACAAAATTACATGACACTTTGTTTCCTTTGTGCATTTTTTCCCCCACAAGATCTAGACAGGGAGGCAAGTTTAGATTAAATAAACAACAATGAATTCTTCTGAACCTGTGTGAAAGACAGATCACCCTCAACTACCACAGAGGTTTTTTGTTAAAAAAAAATAAAATTATGGGAGCATTTTCAAGAAAATAAAAATCAAGCACATACTCTATAGAAACCTCAGACAATTTTTGATGTCATTAAAACGGAACACGCTTCTAACTTTATTTTAATAATTCATTGTTTCATAAATAAAAACCAAACAAGTGTTCAGCAGAGAGATCTCTTTAAGGGAAGAAATAATAATTTATTATTTCTTTTGTAAAAAAAGGTCTCTCTGCTGAACACACGTTTGTTTTTTATTTATGAAACAATGTATGAATTTTTAAAATAAATCTGGAATTTTGTTCTGCTTAATGACATGAAAAATTACTTGAGGTCGCATATAGATGAGCTTAGCAGTGCTTCGCTACCTGCAAGCTTCGGTGCTGTATTTTTTTAAACAAATGGTTTTAAAGCATTTAATAATCATTTAATTCTGAGATAAGTTTATTGTGATTTAAGCACAGTAATATATTCAATATGTCACCAGCTTTAAAGAAGTCCTCATGCTGGAGGTAGCAATATATAATAGAGATATAAGAAAAAAACCATACAAATTGATTTATGAAGTTGGCAGGCTGCAAGCCATTTTGCACTGCCTGCCTTAGCTTTCTGCCTTTACATGAGCTGAGGTGTAAGCTCCTACAAATGCTGGTAGCTGTGCCAAGTGCTGAGGCCATGTTACTAGACATGCTACGTGCCATTTCCAGAGACACAGCCTGGCCAGCCATACAGCAGTGCCTGCCTTGTGTGCTATATTTGGAAATGAGGTTTCTGCTCCAGGGCCTCGTCCTTTGTAAAGCACTTAAGTGCATGCTTAAATGCTCATCTGCTCTGAGCCAGGAATGCTGATTCAAATGGATTCTTGGTGGCATGAAGGAAAGTAGCATTCAACCAGGGTCATGCCATGTTTCAGCTGCAAGAAACTCAGGACACAAAAGGGGGTAGAGGAGGAGATGGGATTGTTTACAATTTGTGCCACCTTCTCTGCCATCAGATGGAAACTCAGTGATGAAGAGCTGCTCCCATAGGCAGTACTGACGTCAAGGAAGTTGCCAACATGGCCTGGGGACATAGGGATTTATCTCAGTGTAGTGATTTCTATTTAATATAAAACTGCTCCCCACCTTCCTCACAGATGTTGAGAGGAAGCTGCAGGTGAATCACATGTCCCTCAAATCCATGAGGAGTGAAGGTGTCATGTAGTAGAAGCAGAGAAATAGTACATTTTGAGAAAGGGGGAGACATGTATAGCTTCAGTTCCCAAATAAACTTTACATATTGGCACAAATGTCAGTGCTTGGATACTACTAGCATTCAGGACACAGGTTTTCTAGTCCCACAGGTAGAACACCTTTTTCCTGGGCAAATCAGATCAGGAAAAGATTTCTCTGCATTTGCAACAATGCCTTTTTTTTCACCAATTATCTTGTTTCCTAGTCTTTTTTTCTGGGTAGAATACTTCAGATTGATCTGCCTCTAATTTTCCTTCTTTGTGTGAGATGGACTGCAAAACCTTTGAGTACAAAATATCTCTTAGACTTTTTCTATCAGTGGTTTCAGGAGTTTCCAATTCATCTCTATAAGAATTGTCTGGCCATGCTTAGGGATGGTCAGCTTTGCGGGCAAAAGGTAAATTCTTTCTCTCTTATTTCTCTTCTTTGTGCTAAGACAGGGTTGTTTATATGCCAGACATCCCTTCATATGACAGAGCTTATAAGCCATTCTTGTAATAGAAGCGGCAAGATATCGTGACATGGTTACCACTCAAAGTATTAAAATCTCAAAAGATAGTCTTGATTTTCATCAACACCATAGCTGTCAGTGCACGGAGTTCCTGTGTTGATGGAGGTATCATTAAAATCAGGCTTTTGTGGCCATGTATTTATCCACTAATTGATGTGTGAGACTTGGGTCTATTGATATTATACTCCATTTTTAATAAGGAAGACTTTCTAGTGTCTAGAACACCCCGGAGAACTGGGACACATTGGAGGACCACTAAGCTTGTGAGCTGGTGCCAGCCACTTGATATCTCTGTCTCTGTTACCTCAGGTGAAGATAACCTCACAGAGAGAAATCTGGGGCACTTTTGTGGCAGTAATACAAAAAACTAATCTTAACACTTGGAAAAGTGCATGCTGGATTTTGCCAGTGGCAGCTTCAGACTCATGAGAAGCCCAGGGACATTTTGAATGGAGGTTTTTTTCCTACCAGTGACTTAAAATATTGAGAATTTATCAGGAAACAGGAAATGTCACTAATTCAGCATGAGTAAAAGGAAACTATGTCTTGTATTTAAATTATTTTTTCCATGATCGTGAAAATAGTTTTGCTGTTGATATGTGTAAAGCAGAGCTGTTCTGGTTCAGCTTGAAGTCATATTTTCTTTGGAGTTGCCTCACATGAAAAGTCAGAGTAATATCAGTCTACATTTCCTGGGCTGTGATTGTTACTGTCTGCAGATTTCTTTGAGGGCCTGAGGTGGAAGGCACCATGTGGCTGTGACACATAGCTGTAAAGCTGTGATTCTGACAGCAGAATGCTAATCTGAAATGTGACTCTGGAATCACTGCTGCTGCTGCTGCTTTCTTCCCCTCCACAGCGAAATACACAGAAATCAGATGCTCCTCATTCTTTTTTCCCCCATCTCCCATGCTTTCAGTTCCACTGAGGTAGAAAATAACCTAAAATGCTTCTGAAATTGTGTTTTCCAAGGGATTTCCCATTGCATCAGGCTGGCCTGCCTCAAATACGTAGAAACAGAAATCTGTCCCTTGTATGGAACAGCATAGTGAGCACTTATTTTCTGTGAATTAATCTGCCACCTCCCCTTTCAAATAACTGTAATAATATGCGCTCTATTTTTTTTTTTTTTTTTGCTAAGTTTTTGAGTCAACTTGGAACACTGGGTGCCATCCAGTTGCTGATCTTAGCCCTAAATGAGCCTTTTACACTTGAAGCTGTGCATTTATGTCTGTGCTTGGTCATAAAGCTATTCCCTACTAAACACAGCCTAGAGGCCACGATCTGCAAAACTTCTCTCCTAGTAATGACATTTGGAAAACCTGTTTGTTTTGGTTTTTTTCTCTTTAATTACAGGTACCTGCATTCACCATGGACTGATGAATATCAGCCAGCCCTATGTTGCCAAGCTGAACTGGAGAGGATTTTCCTACAAGCATGGTTCCTGGGGTAGAGATTACTACCCCTCTAACCCAGGGAAGGAAGTCTATTGGGTTGCACCATTGAACACAGATGGAAGATACTTAGAATACTACAGAATTTATAGTTCCTTTGATGATTTGCTGCTGTTTAAATCCACGTATGAAAGGAGGATAAGATATGGGGAAGGAAGCGGTGCTGCCCTGTATAAGAATTACTTGTACTATCATGCTTATGCATCAAGATACATGGTGAAGCTCGATATAAAAACAAACACGGAGGTTTTGAGGAAGGAGCTTCCAGGTGCTGCTACTGGTAACCGCTTCTCGTATGCAGGCGTAGCATGGCAGGACATAGATTTTGCCGTGGATGAAAGTGGGTTATGGGTAATATATTCAACTGAAAATAACGTGGGCAACATTGTAATTAGCAAACTCAATGAGACCACACTTGATGTGCTAAATACTTGGCAGACAAGACAGTACAAGCCATCTGTTTCCAATGCTTTCATGTTATGTGGTGTTCTCTACGCCACAAGGCCATTGAACACTAAGGAAGAGGAGATCTTCTACATGTATGACACAAGTACTGGCCAAGAAGGTAGAATAAGTATCATTATGGATAAAAAGTTAGATACAATCCAGAGTATTGATTACAACCCCACAGATCAGAAACTGTATGTTTACAATGATGGTTACCTTGTAAGATATGACGTGGCCTTTCAGCCTTAGTACCTCAGGGACATATGCACATGATAAAACTGGCAGCAGCCAATATGAGAGATCCAATAGGCCTTTAGACAACATTACTGCCAGTTCAGAGTTCATCCAGTCTGAGGTACTGTATGTGTTGGTGTCATACAGGTAGTTATACTCTTTAAAGGGATTGCCTACTCTCACCACTAATATTGCTGGCAGCAGTTGGCACTATGGGGTTTTTTAGGGTTTGCTTGGTGTTTATTGGTGTTCAGTGCTTTACAATTGTCCTGTCTCTGGGGATGGATTGAGTGCATAGATTTAGTGCATTTTGTTTGCAGAAATAGCTGGGCATAGATTATCTAGTGACTGAGAAGCTAATTACCCACTGATTTGCATTTGTCAGAGTAACACAGGCAAGGCACTCAGAAACAGAATGAATTTTCACTGATCTTCATCAGAGTTAAACGAGGCCTCAGAGAAATTAGTTCAAGGATTAAAATAGATTAGGAAGTAGGCTTGGTCAGAAGACAGCAATCCATTTGTTAGTTGGAAGCAGTAGTATCTGGCTCAAGACTTCAGGAGGGAGGGTAAAAATGCACGTTGCTGTGTAAGTCCTACTGCAGGAAGGGAAGAGAAGGCATTGTGGAAGGGACAGAGCTCACTGCCCTCAATGTCAGTGATGCAGTGGGACAGCCCCCACCTGTAGCTGCCTCTAAGATGTTCAACCCTCTCCCAAGCTGCCACACTTCCAGGCTGCCTTGTGGAGGCAAAACTGGCAGTATGGTTTTCATCAATTTTCCCTTCTGTGCCTCTCTGCTTCCCGTATTAATTCCGTGTGCCTAAACCTGGCCTTACAAATGGTCTTACTATAATCTAGCTGTGTACTCCATTTTCCAGCTAGTGCAGTACAAAGAACACTGTTGTACTCTTGTACTCTTCTAAGTTTATGCAAATCGTTGCATTGACTTTATTGGCCACGAGTGGCTCTTGGTGTATATAATGCATTGCCGTAGAATAACAGACGTGTTATTTGATGTACCTCTTTTCAACATTTTTGCCATTCCATAATTAGATTCCTGAGAGCCTCGCTAGTCTAGGCTCCAATTTGTTCCCTGGGTAATTCTGTCTTACAGCAAGGTAAGAGATCTTGTGGAAAACATGAGTCTGGTCAAACTAATTGAATATATGATATGGTTTTGATTTTTTTTAATAGGTAATGTGTGATAGTTTCTGAATATGTCCATTGTAACAATGTCTTATTTTCATCATGTCAGAAAGCAAGCTAAAACACTGAAATGCAGAGCTCTGAAATGACAAAGGAAGCAGTTCATGAGGTTCATTTTCTTCTGTTACATATATAACCGTGTCTGTGTCCTCTGATAATCAGAATCAACATATGCAAATGATTGCTTTTTTTTAAATAAAAAATATTTCAAAGAATCTCAGCTGTTCTAAAGAGCCATTTCAAGCTGCGTGTGGCAAATAGGTAACTTCTGGGATGCAATAGGAACCAAATTGGGCACCAAATACTTGAAACAGGATCACTGCACTCACTTGGACACTATGTGCTTAAGTAGGAACAACACAAAGGTGTGAATCTGTATGTCAACAAGTACAGAAGGGGAACTTTATTTCCCTGCACAGAAATATGTTACCTGGTTAGAGCAACACTTCTCCACCAAGCTGAGATGTTACTCAAGATATTGGAGGCAGATGAACTGATAATATGTTTCGAATCCAGGTGCTGCCACTTATCAGGTATCAGCATCTGTTTCTTGGAAACCTGTGAAATGAATTTGAAAGCCATGGAGGCGTTGGTGCAGTAATCAGACCAGGCAGTACAGGCAGGGTTGCTGTGTGAATAGTCTGTAACAGACCAAATAAGCATTTGGCTGAGACACAGAGAAGAAAATACTGCAAAAAATATTTTTTCCTCTTCATCTGTGTGTATGTCAAGGAAGGTGAGCAGCTCTCCACTTATTATCAAGAGCTGCCACCAGCATGGACCTCGAGGCTCCTCAGCTCGCCACCTCCCTAGGGAGGGACTTGATGCTAGCATGCAAGTAATAGTGAATTGACTGCAGATTTCAAGTCCTTCCTTCAATGTCTTGAATGTTTCAATGGCTTTAAGCTGAAGAAGCATAGATTTAGATTAGGTATTAGGAAGAAATTCTTTGTGTGAGGGTGGTGAGACGCTGGCACAGGTTGCCCAGAGAAACTGTGGATGCCCCATCCCTGGCAGTGTTCACGGCCAGCTTGGATGGGGCTTTGAGCAACATGGTCAAGTAGAAGGTGTCCCTGCCCATGGCAGCAGGGCTGAAACTAGAAGATCTTTAAGGTCCTTTCCAACCCAAACTATTCTATGGTTCTATTGTTCTGTGATTCCTGGGGACAGCTTTCTCCCCTTTGGAAACCACATTTGGCCTGGACTGGAGGCTTCCGTGGTGAGATGGAGGTGTAGATGCTCTGGCTGCCCACCATGTTCAATTGCAGCGTGGCCCAAACCCTGCATGGCTTGGCACCAGGCTCCAGCTGTGACCACTGAGGTGGGAAGTGACAGCAGACATCTCTTCAGGGTGCCACTCAATGTCACTGCAGAGAAGATAAAGCACAAATGGGTTGGACCTTGGTAGCTCAGTACCAGAAGGAAAGCAGAAACATCCCTGCAGTTTCAAAACTTTAAAATGTCTTGTGTAGAGTGGCTGGGTCAGGATGTTTTGGTGCTGGCAAGGATGATCTTGTCCTTTGATTTTTGTCCTGTGCTAATATTTCTCAGGCAGCAGGTGCCAGGGTGCAGTGGGCAGTCCCCACGGGTCTGTCAGGGCAGGTGTGGTGGCTGGGGACCATCCCACCACCCCTGCCAGGATCAGAGCAGCAGGGGAGCACTGGGGAAGCCCCATCGCCAGGCACTGGGCACCCCCCTGGGGACAGTCCAAGGCTGGGCTGGGACATGGGCCCACGGGTGGGTTCCATAGGGCCTATGGCTGGGCAGGGCAGGGCTGTGGGGAGCTGGATGTGGCATCACTGGTTAGGGGCTGATGGCTCTGGGGGCTGACATGGGGTCCTGGGCAGGATGAGGGGAGCCTCAGTGGGTGGGCACGGAGGGCAGTGAGGTACATAAGTGCCCCATGGACACTGGCAGTATTTCTGTTAATAAGAAGCTTTGCAGAGTTGTAAAAAGACCACAGTCCATTTAAAAGCAGAAAAAATAAAGGCATAAAATGACTTTATTTCAGCTCTTAGCCTATTGACTTGGCATCTCCCCGTGGAGGTTTTGGGGTCTATAAACAATACTGAACATAAATAGTTCCTGCCACAGAGGTAGGTGGAGAGGACATCTGTCTGCATGGTGACACGGGGAACTGCAGTGCAGGGACTTTGAGGCAATTTTGCTGATGAGTGGTTTTCACACCACCTATCTCAAGACACCTAAGGTGGGAGACTCGGCTCTGATCCATGCATCAATGGCATGTAGGGAGAGAGGGATCTTCTGCAAAGGAGCACTTCAAGAAGTGGGAGTAATACATCTTTTCACTTCTTTTCCTACACTTGTCCTTGCAGGCCTTGGCTGAAGGTGGTTCAGTAGAGCTGGCTGTTAAAATTAAAGCGTTAAAATTGAGCTGACCATGGCACACAGCCTTGGGCAGGCTTCACACACTGCCCCTGTTGCCCCCCTGCTATTGCTGGTGCTACCTCTGCTTTGTTTGCGGATTGTTCCCTCCTTTCCTTCCTCTGTGGATGTGAAGAAGACCCTACCCCATACTTCCCAGCATGGACTCTTACTGGTTTGGTGGTTCTACACTGTTTCTTGAGAAGGCATTTGCCGACAGTGATGTAAGTTGCACTCTGACCCTTTTCACTCAGACATTCCTGTGCTCACTGATCTTGTTCTGCCTGATCTATTCAAAGTGCAGTGACATCCTCTTTTGCCTTTTGCAGTCCTCCTTGGTCCCTCTATTTCTTTAATAAGTTACATAGAAATTCTCTGTTCTTTGATCCAGGACTTTCTCATCCTTTCTTCTCAGCAACCAAGTTACCCGAGCTTCCTTGCTTTGCTGCCTAAACAATGCAACAATGCCAACCTCCTTCATCTTCCTGCTCCCTTGTTACATGCCCTTCTGTTTATCCCACCTGACACTCCTCTCTGGGATGCCCTTGCCTGGACTCCTTTAGATTCCTCACCAATTTCTCTGTGAAGCTCCTGATGAATTCCTAACCGGCTACAGTTAACTTGTTGCCTTCAGCAGGAGACAGGTATTTATATGCATCGTATATTCAATTAGCAGGCACATGAGCGCATAAAGCTGGCACGCATAAACTCTCTTATTATTCATTCCCGTATGTCACTCCCTCACTCTCTGTCACATTCGCTTGTTATATCTTGTCTTATACAGAGACTGCATGTTCCTCAAGCAAAATACCTGTCTTTTAGTTTGGGGTAGTACAGCATCCAGCGTAACGGGTTGTTACCTTCCTCCTCTTTTCTAGGTATTTCTGAGAAACAAACAATAAGGAACAACAAAAGCTGGCCAGGGATTTTTGCATGCATCTGTGTTTTTGTCTGAATTTTCGTGCATGCTGCGATGTGTGCTGCATATAAATTGGCTTTGAAAAGTAGGCAAACAATATGCTTCCAGACAACAGTGTAAACATTCTGTTGGAAACTGTTTCAGTAGCTGTACGCACATAATGTAGCTACAATGCATCCCTAAATTTGTACCATGTGGGGTAGAATCACTTTTTCTCCTGTAAATATTTGGTTTATTTCCCTTTTTTCTTTGTGTTTTTGTCACTGCACAACAGTTGCTCCTTGAAAGCCACAGACCAATGGCACAAATGCGAGCCATGTGCAGAGTCTGCAGCCACAACCTGTTTCGTACTGCCAAACAACCTGTCATTTTGCAGGACTAGGAGTTCTCCTAATAGGACAAAATGCTTGCTTTGTTGGTGAGTTGGTTTTGGGGAGATGAGAATTAAGGACTTGCAACATGACGGTTTGTAAAAGTGAGCACGTGCAAGGATGACTGTGTATCTTCCCCTTTGCTTTCTGGGTTGCTGCCAGTTTGCAAGCTGTCAGCCATCTACAGGGAAGCAAATGAAGTCTGGGAAGCTGCATGGGCAACCCTTCTTTCAGGCCTCCAGGGAACAGTACCTGCCACTGGCCTACATTCTCCAGTATGTTCGGCCAGGTTGGCTGTACTTGTCCTTAGAACACATGCGAAGGCAAATCTGGCTTTAAACCATTGCTCTTCCTGAGCAATGAGGTTGGAAATTGGTGGCTCAGTCCCCAACTCAGCAGCTCCTAAACTTCTTTAACTTCAGCCTGATAAGCATGATTCCTACAGAGTAACTGGACATGGCCATATCCCACACAGATCTCTCTGCCTTGGGTCCATGTGTTACACTGGAGAGAGAAGGTGTTGGACAACAGTGCTATGCAGCTAATGGATCTGCTGATGGCGAGAAGTGTCACTGGAAGAAGACACCTGAGTGTACTGCTTTTGGCTGGAGCTGTGCAAAAGAGGGGCAGAACCATAGACCCAGGTCCCAGGAGGCCTCCTTATCTACCCCTCTGCTTGAAGGCAGGAGCATGTATGTCTGAGCTGCCTTTGACAGCTGTTTGTGTAATCTGTTCTTTAAAATCTCTAATGATGGAGATTTCACAGCCTCCCTAGTGGCCTCTTTTGGCACTTAACTATCCTTACAACTAGGAAATTTTTCATAAACCTTCTCTGCTGAAAATTAAGTGGATTTAAGAAGATAAACGTGAGTATGTTGCTGAGACCAAAGTCCCAGCTGCCCCAGCAATCCACATAGCAGTGGCCAATAGCAGAGTCTTCACACAAGTGTATAGCAGCAGGACAAGGATGCAGTGATAATCCTGCCACTGGACTTCTGTAGCCTGAAGTTTGGGAATGTTCTGTTGGTCTGTCTGCAAGGTGTTCAAAGCACAGTTAGCCTTCCTCTGTGTAAGAACCATTTGCATAGTGGGAAATGTTTTTCATATAGCTAGAACACCTCTTTTCTAGATAAAGAAAGTCCAGATTCCTGTCCCTTCCTCTGTGGTCAAGTTTTCTAAACCTTATAAAATTTGTGTTGATCTCTCATTTCAGTTGACCTACAACTCCTTTAATCATCTTTTTGGAGGATGGACTGGTTACCTGTAAATACACAGAAGCTGCCCTGTAGAGCAACCAGCCCTAGCTCTTCTCAGAGAAGCACAGAAGAATTGGTCAGTCATGACCCAGGGATGCATTCCTGCTTGCATGGTAATACAGTTTTCAGAGGATGAATGGAGAATTTGCACCCAAACCCCAGCCCCTATATTATTCCCTGCTGTGCTATAATGAGAGTTGAAGGATATGTGGATTTGTATAGGGTTTGGCTCTGACTCCTAGTGTTGCAGTGCCAACTTATTGGGAGATTTCATTCTTTGGCATTTCCTTCTGGCTGGCTCAGTGTGCTGGTTGTTCTGCATCCTCCTCTGAGAAGCTCAGGTCTCTCAGAGCATTACGTGGGGAGCTGTGGATATGTCTGTGCCCTGCAGCGCAAGTCCATACAGTGACACTTGAGTCACTAAGCTGCGATGATGCAAAGTTGCCAGTGCCTCTTGGACCAAGGACAGAATCCTCTCTGCTGTCTTTCCTTAGGCAGTGTAGACAGATTCTTGAAGCTGAAAAACAGGATAGCTGTTTTAGCAGATGCTAACATGAGCGCTTGGCTAGCAGGCTATGCTAATGTGGCTAACTGGTTTCCAGAGTGCAAGCACTCTGCCACAGAAATGACCCAGCTTGTTTAAAAATCCCTGACAAGCCCCTCAGTGCAGTGTGGCATGGGTACATCAAGAGGCCACTTCCTCAGTGCCGGACACTCTGCAGCTGGGTGTGGGAATGAATTTTGTGCCTTTACCTAGTAAGGTGTAGTTTTGTTAACTTCCTGGGTTCTTGGCTAATTTTACATGCATCTGTGTGACTCAATTAATTAGCTCCTGATCTGTAATCAGGGAGGACCAAAGAATACTCTGGAAAGAGAGAGGTGATGGAAGATTGCTGCCATTGCCCATGTGATGGAAGATCATTGTTGGAAAGATTGACGAAAAGAACTCAGGTTCTTGATGTTTATTTGAGAAGCACATACACAAGCTGCTCAAATCATTACCATCTGTATTATGAACAGACCCCAGAGCATTAACCTGTTCTGTTAGTTGCCTATGCTGGAAATACTGTTTTATGTTAGTAAAGCTGAGGTACAAATCCTTCTTATGCATAATGCAGGGCATTTTATACATTTGACAGGAATGTAATTTGAAACATTTTGAATTGAAACACTCTCTGCTGAATTGTTTTATTGTGCTGAAAAATACCCCCAAGAAACAGTGACGTTAAAGATGCCGGGTCTTTGGAACTCAGGAAAAACTGGAGTGATAAAACACTCCTTGATTTAAGATTTTCTGCATCTCCATTTTGGTCTATTTTAAAGATTAGGAAAAAGGAAAAGATTAGTTTGGCTTTTTAAACAGGAATAATAATGGTTAGCTCTTCATATAGTGGTTTTTCTCTGTAGGCCACCCAGTCTTTCACTAACAGTAATTTAAGTTGGAAACCTCAATGTGAAGAAGGGAAGATATAATAATAATCCTCATATTCATGCAAGATTCCATGCCTTTAAAAATGGGGAAGGAAGGAAATTCAGCTGGAAGTTGTGAAAGATTTCTTTATCTGCAAAACATTCCTTTTATAGCTTCTCTTCCTCTGAAAAATCTGCAGCTTTCCAGAAAGTGGGACAGTCAGGTTTCTGTAGGACAAAAGAAGTATGTGCACCTGGGCTATTGTATGCAGAATGCTGAGATTTTTTTCCCTTCAACCAATATGACTCCCTTAAAAACTTGGGGGTGCAGTCTGTGCAGCTTCATACTATGCCTTGCCATGCAGGACAGAAACCAGGATGGGGAATGGAACTGTTTCTGGCATCACCAGCTCCTGCTGGGATTTCTTAGTGCAAATCTTTGGCAATCGGATTATGTTTTGGAAGTGATTCTTTGATGTCTTCTTATTGAGGGCCCGGGGCTTCAACTGTGTGTCTGTTCTCTGCTGGGGATGGGAAGTATTTTCTCTTTTCCGTAGCTCAGAATAATTCCTGCTTTTCCCTTTGTATCAGCTGTAAGAGAAGTGGCCCAGAGAGATTCAGATGTGCATCTGTAGCACAGAAAAAGGCTCAAGGAGGTTGGCAATTATTTTTCTTATTCTGATCCCTGGAGTGATGTCTGGAGTCTGGGGTGATGGTCATGGCATAAGAGCCTCAAGATGAAAGAATGATCTGTTGATTTTTATTTTTATCACATGTTAATTCTTTATGTTTCTGTATGGAGAAATATGAGCAAGGAACTTCTTTCTGTCACAAAGCAACGTTCCTAATAGCATTTGAATGTAGTTAAATTTATAAATAAATGGCTTTTTAAGTGCAATTATTCCTCCTGGGAATGGAGGTGGATTCATAAGCAGATCGCAGAAATCCATTTTTGCAACCCTCAGAAAAAAAATTGGCTCTATGAATATTGCAAGAAGAATAGGGTTGAGTCCAAATAGCACAGACTGACATACTGGTGAGAGATCCTAGCTCTTTCATAGCTAATTCTTGAAGAAATCTGCTTGGAGAGCAGAGACAGCAAGTGAGGAAGCACTGTGGATGATCAGCAGTGCAGCACAGTTCCTCATCCTTAGATATTTACAAGTACAGATCTTCTGTTAGTGCACAGATTCAGCTTCCAGCATTGGGATTTCTATGACTCATAGGATATCATATGGAGATACTTTTTTTTCCTCTTTCTTTTTTTTTT
>VYZT01026104.1:0-14763 GCA_013400735.1 Pomatostomus ruficeps
CTCTCCCTGCTCATTCCCAGCTCGAATCCGGGCACAGCCTGAGAATTCGGCTTCCAGCGACTCAGCCTGGCCCTCGGAGCTGCTGCTGCCGCCCGCGGATTTCTCCCTGAAGATCCCTGTTTGCCCCAAACACGGCAGGGTGAGCTGCAATTCCAAATTGGAAGCTGCTGCTGCTGCAGAGAGGCGTCGCTCCATGGGAGCCAAGAGGATCCGGGTGCATCCTGCCGGGAAGGGCTGGGAGGGGAGAGATCCCCAGCTGGGATGGATCAGAGCATCCAAAGAGAGGATTTCCCTCAGAACCCACCCTGCTCTCCGGCCGGACACCACACAGGCTCTGCTGGACACCGGCACACGGGATAACACGTGGGATAACATGGGATAACATGTGGGATAATGTGGGATAATGTGGGATAAAACACAGGATAACACATGGGAAAACCCATGGGATAAAATATGGGATAACATGGGATAAAATATGGGATAACATGTGGGATAAAACATGGGATAACAAGTGGGACAACATGTGGGATTCACATGAGATAACACACAGGATAAAATATGGGAAAACAATCGGGATAACACACGGGGTAACATGGGATAACACACGGGGTAACACATGGGAGAAGACATGGGATAACTTGGGATAACATGGGATAACACATGGGATAACATGGAACAAAACATGGGATAACACACTGGATAAAACATGGGATAACAATCGGGATAACACACGGGGTAACACATGGGATAAAACATGGGAGAAATTGTGGGATAACACGGGATAATACACAGAATAACACAGGATAGTACACAGAATAACACAGGATAAAATGTGGGATAAAACATGGGATAACACAGGAAAACACACACGATAACGTGTGAGATAACATGGGATAACAGATGGGATAACATGTGGGATAACATGGGATAAAACGTGGGATAACATGCGGGATAAAACATGGGATAACACACGGGATAAAATGTGGGATAACACATGGTATAATGTGGAATAACACACCGGATAAAACATGGGATAACACATGGGATAACAATTGGGATAACACATGGGATAAAACATGGGATTCACACAGGATAACACATCCAGGCTATCCCAGTCCGGGTGTGGGACCTCACGCCACCCTCTCCCGTCAGCCCACCCGTCCCACCTCCCACTCCCAGCTGGGATCTCTCCCCTCTCACAAGCAGAACATCCAGAGGGGGAGCAGAGCCGGAACTGCAAACACCGGGATGGAACGGGACAAACGGGAACGCTGCAAACACCAGGATAGAATGGGAACGCTGCAAACACCGGGATGGAACGGGAGAAATGGGAACGCTGCAAACACCGAGATGGAACGGGAGAGATGGGAACGCTGCAAACACCGGGATGGAACGGGAGAAACGGGAACGCTGCAAACACTGGGATGGAACAGGAGAGATGGGAACACTGCAAACACCGGGATAGAAAGGGACAAACGGGAACGCTGCAAACACCAGGATGGAACGGGAGAAACGGGAACGCTGCAAACACCGGGATGGAACGAGAGAAACGGGAACGCTGCAAACACCGGGATAGAACGGGAACGCTGCAAACACCGGGATGGAACGGGAGAAACGGGAACGCTGCAAACACCAGGATAGAACGGGAGAGACGGGAACGCTGCAAACACCGGGATAGAACGGGAGAGATGGGAACGCTGCAAACACCGGGATGGAACGGGAGAAACGGGAACGCTGCAAACACCGGGATGGAACGGGAGAGATGGGAACGCTGCAAACACCGGGATAGAACAGGAGAGATGGGAACGCTGCACTGTTCCCACTGCCTGAGCCAACAGCACCTGGAGCTCTGCAGACTCCCAAGGGCAAGAGGAGGAGACCCAGGAGCCTGTCCGAGGGTGGCCGGGGCCGTCACTCCAGTGCTGGATGTGGGACCAGACCCATGAGCCGGGATGGCCCTTCCGGAGCTCTCTTTGGGATCAGAGTTGCTCTTTGGGATCAGAGCTGTTTTTTGGGGTCAGGCTGAGCTTCCACTGAGCAGGAGGATTCCAGCCCTGGAGATGATTTCCTGTCCCTCAGCAGGGCCCTGCTCCCCACATCCCCCATTTTCACCTTCACCTCCTTCCTCCTCCTCGAGGCTCCGGCCCCGCGTGCCCTTCCTGCAGGAGGAGCCTCTCCTGGCCCGCGGCAGGGCGAGCAGGGAATTACATTTCATTACACACGGTCCAACGGCTTAAGTATCAGGCCAAGCATTCCCAGATGTGCGGGGCTCTGCCTCCGAGCCGTCCCCGGGCTTCAAGGCCCCCTCGGATATTTAATCTGTTGCTATCTGGGGTGTGAGGGTCAGGGCCAGGCTTTCTGTGCAGATGCTACAAATCTTCCCGGCTTTTCCCGTCGCCTTTTAACGACGCCGTAAATCAGCGGGCGCTTCTCAGGTGACCCAGAAATTGCCCGTTTGTGTCTCCGAGCAAAACGCAGCCGGGTTCTTCCTCCTCTCCGTGGCGAGGCAGCCCTGCTGGGAGCAAACCCCGGGGCTCCGCGTGCCCCTTCCCTCCTCGTCTCTTGGCATCTGCGCCTCAGCTGCGGCGTGGCAGCGTGGGGAGAGGCCGAGGAGCTGATACGGGAAGATTAAAAAAAGGTTGGATGGGTCTGTTCCTAATGCGAGCCCCGCCGCTCGCGGCCTTTGATTGCCGCGCAAATAGAAGATGGAAATCCACTGGAGGCGAAGGAATTAATTAACGGGAGAAGAAAGGAGCATCAGTCTGTTGGAGGCCTGGCATCAATTCCCAGCCGGGTTTTGAAGTGGCAACAGTTTTCCTTGTTCTTTAAAGCCGCTCTTCCCCGTCCTGCGTGGCGGCCGGGGCGGCTGGCGGCACATGTGGGGCCTCGCTGCGACCAGCCCGGGGTGAGGTGGCGTGGGACAAACCTGTCCTGGCTCTGGGGGACACCCAGGGACCAGCGTGGCACCTTTCACCTCCTGCTGCTTCAGTCTGATCCACCGGGATCCTCAAACCCATGGAGCTGCCGGTTTCCATGGCTCGGGAATGTTCTGGGACACGCTGACACGCCCAGGTGGTTTCACAGCCTCTGCTGCTGAGGTTTTCCCGCAGGTGAGAAGAACAGGAACCACCTCCAGCCCAGTTCCAGCCCAAACTGGAGTTGTGCCGTGCCCGTTCCCACTGCCTGTGATGCTCCCGGCTCCTGGGACAGTTTTCTTCTCTTCAGGACGTGCAGGCTTCAAGCAGGAGCTGAACCTCCCCCTGTGCCAAGGCTCCGTGACTCAAAAATCAGCAAATCTCTGGGGATTCCTAAAAAAATCACTATTCCCACCCTGTCCTCCACCCAGATCGTGCTTTAATTCGTGTTCAGCTGCATGCAAAGAGCGGGGTCTGTCCCTGAGAGTTTCCCAGCTGAGTTTTGGGGGCTTTCACAGCCAGAACTCTTTCCAAAGGGCTGCTCAGCCCTGCTCCTTATCCATCCACTCAGCTCCAGCCTCACCAGAAGCGGGGGTTTGGGGCTGTTTTGGGGTCAGAGGCGGGTACATCACACGCACACACAGCCGAGGGTGGAAATCATCAGCCCTCGGTGTCACAAAAGCAGAAACCCCCACGACAAAGTGTGTGACACCCCCAGCCACCTGTAGGGCTGTGACACCAGCGTGGGGCTCACACAGCTGGACACAGCTGGACACAGCTGGAGCTGGGTGGCCACTAAACCTTTAAGCCTCTATTTAAAAACATTTTGCCCAAAAAAAAAAATGTTTAGAGAAGGTCTGGTACCACCAGG
Source organism: Pomatostomus ruficeps (assembly GCA_013400735.1). NCBI lineage: Eukaryota > Metazoa > Chordata > Aves > Passeriformes > Timaliidae > Pomatostomus > Pomatostomus ruficeps. The sequence continues at coordinate 3,787 of VYZT01026104.1, forward strand.
GGTGATTAATGCTGAAAGGAATGTCCCCTTCACAGTTCCCGTTCAGTAATTCAAGTTTTATGAGCCTTTAATGTGACAGAGCCCTGGGTGTGATCCCCGCTCAGCCCCGTGGGTGCAGGACACCCTCGCACGCTGCCCGAGACTCCTCAAAGCGGCAAAAAATGAATTTTTAATACTCACTCCGAGATCAGAACCGAACAAGGCTGTCCCTCATTATCCGCCTTGTAACGAGACAGGGATCAAACAGGGCGAGGCCGCGGGGGCTGGGTGACACCGGCCCCACACGTCCCTTCCCCAACAGAGCGGGTAATTAACCGGCCTGTCACACTCAGGCTAACGAGGGGCACCCGCTGGGGCCACCCGGGGCTCCCAGCCCCATCCCTGCCCAGCCTGGGGGCTCTGGGCTGGGCTGAGCTGGATGGATTGGTCCCTCCCAGTCTGGGATATTCTGGCTCTGGGAGCTCCAGGGGCTGGGGAAGGTCCGGGTGAGTGTCCCTGGTGGTTCCCTAAACCAGCCCGGGGGTCTGGGGGGCTGTGGACGCCTTTGTCACCAGCTGGGAGAAGTGAGGGATGTGATACAAACACCTGAGAGACACAGCCACGGCCCTGGGGGACACGAGTGGCCTGGGGTGACACTGGGACTGAACTGCGGTGGAACCAGAACCCACCGTGCTGCTGTCCATCTGTCCATCCATCCATGGATCCATCCATCCATCCATCCATCCATCCCTGCATCCATCCATCCCTCCATCCATCCATCCATGGATCCATCCATGGATCCATCCATCCCTGCATCCATCCATCCATCCATCCATGGATCCATCCATCCATCCCTCCATCCATCCATGGATCCATCCATCCATCCCTCCATCCATCCCTCCATCCATCCATCCATCCATCACAAGCTCAGAGCTCCAGGACACAGGACCCACCCTGGACACCTCCCTGCTCACACCAGCCCCAGACAAACACCAGAGCATCCGCAGGAGCCAGCCAGGATCCCAGGAAAGCCCAGGAAATCCCGGGAGGCCGGGACAGGATAGGCCCTGACCCTCCGCAGGTTAATTCCCGGTCCTGCCCGGGCCCTTTCCAAGGATCGGGGCTCCGGGACGCTCCCACTGCCCCCATCTCCTCGCGTCCCCCGCTCGGGGTCCCGCTGGCAGCAGCCCAGGCCTGCGCGGCGGCTCCTTTGTGCGGGAGAGGCTCTGGAGCGGATGCAGGTTGTCACGCTCGGGGCTCGGACACCGCGGGGGGACGTTCCGCCCGTCCCTCCCCCAAAACCCGCCTTTTCATGCAGACAAACGATGCCTTCCCCTCAACAAAACCCAAACTCTCGGCTCAAAGTACTTGGCAGCGGCCCCTCGAAATTTTTCTCAGGCTTGTGTGGCTTCGGGGGGATGACTTTGGGAACCAGAAAAGCGCCGGAGGAAGCGGCCCGATGGCTCTCGGGGAAGAATAAACCCCCTCCCGTCCCTCCGGCCGCGCGTCCCGCAGGGCTGGCGCTCGCAGGGATGGAGCCGCTGGAGCTCCGAGGGGCTGGGAAAAGGTGGCAGCAGCCCCGGAGAGGCTCCGGCACGCCAGGGACCGCGGGGACAGCGGTGTCCCCCCCTCCCCGGGTATTGACAGCGGCAGCGATGAGCGATGGCGCTGACAAACCCCGGATCAATGGCGCTTATCGAGCCCCTCCGCGCCGCCCGTAATTGGAGGATTTCTTTTCGCTTCCACTTTATCGACGTTTCCTCCCCGGCAGGGTGTCCGTGGAGAGGGGGCGGTTGTCACTTGGAATTACCGGGGAGCTCGGCGGCGCAGGCGGGATGGGGACAGCGGGATGGGGCAGCTGGCAGGTGGAAACAGGGAAAACCTTTGGGTACGACCAAGGAGCCTCCAGAGAGGGGAAAATAAAGTAAAATGAAATAATCTGATGTAGGGCTGAAAAGGTGCCAGAGGCATTTTGGGATCCTGCCCTGATGGGGGCTTGATTTCAGCCACGGAAGGAATTATGGAATCATGGAATCATGATTGGAAAAGCCCTGTGAGATCATCCAGTCCAACCATTCCCTCCCTCAGCGCTGCCAAAGCCACCAGTGACCCATGTCCCCAAGTGCCACATCCACAGGGCGTTAAAATCCCACCATGGATGGGGACTCCAACACTGCCCTGGGCAGCTGGACAATCCTTCTGGGGAAGAAATTTTCCCCAATATTCAACCTGAACTTCCCCTGAGGCCGTTCCCTGCGCTCCTGTCCCTGTGCCCTGGGAGCAGAGTCCGACCCCCCCGGCTGCCCCCTCCTGTCAGGGAGTTGTGCAGAGCCAGAAGGGCCCCGGGAGCCTCCTTTGCTCCAGGCTGAGCCCCTTTCCCAGCTCCCTCAGGTATTCTCCAGCCCCTTTCCCAGCTCCCTCAGGATTCTCCAGCCCCTTCCCAGCTCCCTCAGGATTCTCCAGCCCCTTCCCAGCTCCATTCCCTGCCCTGGACACGCTCCAGCCCCTCCATGTCCTTCCTGCCATGAAGAGCCCAAAAGTGACCACAGACCCAAGTCCTGAGCACCCCCCGCGGGTCCCCCCTGCCCTGGGCTGCTGCGGGGAGCAGAGAGGGGCAAGGAGCAGCTCCCCCCGCCCCGGGGATTTGGGATGCGGCGGCTCTGGAGCAGCTGGGAAGTTGCAGAAGGCAGGAGCAGCGCCGGGATGTGGCCTCGGGGGACGGGATCTGTCACTTTTCTCGGCCCTTCCCATCAATCAGCGGCGCCCCCTTTTATTTATTTATTTTCTGTTTGCACAACGCTGGCTGCGGATTCCCGGCGGGATCAGCCTGCAGGGCGTGGACGGGGCCGGGTTGGAGATGCCAATTCCTCATTCCAGCTACAGAAATCCCTCCAGGTGTGCCCGGGGCCAGGTGTGCCCAGGGCCAGGTGTGCTCAGGACCACGGCCACGCACAGTTCAGGGGCTAAGTGACAAACCGATAGCCGAGGGGTCAGCCAAGCCTTTCCCCCCCGCCCAAGGACGTTAACAAGGTCACATCGTTATTCTCTCCGCGCTAATGAGTGGAGATCCCTAATAAGACCTCGGTGACAAGTGACTGTATTAATGTAATTCCGCCCTGCTCCCAATCAATTCCGCGAGTTAAGATGCAGAGCTGGGGATGCTCCTGCCACCCCCTTGCTGTGGAGCTGCTGGGAGAGGGGAATTTTATTCCCCTGCCGTGGGGTTTTCCAGGTGGAGCACACCAAAATCACTCCCAGGAGGAGCCCAGCAGCTCATCCTACTCCCAAAGCGCTGCTGTTCTCCCAGACTGCCTGAAACATTCCCAAACAGCCCAAAAAGTGAATATTTCCTGAATTGCAGCCACATTTCAGTCTGGGACCAGCACTCCTCGTGCTCCAGGTCAGGGCAGTCTCTGCCACCAGCAGCACGCGGTGGAACGGGGATGCTCCTCTTGGTCCCTGGCTCTGAACCATCTCAGCCGTGCAAACCCCGGCTCATCCCTGCTCTCCGCGAGCCCTGGGATCACACAGAGCTGAACACTGACCCCCGAGCCCTGGGGTGACCTGCAGGACCACACTCGGGGGACACAGGTGCCCCCGTGCCCCGGTCACCGCTGCCCCCGTGCCCCGGTCACCCGCCCAGTGCCCTGCCTGCCACAGCCACATCTGCATTTCAAACGAGCCCTCGGCTCCGAGTCACTCACTTCAGGGACGCATGAATAATTCTGAAGATTCCTGTGATCTCCGAGCTGTCTCTGGGCAGAGGGAGAAGGAGGTGAAATCCAAGCTGTGCTGTGATTGGGACAAGGAATAATATTCTCAAAGCCTTCATCAGTTTGGGATCTAAACACCCACCGCTGAATGATCAGTAATTTGTTTAAAGTTTTAAATAAAGCAACTGGCACGGATTTCCCAGAGAGGTCCTGGTTGCCCCATCCCTGGAAGTGTCCAAGGCCAGGCTGGACAGGGCTGGGAGCACCCTGGGATGGTGGGAGGCCGAATGAATCTTTGAGGTGCCTTCCAACACAAACCTTTCCGTGATTCCATGAATTCCCACAGGCAAGGAAAGGTCGACCTTAAACCACTGCCCTGATGTTCCAGTGTGGACCAGACCAGGCTTCCAACCAATCCCACAGAATCCTTCCATCCATCCATCCATCCACCATCCATCCATCCATCCATCCATCCATCCACCATCCATTCGTCATTCCATCCATCCATCCCATTCCTCCATCCATCCATCCATCCATCCATCCATCCTTCCACCCATGGTTCCCTCCATCCCATCCCTCCCTCCGCTGCCGCCGCCTCCCTAAGGTAGCAGGATTTCCACAGCCCTTTGAAAAGCCATTTAGAGCTAAGTCTCGGTATTAAACCTGGCCTTTCCCTGGGCAGCTTTTCAATCTCTGCCCCGAGCCTGTTGCAGCAGAAAGTTTCCGAAAAGGTCAGGAGGAAGCTTTTAAGCGTCTTTGCCAATTAAGCGCCGCAGCCCCCTCCCCGGCCGCCGCGAGCCGCCCGTCTCCGTCCCCGGGGAAGGTAATTACTGTTTTATAAATAAGCTTTGAACTCTCTTAAGTAATTGTCTCTCCTTGCATGAAAGCACCCTCTAAATCCACCGGCCTTTTCCACCTTCTGTCGCTCTCGAAAAATAATCGAGGGGGGAAAAAAAAGCCAAAATCCACGTAATACCTTTAAGGAGAAACCCTCAAACTTTCCTTTGATTATTTCTCCAAGCTTTCAATAATTCCACTACCAGGAGCCTTGCAGCTTTCCTGGCTCTTTGTGAATTTTTGGCAATATTTGACGCGTTTTCAAAACTTCTCTGGAGTTACACGGATTAAAAAACCCAAACAAACCATGTTTCAATATTTCAATTTCCAGTCGCTGAGGTTAGAGAGCACAAGAGAAAGGACAAGGATGAAGAAGCTTTTTCCAAAGGTACTAATTCCTATAATGCGATTTTTTTAACAAACCCAGTGAGTTCTGGGTGTATTTAAGCATTCCGGGATGGCAACTCTGGCAGAACTGAAATCCTTTAGGAACTCGGGTTACTCCTGCCCAGGCCGGGGATAATCTGCCCGTTTATTCCTCAGAGACAGGGACAGGGACACCATTCCCCAGCTGGGAAGAGCTCGGCTCTTGAGTCGCAGCTTTTATCCCCAAAATCCCGGCCAACATCAGCCCACAGCTCCTTGAACAGCAGCACGAGGAACTTCATTTTGCCTGGAGGCTGAGCCAGGCTCGAATTCAGTCTCCCAGAGCTGCTTGGCTCAGCAAGAAGCACTTATGGGATCGGGAAGAAAACTCGGGAATATGGGAATAACAGCGTGGAAATGGGGGGCAGGGGCTGGGCCGCGCTCCTCACCCCATCCCCGACCCCCCAGCACAGCCCCTCTCTGCCCTGCCCGCAGCCATCCCCGCCCGGGAGCCCTTTAACTGGTTTCGAATGTTAATTCCTCCTCGCGGCAGTAAAAAGCTATTTTTAATCCCACGTGAAAGCAGTTTGCAGAAAGCCAAACTCCGCACGTATCGGGCAGCGCTGGGTGTGTGTCAGCGAGCAGAAAACAGGGGCACAGCACCAGGGACAGCCAGCACTAAAACCCGGCCCTAAGTGCAGGGCTGGGACTAAAACAGCGCACGAAAGCCGAGCCAAAATATGATACCTTGAATAAAAGCTTTAATGTATCTCATTGTGAGTTAAAATCTGCTCTTTCTCGGGTTTCCCGAGTGTTTTCTTTGTGCTCGAGGTTTCATTTCCCCAACACGGGGGTGAGGATCCGGGAAGCGGAGACAGAAAGGTCTCACTCGTGAATGGAAATGGGAAAAAAAAAAAAAAAAAAAATAAGAGGAGAGGTTGCAAAGCACTGAAGGCGAGAAGCGGAGGGGCTGAGAGTCAGCAAACGCCCCGGGAAAACAAGGGCGGCTCAGAGCGCTGAAACGCAGCCCGCCCGGAGAGGAGATTAGCGGTGTCGATGAATAAAGATAACGGCCCCGAGCAGGTCCCCGAGCATCGCCATCCCGCTCCGGCCGCATTCCTTTGTCCCTCGCCACCTCCGCGCTTCTCACCCGCGCCTGTGAAAAGCTCGCCCTGGAAGGGGCCGCGAGCGCGGTGCCAAAACGCAGCCTGGTGGCTCCGGAGGAGGCGATTCCATTCAGCAGCCCGAGCTATAGAGCGTCTCGATCTGTCTGCGCGATCACAGCGCGCACAAAAACCCCTCCGGGCACCTCCTTAGCTCCACTTTTCAGCTGCCAATAACACTCCCGGCGAAAGTCAAAAGAGCAGCGCCGGAGCCGCGTCCTTCCCCCGTCGCTCAAAGGCGTCGGGGCTGCGGAGGTTCCGAGATAACAAAGTCTGGCTCGGGAAACCCTGGATGCCTTTCAAGAGCGCTATTAGAGCCCGTGAATGGCGCTGGGGAAGGGGAGGGGGGATCCTGGCCCCTCTCCTGCCCCCCTGCGCCTCCCCGGGGCGCTCGGAGGTGTCCCCGAGCTGGGACAGCTCAGCAGTGGCACCGAGGGGATCAGGAACCCCAGGGAGAAATCAGGAACCCCATGGAGGGACAAGGAACCCCACAGAGGGATGGGGAACTCTACGGAGGGATGAGGGACCCCACAGAGGGACGGGGAACCCCACAGAGGGATCAGAGAACCCAGGGAGGGATGAGGAATCCCAGGGAGGGATAAGGAAACCCACGGAGGGACGAGGAACCCCACAGAAGGACGAGGAACCCCAGGGAGGAACGAGGAATGCCACAGAGGGACAGGGAACCCCACAGAGGGATGAGGAACCCCATGGAGAGATCAGGAAGCCCAGGGAGGGACGAGGAACGCCACGGAGGGATGGGAAATGTCACGGAGGGATCAGGAACCCCATGGAGGGACGAGGGACCCCACAGAAGGATGAGGAACCCCATGGAGGGACAAGGGACCCCATGGAGGGATCAGGAACCCCACAAAAGGATGGGGAGCCCCATGGAGGGACAGGGAACCCTACGGAGGGACGAGGGACCCCACAGACATGTCCTCCCCGCTCCGGCCAGCTTCCATGTGCTGCATTGCATGGGACAGGAAAACGACCAGGAAAAGCCAAATTTGGGATGGCTCCACAGGGCCAGAGGATGCTTGGAGGGGATTCAGGCTCCAGCCTGGCCACTCACTAGACATCCCATGGCACTTTTTAATATTTCTGGTCCAAACTGTAAGAAAATAGGGAATTCTTTACAATTCCTCAAGCCCCCAGAGCGCAATCCCACCAGACACGCAGGGTGCAGGGAGCCATGGCCCAGCACCGTTCCTGCCTGAGCCGTCCTTGGGCTCTTGGCAAAAGCAGGAAAACAAGAAGGGAAAGAGGGACTGGGAGCCCAGATCACGCACAAGAAACACGGGATGGGAAAAGCGTCGCACGGAGCTGATGCTGCCGCAAAGTTTTGGCAGAAGGAGATGAGGAGACACCTTCAGATGAGCTCAGAGCTCTCCACATGAATTCCCGCGGAGCTGAATTCCCCCAAACTCCCTCCGAGGCAAACCAGGCCCCTCTCCCAGCACGGCCGCGCTCCCCAGAGCTGCTGTCCCCCCGTCTGTCCTGCCCTGCTCCCCACAGCCCCAGGGTCCCCCAGGATTTGTGCCAGACCTGCTCTGGCATCCCAAAAGGGAACAATTCCCTGCAGAGATCCTGCGACGTCCCCAAAACGTCCCCAGGGAGCAGAGCGGTGGCACTGCAGGGTCCTGGGAGCCACACAAGGTGTGAACATGTCCCAGATGTCACCTGTGAGCCCAAACCTGCTCCCCTCACCCTCAAAACGTCCCCAGGGAGCAGAGCGGTGGCACTGCAGGGTCCTGGGAGCCACACAAGGTGTGAACATGTCCCAAATGTCACCTGTGAGCCCAAACCTGCTCTCCTTGCCCCCAAAACATCCCCAGGGAGCAGAATGGTGGCACTGCAGGGCCCAGGGGAGCCCCCAGCCCNATGGTGGCACTGCAGGGCCCAGGGGAGCCCCCAGCCTCACCACATGTCCCAGATGCCACCTGTGAGCCCAAACCTGCTCCCCTCACCCCCGAAATGCCCCCAGGGGAGCAGAGCAGGGGCACTGCAGGGCCCAGGGGAGCCCCCAGCCTCACCACACGTCCCAAATGTCACCTGTGAGCCCAAACCTGCTCCCCTCACCCCCAAAACGTCCCCAGGGAGCAGAGCGGTGGCACCACAAGGCCCAGGGGAGACCCCAGCCCCGCCACATACCCCAAATGTCACCTGTGAGCCCAAACCTGCTCTCCTTGCCAGCGAGGGGGTTCTGCCCCTAAACTCCTTCACCCCACAAATGTTGTTTTCCTCAATCCCCACAGGCAAGGGCAGGGTCTGGCCCCACAACATCACAACCACTCCAAGTTTTGCAACAGATTTCTGAATATCCCCTCAAATATCTCGGATTCGGTTCAGTTTTTAACATTTCTCCTCATCTACATTCCCATCAAACAGACCCAGACAGACCCGAAGGGGACCCCACACACCCCAAACCGGTGGCAGACACGCCAGCATCGCCTCTTCTTTTCATTTAGGTTTCCTTCAAGCGGCGCCGAGCGCCAAAAAAATTAAAATCGTGTTTTGCTCGAGGAGCAAACATCCCCCCATGCTCGGATTAACCATTAAGTCATTTATGCCGCAGCCTCGAAAAGGTGTTTAATCTTCTCAGAATTAGCTAAAGCTGCGGTAACTCAAGGAATTCTGGAGGAGATGCTTTTGCAGAACATTTTCTTTTCACTGCTGCTCCAAAAAAAGAAAAAAAGAAAGAGGGATTTGGGCCATTTCAAATTTAAATGAAATAAAACAATCCAGGAGGAATAAATTATTTCAGCCAGGAACTTACAACAAACTACTCATCACCCATGGGGAGACGCTCCTGCCAGAGCAGCGAAATCACTACAGGAGCTACTAAAAAAGAACAAAATAATTCTGGAGTGATATTTCCAAGGGAATTTTTCTTTTTTTTCCACATTTGCTCAAGACAAGCAACGACCTACAGGTGCCTTGGGGCCAAATATCTTGGCGTGAGGAGCGGCGGGCGTAATTTCGGTTTCCTAGCGAGTTCAAATATTTTAAAAATGTTTACGCCGCTTTCGAGATATCCATTGGAAAAACCTGAATTTCTGTCCAATTTTTTTCTCTGCCTCCGCTCCGGCACATCCCAGCTTTAAGCACTTAGCTCTGTCTGGCTTTCCCCGGGATAAAATCCCTCGGTGGAGCGAGGTCTTGCGAGAAGACAAAACAAGCGGCAGAGAGGAGAGGAAGCGGAGGGAAATCTCTGTGTGTGTGTGTGATTAAAACCACCCTCGCTCAGGGCAGAGTTAAAGCAAAACATCTCCTGGTTTTTGCCTCGCTCCGGAGGATGCGGCTCCTCCCCGGCCCCAAAACCCTTCTCCTCTCCATTTCTCCGAATTCACCACAACCATCTGCGGGATCATCTCAAACTGGTGCCAGGCCCCCTGTGAGCACTCCCAGCGCTAAAAACTGGCAGCAGAGCCACGCAAAAGGAGATTTATTCCCCCTCTCGCCTCGCTCCGTCCTGCCAGCGCCGAGCCGAGCCGATATGAAAGCGCTCGATCTTCCTTCCCCGCTTTAATTACGCGCTCGCCGTCATTAAACTCCCATTCCGCCAGGGGAGAGCCCTCTCCCCCCCCCCCCAAAAAAAAAATATTAGTGATCATGATTATCGCTCCTGGAGCAGCGCGGAGCCCGGCGATGAGCTCATAAATCACGGGGATATTAATGCAGCCGTAAAAATAAGCGCCGCTACTTTACTGGGGTTTGGAGGTGCGTGAAGTCAGAACTTTACAGCCCAGATGTGGGCCCGGAGAGCTGAAACTCGGCGGGTAAAATTACCCCTAAAATTACTCCTTCCATTGGACACGCTGGTTTTTCACAGGTTGTTACTCTGGCCGGGATTGGGAAGCTGCAGCTTCCCCCAAAACACCGAGAGCACGGGAGAAATCCGGTTATTCCCGCGGGGCTCGGGGATGGAGGGGCAGGAAGGACAGGGGAGCTGCTCCTTTTATTGTTTTCAGATGTTCTCGGATGTTTTCAGAGAACACCACGGCGCTTTTGTGCGGCGGCACTTTTGGATTCCCTTCAAAATAACGGAGCAGATTCCACCCCCGGCTCCGAGGGACTTATCGCTCCCGATCCGCTTGGCCCGGCCGCTCCGGAGCTGGCCGGGAGACGCGGGTTTAATCCGCTCCACATGCACAGTAGCTGCTCTTCCGAAAGCTTCATCGCCCGGAGGGCTCAAATCCACCGAAACCCTCGCAAAACAAACTCCCCCGGCTCCCTCCAGCCCTGCCCTTTGCCACGAACCCTCCGAGGGTCGCGCCGGTTCGCCCCTCGCCCGCTCCCGAGCACGGCCGGGATCACCCCCGAGCTCCTGGCTGCCTTTATTTTCATAAACCACGCGAATAAAGCAGCTCCTGAAGGAAGCCGGAGGGGAAACGGGGGCACGGCTGAGGCTGGAGCGCTAAAGGTTCAAATCGCAGCGCCTGGGGAGCTCAACCAGCGCGGTTTTGCTGCCGTTCGTCCCTGGCCGGGTGGGATGGGGGACACGGGGACCTCTTTTCACACTCGCAGCGCTCCCGACTCCAGCAGCAGCCCTGGAACAGCAGCCGCCAGCCCCTTCCCCAGCCCAGGCGAGGGTCGGAGCTGCCCCCCCGGTCTTGTCCCGCCCGGGACCCGCCTGTTGCGGAGCCGCCGCATCCCTCTGCACGGGCGGCAATTAACGCAGCTCCGCGCTAATTACCGAGCCCACCGCCGCCGCGCCCTTACCTGTACCAGCGCAGCCCCTTCTCGTAGCACCTGTCGAAGAAATGGGGCTCGGCGCCCACCGCCCGCACCCCGGGGTGCGCCCGCAGGAACTCGAGCAGCGCCCGCGTCCCGCCCTTCTTCACGCCCACGATGATGGCCTGGGGGAAGCGGCGGCTGCCGCCCCCCGAGCCCCCCGCGCCCCCCGCCGCCGGGCC
>VYZT01026106.1:1476-37007 GCA_013400735.1 Pomatostomus ruficeps
ATTTGAGACAAACCACCACTTACTTTGGTAATAAGCCTCCTGGTTTCCCATCTATTTTCATGGCAATCCTAAAGGAGAAAGATACCAAATTCTATTCCCCTACCAGTGGAGCAGAATTGGGCCCAGAACTTAGAGACAAATTGCCAATGAGCAAAACACAGAAAAGCGCAAACTGCCACAATATGATTAATAATTTTATAGCCTGAGAAGCTTTAAACTGACACAGCAATAGCCAAACTGCCTTTCATCTTCACCTAAATGAAGATACTGAATTTCTCTTTTTAATTCAGGTTTCAGATGTGATCAACTCATCACACATCCTTTGCAGCATCACAACGTCTGCCAAGTGCAGACGTTGTGATGCTGCAACCCCCCAGTGCAAGGCAACCCCCCAGTGCAAGGCAAAAAGCCCAAGCACAAGAAGACTCGGCCTGCTGAAGAGTTTAAGCTCCTGCTGTATCACTTGAAATTTGGGCAGGCTACAATCACAGGCACTGGCAGTTACCACGTTAGAGCTGAAAATAACTTGATATAGGCCTGAGCCCTTGGCCTTCTCTATACTTTACATTATCCTTATGCTTATTTTCCAACTTCTAAAAATGCAGTAAGTGCGTGCTAATTTTCAAAATAAACACTGTTGTCTTAATAAAGGACTGTTCATTTGACTGGGTTTGAAAGAATTTTTTAAAAGAAGGTCTGTGCTGTCTCAGATCCAGCACTATGGTAGTAACATTTAAAAAATTAAAAAGAAGATATTACTAGTCTCAAAACTTACTCCAACATAAATAAAAATCCATCTGGACTTAACAACTGTATTTCCTCTTTTGGGAATAAAATTGAGACATCATTATATTATTTCAAATAGCAAGGAGTTTAATTCATTTTAACTGCATTAACTTCATTTGCCATCAATTCCAAAGTATCTCTGTGGGGTTCTACTTCTTAAAAACTGTTGAGATTTTTATCAACATAAAGTACTGCTTTGTAGTTAATGTCAAATTTAAATGCTGTTAATTTTCCTGAAATATATATTGCATTCAAACACTGCACATGAAATATTAGGACTTGTCTAAGAATGGCTGAAAAGCACTGAAAGCACCAAATTAATAACATTATCGCAAGCCACAAAAATAGTATAATGTTTCATTCCCTTAACTGAGAACGTTATCTTCCTCATATAAAGAATAATTTACAAGCAGAGCGAGCATGTGAACGCCCTTTTCCAATTCAGTCCTTCATGCTACTATTAGTTTCATTATCAAATTCACTGCGAATAACCTATATTATAGTCAACTCCCCCTTGACCTCCACAAGTAATTTCACAAAACATGGATCTTTGTTAAAACACTGTGTTTATTTCTGGTATTAGCACTTCAAAAGTGAAGAAACTATAAACCTGGAGAAAGTTGAGAGGACAATAGTGTGTCACCTTTCTTCTACCCAAACAGCTACCCATATCCAGCCAAATTCAGAGCTACAGGTCATTTCTGCCACAAGTTCATGGAGATAAGCATTCCTTTGAAGCAAGCCAGATTTATTAGCAAATACACTGAGTTCTGCTTCCACAAACATAAGAAGAAAAGTTTCTTGGCTTCTAGTTTCAATCTCTTCCAGTCATCACTCAGTTCAAAATCCTCCTGATTTTCTAGGGGTCTTTTTTGCTGACACAAAGTGGCAGCTCCATCTATGCCCAGTGTCTTTCCCCAAGCCCCGGAGTCTGCTCTGCCTTTCAAAGGCAATCTTCAAAGGCTTTATCTTTCCAAACTTATTAAGACACAATGTAAAACATACCCACTTACATGCGCCCTTGCTTTAAGTGCCAGGAATTGTTCACGCCTGAAGCAGCAGTCCCCAACCCTTTGGATACCTACTTCCATAAATAAGCTTAAATGTTTTTCCTCCTGCCTTAACTGAAGGGCAGCCTTTATCCCAAATCATGAAATCTGACACACAGTAACTTGCCAATATGTACAGCTTAAGGCTGCACACACCACAGTGCCAGTCTTTTACATCTGTTTTCATGTTAACTACAATCTTTTTTTCAGTGGCTCTAGCAGCTAAAAAAAGAAAAGGAAAAAAACCCAAAACAAGATATAGCAAAATCCAAATGTAATTCTGGATCTTATCCAATCCATCAGAAGAAGCAAAGACAGCGCAAGCACTCACTCAATTTAGAAGGCACTCAGTGCCAGGAATAATGACGGCTGAGACCTCACCAGCCAGAATGCAAAGTTGCTTTGGGTCACTTTGTGTCAACTTTGAGTTAAAGTTGCATTGGGCCCTATGCTCTGGGTCACTTCCCCTCACTCCCACCATCCAGTCAGAACATCACAAATTGGACCAATACACAAATCTGTTCCGTCATCCCTCACAAAACAGTGCTGTGCAGGGCTATCTGAATGCACTCCATCACAGCCCCCTTGAAGTGTGGAGGAGTGTTGTCTGAGACCCTGTTCCACTGCTGTGAAACCAACACAAGGATCCCATTTCATTCAGGAATCAGTAGCTCAAAGACAGACTCTGCAGGGACACTCACTGCTGCTCTAGGAACAAATTTAAACTCAGTTCCAACATTGCTCCATATAGGACCCAGAGCTGAATGTACCTTTGAAGGAACACATGATTTGTACAGTTCTGTTCTGTAGCAAAAAAAAACCCCAAAACCAAACCTCAAAAAAACCCACCTGCAGATCTGAGGTGACTACATTTATTGCTGCACTTACACCACAGTCCAGCTAAGCCATCCAGGTATGTGGACTGACTGCATTTCAAGGCAAGGGATGCCCTTCAAGTGTTGCTGACCCCTCACCTGTCTTAGGGCCTGGATCACTGTGCACCACACTCCCCTGTCCCCAAGACAGGCACGTTTAATTATCCACCTTGCTGCATATATTGTGCACCTTAGCTCTGGGCATTTCTGGACACCAGACAAGTATTTAACTGCTACTTGTAACAGATTGATGCATCTTTTCCAGTACTCTAGTTTCTGAACAACACAATAAACAAAGATTTGGATCTTCACAAATGAGTGATGATCCTGACCAACAAACTGCAGATTTGTAGGAGACAAACAAAGCCATGCTGAAAAACATCTGAAGTTTCATACTCCATGCACACCACCAGAGAAACATTTAACATGGCTACTGCACTGAACAGATGTGTGGAAACGGCTTTTAAAAGCCCAGTTGTGTCAGGTTCTTGAAATCATGTAAGAGCAAATACATGGACTCATTTCCAATACAAATACTGTCCTTATTTTGATTTCATCATTGAAGAAAATGCAATATACAAACTGAAAACAAGCAGTGGCAACACAAAAGGAGAACAGCAAATATAATCTACATTCAAACAAGAACAGTATATAAACTGTATGTTTACCTAAGTAATGTTTCAAAATTTCAGTTGAGATTTTTATAGTAAGTCCTCTGAGAAGCAACTAAATTTTTATTGCTTTTTACATATTTTCCCTGCAAGGATTTGTAGATATTTGTCTTAACCTATTGGAAACCAAAGAAGCTGAACCAATAACTTCTCTTATCTGTTTTTTGGGGGGGGATTGTGTTGGTTGTTTTTTGGGGGTTTTTTTAAGGAAAAAAAAAAGAAAAAATGCAAAACCAGACTTCAGCAATAAAGTAACTTCCCCAAGAAAAAGAAAAACAAGATAATTGTGTGCTGCTTTGGAAGTGGTCCTGAGAAACCACAAACCGTCAGTCCCACTGGAGTTATAAGAGTTTAATAATAAAGGCTTAACACAGCCTCAGTACCACATACCATTACAGCAATACACTCCACAGGCCAAGCCAAACAGGGAATACAAGAATACATCACAACATAAGGCTGTGATTTGGCACATCCTCGTTCAGACACTCAAGCTCTGAGGTCTGCATTGCTTTCTTGTATGCATAATCAATGTCTCTCATTCCATAGCCCTGCTCTCCAGATACTCCAATGGATTCCTACAGGACTGTAACCTGTATTTAATAACATTTAATGTAATTTATACCTCCAGAGCTTGATCAGAGACCAGATATCCTGCAGAGCTCCATCAGCTGGACTGGGGATGGCAACTGCAGTAATATTAACTAATAAAATTTTGATTCAAAGAATGAAAAGAAAAAAATTAGGTGCTTCATTTTTATTGCAGAATTAGAAGAACATCCATAAGGGTCTGTCATTCATCTGTCTCCCTTTTTCTGCTGAATACGGGAAAGTAGAGGATCAAATATCCCAATAGCCATCAAAATCTATTTTCTATTTGAGATCAATATTCTGGAACGTGACATACCAGAGAAGGAACATTTAATTCATTAAACTCTTCATAACTTGCTGACAAAAGAGATCAATAACAACAAAAACTATTCTTATGTTTCACCTAGACAGGAAATGAAGCTCATAAAAGCAGTACACTCTCAAAAAAAAACATGCTGCTGTCGGAATTCATTTGGCAAGATCTGTCTTAGAACATCCCCTGCCCCAAAGAAAAAACATTTCAAATAAGACCCACTCCTATTATGATTATGCAACATACTGGATAATTCTTATTCCAAAGAATTGAAGGGAACTGAACCATTTCAGTTCTGTCTTACAAAGATCTCGCTTAGATATCTAAAGCGTGAATATCCTTCCTCAGATTCAGTAAAACACAACCGCCTGCACTTAAAAATTACTTGACAGGGCAACCTTCACTTCCTAACACATTGTTTTACATGCTGAAGATGGATTTAGGGAAGGGCTAACTAATTTACTCAGCTGAATGACAAATGCCATCCTACTAATTTATTAAGTACCCTACTTTCCCTAGCTTGGTGTATTTTGCTTTAGTAAGCTCTTTTTCTGTAGTGCCAAGGACTTTTCTACTTGACACCTTTGTCTGAACACAGAGAGATGGCTCTGTGTTAAGGGCACTGGTCACCACAATAACATCTTTTGCACCACAGTTCAAGGATGTTTCAAGTGACTCATATTCATCATTTAAAACTCAAGGCACTAATTAAGATATCGCCTAAGCTCCACTTCACAGTGAAGGTCAAAGGAAACACATACAATACCACTCTTACTGGTAATCTCAGTTCCTACACATATACTCTGTCAAAAACAATCAGTTGTGCTCCCATGTTTAGACGCCACAACGAGTTATGATCTCAAGTGTATTGTTTGAGCAGCATAATTCTAACATTTCCAATATCTAAGAAATGACATGATATCTAGGGAAACTACATATAAAGATGACATATACAGAGGACAGGCACACTTCCTAATCACAGATGTGAGAGCTAATAGCAGCAAATAAAGGGACTGCAAGTTTTGGCAAGCAAAATACATGCAGAGTTTCAGTCCAGTGCTGTCTGCAGCTGATAGGAGACCCAGGTTCAAAGTTCTAAACTTAGTCCCTTCATGGGAAGGGAAAGGTCACTTGGCAACAGGACACATCTTCAGCAACAGGAAACATCTGATTTGAAAAAAACATTTCCAATAAACTCTGGATTTAATAAATTGCTTTAAAACAAGGCTGCACTAAATTTGAATGCCTGTCATGTGTGCCACCTGGCTATACTTATTTTGGTACAGAGATTTGGGAACAGGATGGTGCTTATTTCACATAACGTACCTGTGAGGGAAGTAATTCACTTATGCACTGTACAAATTAAAGAGTTTCTGCATTTTTGCTCTAGCCAGTATTTGTTTAAATACCATCCCCACTTATAAAGCACACAGTACTAAAGAAGGCCTGTAGGTTCTCTCTCCATTTCTGTGGACACCCGTTTTATTGACAACTGACTTCACAGCCAAGCTTAGATCTGAACCCAAATTCCTTGGCCATCCACTCTGCCCAGATATCAGGTCCCTTTTGTGCTTCAGCCTGGAGCCAGCCAGCTTCCACACCAGGAAACTTGACACGGAGTGCTGAGGCTGAGCACAAGCTCTGCTGCAGGGAGGGCAGGCACAGCTGGCTCAGAGTGAGTCTCTGCAAACTAAACCACAGCCAACAGGGGTAATTTTGCTATAACCCATACAGCCCTGAACAAGTCTTTTGATTAAATTGTTTCTCATCTATAAAAATAAACAATCTGATTTTTTCCAAAGACCCTTGGATAAAAGGCTTGAGAGCTAAAAACGGATATAGCAAAGTATTATCACTTGTCTGGAGAATTTCATGTGGCATCAAGGTCTACTGGTTACACTGTAAACAGAAAAGTCATTCTCTATCACCTCTCAATTTCCTGTCATTTAATTGAAAATACAGCTCTCTTAGTGATACTGAACTTGAGAGAGGTAGTAATATTTCTTTAGGCAATTTTATGAATTTCATGGAACCTAACCAACCTTTTTACACTTGCTGTTTTGTGCATTGCTCCTTTTTCATCAGGACATTTGTTATGAAGTGGTAAATGAATTGAACAAGAAACAACACTCATGTTCTGAACAGATGTATTTTTAAAATGGTCTTAGCATGCCAATTTTCTTTATTCTGCGATGAATGAATGGAATGAAAAGATGTGGTGTCCTGCGCCAGCTGGCAAATGCTTCAGAAGGATATTACATTGCTATTGTCTTCAGCAGCGCCCAAATAACTGTTTGGTAGCAGGAAGGGCTGGTATGTTTTGCTCATAAGATCAGTATTTATGTGGATCTACTACATAACTTCGCAGAGCCGTGACCAACATGGTGCTTCACACTGAGCATCAGGGATGTGCAGCTCCTCCGACTCCACCACAGCTCCCTGTTCCAGGAGAAGGCCAACAACATCAGCTTCTTACCTTGCGCTTTCCAGGAGAGAGATGGACAGTTCCCAGAGACAAAGGAGAAGGGGAGATCAAGGTGCTGCAGGCATTCAATGGAAATATACTTGGCTTTGAGGAACACAACTGTAGAGAAGGTACAGAACTACCATAAAGTCATAAAAACACCCAGGCCAAATTCTACCAATAAAGCTGGTATCCAAGAGGTTCTTTTCTTGACAATGCGAAATCCTTTAACTAATCCCAAACATATTCTCAGTATTTTAAGGAGTTCATTATCTCCTAAACCAAGCCTCATGGTTTGGTTTCAATTATTACTGTAGCACGAAGTCAGTCATACTCCCAAATTCCACAGAGGAACATGCAATAAATTACAAAACAGTACAGCTTCTCTTTTTGAAGATAATAATCCATGTGGCAAGACACAAAATGGGTACCGGCAGTTAGGGAACTACACAGAACAGAGAAAATTAATTCTGTATTTTCATATTGCAAAAAAAGTATATGTTAGCTTAGATACTATAAAACACAAAGCATTTATAATTAGAAATAAATTGCTTTACACTTGTAGCACTTTTTCTAAATATGGACATGGGCTTTTACCTTTACAAAACACAGTTAAAGAGCTGTGTCTCAAACTTACACATACTCACACAACAGTCAGAGAACTCTGGAAGGCTGATGTACATTATTTTCTGTTTTACATAAACAAAGATATCTACATGCAATTAATGACAATCAGGACAGCAACTACTTTAATAGCCTGGTCTTGGTTTTACGCCTACTTGAGCCACTCAGCTATTTTTTCCTCCCTTTCCCTCACATGGAAAAACCTTTTCCGAGCTAGCTCTCAGGAACCCCTCCTTTCTCAAAAGCATAAGTACAAATACTTCCATCAGGAAATTCACATTCTTGAGCTCCCCAAAACCTTAAAGCACAGAACATCTGGCCCAACTACCACAATGACTGCCAACAAGGTCATATGTAGAGCTTTACAGTGAGATTTGTCATCTCTCCTGTCTCTGCCTGGAGCACAAACAAATCACAGGAAGGAGTAAGGTACGAGCTATGAGCATAAAACAACTCCTCAATACAAGTGTTTTAGAGGCATCTTGTTTAGAAAATGACCACGCTTGAATTTCTTTCGCATTACAAGAACCTAGATCATTAATTAACATGAAAGGTGATGCTGACCAGAAATTCTGCCGGATCCATTTTTCACTTGTGTTTTGCAGTTTGGGGCCAGGGGGAAGTCTGTGGGAATTTGTTTAACTTTTAACAGCATCGCCACAACTGATTCCAAAATTTGAAGAGATTTCTGGCCCATCAAATCCTAAAAATTAATAAACTTCCAAAACATGCTAAAACTTCCAAACTAAAATTTTGATTTGAGAGGTCCTACACAGTACGTGATTTTATAGGTAGTGGACATACACAGAGAGATATGGAGCGTGAGTTCTTCCCAAGCTGACAGGCTTGAGGAGCAGCTTGTCTTTACCTCACTGACACACTAACTGCTCTACAAAGGGCATTATGTCAACACAAAAGCCTTCACATCCTAAACCGAACACTGACAAAAGCAAATCTGAAATCAATGTGTTCCCAGAGTACCTGCTTGACTATGAAAGCACCCATACTCAGAGAAAAAAACCAAACTAAAAAAAGCCCCCCCAAAAAAACCACAGTAACTGAACAGTGCATATATTCACATTTCCTATTATTTTCTTTTACAGAAGTGTTTGATTTTAACTAAAAAAAAAAGTTCATCAAAACATAAGCAAAATAACACAGAGATGGACTAAATACTGCCAGTAGTGCCTCATTTCCATGAGCAGAAATTGCAGGACAATGAAAAACTTATTGAAATAACAGCTGCAGGAGTGGAAGTTGATCACCACACACACCACCCAGCCCCTGGACAAATACAGCTGGAGACAATCTAAAGGAAAAGTGTTCCTCCTATCACAGCACATAGAAAAATACAATGAATCCCTTTAAATTAGCACTTGGCAGAGAAACAAGCCAGTGAGGAAAGAAAAAAACCAAAAACCACCAACCAAAAAAACCCATTAAAATAATTCCAAGGCACCCAGAAGGTTAAATAAGAAGAAACATTGGTTCCAGTCTAGGATCAATGGAGTTAAACTGCTGAGCACCTCACTGAAGTTTCACAAAGCAAGCAAGCCTTTTTTGAAAAAATAACTCATAATGTAGTTTCCAAGTCAGCAGCGACTAAAAGCATTATCAAGCTGCCACTCTTCTAAGTGGGAAAAGGACAAAAAAAAGATGCCAGTCTCACATCCAGCTACTTTTACTGTCCATGGATAAATGGTATCAAAAATATCCTTGTCAGTCAGACTGATGCTTACAGTGACACAAAACTTGTGTGCAAAACTGGAATAGGCAGTAAATTACCAGAGAACTGCAGAGAACTACACTGCATCCAAACATATTGGGTGACCCTCTTTGGGAAAGCCACAAAGTCTCTTGCATCTCTGCAACATGCAATCAAAATGCCTCCGGAAAACAAAACTAAACAAGAAAATCCATCCCAAAACCAAGAAAACCCTAATCCACATCACTGAACTACTTTAATGAAAATATCAAGACAAGGGATAGGATTGCTTAAGAACAGTAACCCAGCATCCAGCAGTAGCAGCATCACTTGAAGCATTGATTTTTTTTTGTTGAACATCCTGTGAAACTGCCAACTCTACTTCACCAAAAGCTGAAACTTCAGAAATTGAGAGATGCCAAGAACAACTCCCTTTCTAAGTCAATTTCCACAAAGAAAATCCACTATAATCTCAGAAAGACAAAACTTCCACAGCGCTCCACAACAGACTCCACTCCTTATTAGCATTTCCAGCCACCTGCTGAAGTATGCTTCCAGCCAGGATTTCACAGGCTCACTGGGATTCACAAATTTTAGAGTTTCACCAGTTCTGGATTACTCCACTAGCAGAACTCCTTATAAAAGGCAACAGTCATTTTATTAACCTTATTCTAAAACAGCTGCCTCATCTAACACAACTTCATTTGACTGGCAAAAAAACCAAACAGCTTGATGTTGGCAGGTCTGGGATCAATTCAGAAATGGAAAAAGGCCTTTTCTTGGTTTGTGACAAGTAATAGATGTTGGCAACTTTTTGGCCCTAAGTTTGACTATGAAATTGCCTGCACAACTGAGCAGATGATAGGGAAAGAGAGGAGAGGATTAAGTGAAGGGAGACAGCAATGAGTAGGACATTCTACAAATAAAGAAAATCGCAGAAGCCTGACACAGCAGTCCACAAAACACAAAGGCCTGCTAGTCACTCAGAAAAGGCAAACTGTGTTTCTGAATGGGTTAAGCTGTTGGGTTTTAAAGTCAGGGGTTGGTTGTAGAGGAAGAGGTTCTTTGGGTTTATGAGGTTTTTAAACTGTAATAAAAGAGTGTATTTCTCAGGCCAGATAACCTTGACATTCCTTTCAAACCATATGAAAACAAACGTGCCCACCAATTCTCCCAAACCAAATCAAGAAATGGCAACACTAACCATAGGAGATGCTATTCAAGGCGATACACAAACCTCAGCACCCCAAGGCCAAGGACTCCATATGGAGAGACGCAAGCCAAAAGCAGAATTTAGGGCCAACTTCAAAATTGCACATACGGAACAGAACTTCAACCACCTTAAGATCCTCACTGCATCCAAGCAGCTCGTTATCACCAGCCCCAGGCCCACAATACTTCAGAGAAGGAAATAAAGTTATCAGTGGCAGCAGAGCACTTTCCCACAGCTGGTTTTAATTAAGCTAATTTGGCAGTAGTGACTGACAGCAAGCAGAGCCTTCCCAAATCACTTTGCAAGCATTTTTGCCAGCATTTCACCATCTGTGATAACCAGGAATACTTGATACTAACTAGGATCTGCCTGAGGTACAGCACTTTAGAGCAGTGTATCCACTCTCCTTTAAAACCATCAGGTACAGACACTGCTTACAGGTAACTGGAGCCACAGTTTACAGATAACAGGGGGTTGGGAGAAGATGCAGAACTCGAGGAAAGGTATTGGATAAATTCCACTGAGAAAACCACTCCTGAAAAAGCAGACAGATCACTTGCCAGAATCCCATCATACCTTGGCCCTACCCATGGTACATGAAACTTAAAAATGACCACATGGGTACTGAGGAGATTTTGGAGCTGTAACAAACAGAACAGCCTATATAATTTCTAGGCTAGTTGTGTAGTTTTTCTTTTGTGGATATGTGCAGGATAGGGCAGGTTTACCACAAAGAAATGCTTTGGGTCACACCATGATCTCAGAACAACCTAGGGTATGGCCAGATTGTGCAAATTTAAGCCCCATTAAGGGAATGGGAAAGGGTCTAGCAAAGGAGTCATTTTAATGACATCTAACTAGATGGAAATTTTTTTTCTAAGGTAAATCTGTGACCGGCAATTGAAGTGGGAGACACTAATGGCATCAGTACCAGCCCTGGTAAAACCAACACAGATAAGGAACAAACATATCAGGAAATATAAGTTAAGAACATGCCAAAAGAAAGTATAGCCTTCTGTAGGAACACTCATCATGTACCCAGACCTGGTCTGTCTGGTTCACTCAAAGTATGAATATCTGATAAAAACACTAGTTCAGATTAAAACACCAACCTGGCCAACTCCAATAAATGCAGACTGCTGATACTAAAGCCAGGGAAGTTGCCAGGAACCAAGCCTTAAGTCTCAACCAAGGCAAATGAAACAATGAAAGCTGCAGGATCAAAAGTCTGGGCTTGATGAGAGCAGAATTCAGGGATCAGCTTCAGGATATGGGCCTTGGGAGAAGACTGGTGCAGAAGAGTTTGCTCAGTTTGAAGAATGACATCCACCATGCTCAAGAATCATAGAGCCAATGTGCAGAAAATCAAGCAATGGTACCAGGAGACCCACATGGATCAAAAAGGAGTTTTTGACAATACTTAAAAAAAGAATGCACACAAGAGGTGGGAGCAGGGTCAGGTGAGCAGGGACAAATGTAGAGACACTGCCCTAGCGTGCAAAGATAGACATGGGAAGGTCAAATCCAGCTTGGAGCTGGAAACAGTCAGGGACAAGAAGCACTTCTACATGTAACTGAGCACTAAAAAGAGGACTAGGGAAAATGTGGGCCTCCTGCCTAGAAAATAATATGGAAAAGGCCTGAAGAAATCTGGGCAGGCACATCTCATGAAGTTCATCAAAGAAAAATGCAAAGTCCTGCTCCTGGAGAGGAATAACTATGCCCTACAGGCTGGGTGCCAACCTACTGGAAAACAGCTTTGCAGAGAAGGACCTGGGAATGCGGGTGGAGCAGCTGAACCGAGCCAGCAACATGCCCTGGTCACAAAGGCGGCCAACAGCCCCCAGGGTGGGGGGACCCTTCCCCTGGCTCAGCACCAGGGGGTACTGCTGCAGGGCTGGGGCACTGCTGGGCTCCCCTCTACAGAGACACATTGGAACAAGTCCAGCAAGCTAAGATGATTAAAGGATTGAAGCATCTGCCACGAGGGGAGGCTGAGAGAGCTGGGATTGTTCAGCCTTGAGAAATGAAGGCTCAGGGGGATCTTAGTAATGTAACCTGATGGGAACGATTAAAGAAGGCAGAGATGGGCTCAGAGGTGAGGTGCCCAGTGAAAGGACAATAGGAAATGGGAACAAGCTGAAAAGCAGGAAATTCTGTTTAAACCTAAGAAAAAAACCACATCTGTACTATGAGGGTACCTCCTAGTTACAACTATTTTGTGACTCTGTGAAACACCCTTGTTCTAAATCAGTATTGCTCTTAGGATTTTAGAGCAAGTACTGCTCCTCAGTTGAGACTGCTTCAGAACAAATTAAATGCAGAGGAATCAACTGCAAAAAAAGACAAACCTTCCAGTCTGCTGGTAAATCTATGCCAAGCAAAAAGCCTTAACAATGAATTTAAAAAGTGAGAACTGAATTTATCCGAAATAGAGCACAGAGTAAATCTAATAACTACAAGGTTAGGGTTAATTTACAAAGAATTTTCTTCCAGGTATAATGAAATATATTGTTAATGGCTACTATTTGAGTCTAGGAGTGAAAATCCAATGATCCTGCTGAGGTCATGATTATTACCCATAATAAACTAGGTTTTACTACTGGCTTTCACAAGAAGAGCAGCCAGTTAAATACAGTGTGCAAACTGGAGTGTTTTGGCCAGGAATTGAGCTAGCTCACATTATCTGGGGCAGTTTCTCTACAGATGTTCAACATACTCAACATTACAGAAGTGTCCTGCACTGACAAATTTCCCCATCAAATTTCACCCACTAGAAGATTTCAAGCAGGTGGATTATTAATGCCCTGCATTTTCCTAGTGAAAATTTAAATAGTGATGCCACAGAAGGCACAGCTTCCCATCACAGCCCCAAACAGCCCATTATTCCCCTACGTCCCCTCCTTTGAGCCATCACAAGGACTCCCCTGGCTGAAAGGTCTAACTGGCAAAGTGCCTTTCCATTTTGGTCTTGTGCTGTTTTGGAGCAGGCTGGCATTGTTTGCCATGTCATCAGTCCAACAGAAACAGCTGGCTCAAGGTAAGCTGTAGAAATAATGGTTAGGGTTGAAGCACAAAGAATGCAAGTGAAGCTTCAAAACACAGTTACAGCCAGTGCTAGCAGTGTTCCCTGTAGCCAAAGCCCAAAAGCACATTAATACCTTTCTATCGACTCCTCCTCCACTGTAGCTCTACCCCTACCAGACATCTCATCTTCTGCTCCCAACAGATTCCATCACTGAAAGCTACCCTACCATCCCAGAAACATGCAGAAGACTGAAGACAGATTGTGGAAACAGTTATTGGGGCCTATGAATTATTTTTCTTTTTCAAGCCTGTCTGCATAGGGTCTTCTCTCAATAAAATCACACTGTAGTACCTGTAAAATTACCCATGAGACCAAACCATGATGAGAGGTAGACTCAGCACATGAAGTGCTTCAATGAGTTTGCTACATATATCTACTACACCTATCTACAAGGGGTGTCTTCCGACACCATGGCTTAGATCACTTTGCAAAGCAGAAAACTTCACTCACAAAGTAGTTCTTTTTGCCAACTTAGTATCAAATAAGCCCGTATCAGAACTCTGTGGAATCACAGAATGTTTTGGGTTGGAAGGGACCTTTAAAACCATCTAGTTCTAACCCCTGCTATGGGCACGGACACCTCCCACTAGACCAGGTTGCTCAAACCCCTGTCTAACCGGGCCTTGAAAACCTACAGGAATGAGGCAGCCACAACTTCTCT
Source organism: Pomatostomus ruficeps (assembly GCA_013400735.1). NCBI lineage: Eukaryota > Metazoa > Chordata > Aves > Passeriformes > Timaliidae > Pomatostomus > Pomatostomus ruficeps. The sequence goes on from VYZT01026106.1 coordinate 15,514, forward strand.
AGGCAACCTGTTCCAGTGCCTCCCTATCCTCACAGTAAATAATTTCTTCCTAATATTCAATCTAAACCTACACTCTTTCAGTTTGAAACCATTTCCATAAGCATAAGTACATTACAGTAAAGTCAGAATATAGCAGTGACCAAACTGAAGGTGTCTCGCTTCCATCAGGATTACCAGTTCCAGCCACAAATTAACACCAACCTCAATGCCACACAGGATACTTTAGCAGCAAAGCAAAATTTAGGAAATTTTCACACCCTGTGCAGCCCAGCACATCACTGCAACAGTCCCCAGCACAGCTGTGCCATGACAACTGCTCACAGGGTGACAGGAAGTGATAAATTGGAGCAGTGAAAAAGTATGGGACAAAAGTCACAAAAAATAGTCCTTTAAAATGCACTACATAGTCACTTAGAGCAGATTTACCACAAGAATCAACATACTATGTAACTGTACTCTCAGAAAGTCTGATTTGGAAAGCTCAGGTCCTTTCCACAGAACTGAAATGATCCCTGGCAAAGTGGTAACATTCCTTAAAAGCGGGTCTTAAATAACAGCCCACCTGTTGACATTCAAATAAAACAACTCTGGTGAACAGCAGCCAGAGACTATGCAAGAAAGTGGTAAATAAAACACAGGAGGAAAGAGTAGGGCTCTCCAACAAGAGACGGAATAATTGCAGCTTTGTCCCCAAACCTTTACTGTTTTTTAATTTATACTTTAACTCCAGAAGAAAAACTCTCTGGAAAGTTCCAGCATAATCAACTCCTCAATCTAGAACAAAGAAGGAACAGTCCTTCCACAACAAACAAGCTGTATCAGAAGGACAAACAAGCTGTATCAGAATACACATCTTAAAAGCACCTTTTATGACAGCAAAACTAATGAGAAAACATTCATACTTAATTGGGGGATTCTCCACAAAACTACTTAGTAAATCCATAAATGGATGCTATGAAGATGAGGCCGTGACCCAATAACATGTCAACAGTTCCAATGAACAACATATTAGGAGCAAAAAAAATTTTTAAGCTCGGTGTGAAAAACCTCATGTTTTATCTTGCATCAACAGTACCCTCTGCTGTTCCAAAGCTGCACTGCACAAGGTGACATCCAGCCCCGACCATCGGGAACACTCAATGCATCAAAAGCACCTGCCTAGCTTTACTCATTAATTATTTCACTTCCTATAAAGATGTTCCACAGGTATTGGTTTCTTCCTACTAAGGAGTCATGCTTTGGGTTGGTTATGATATTAATCTATTTATTGTCCCAAGACCTTCTTCTGTGATTACGAAAAGACAGTTTTAGCCTTAAAAATAATTTTTAAATTAACAAAAAGCAAGTAAATTGAAGACTATCCTCTAAGGAAGACAAGACCAAGCCAACACCACAGTAATATTTTCTGGATCATTTCTGTAAAGCCAAAAGGGGGCTTTAGATTTTAAAATCAGTGTATCATTCAACAGCCATACATCAGAGAAATCCAAATATTCTACCACAAGGTTTTTCAAAAAGCAACTTGAAGGCTACATCCCATCTGGCAAATGGCCCCAGGGGTAACAACACAGGAAGACTCCTGTACTTCTGATATCCTATGATAACCCAGCATCCCCATGCTGGAAGAAGGACCATCACACTACAGATCAGCACAGCAAGAGCACAAACAGGGAGGTGAGGCAGAGAGTCCTGTAGGCTTCTCCTGTGGTGAAGATTCCAGACGCATTCATGCAGGGTCAATGTGAAGCTTCAGCAAAAGCTTTGAACCCAAGGAGATGCCACCCTCACAGTGTCCAACTGATGATTTTCATCGGTAGAGAAATTCAGAAGCTGGGTGTACTACTGTGCCTCTCCCCTCACGTGGAAGACAAGGTGAGGGAGGGTAAGCACAGCCTGTATGAGCACTGTAGGGGAAAAAATGCCCCCAAGTGTGATTTGAAGCACAGGCATCTCACCACAGACAGCCTGTATGAACAAGCACAAGGAGGAAAAGACATACAAGAGAAAGGAACGCTCTAACTAGATTACATGGTTAAGATGACTGTGCCAAAATTGAACTGTGAATGAATACACCGAAGTATAATCCAGAACTAAAAAAAAAAAAAAAAAATCAACCCAGAAAATAGAACTCCTTCAAGAAACAAACTTGTACAACTTGTAATGGAAAAGAAACCTCTACTGCCTGATGTCAAAAGCTTTTCAGGGCAGGGTGACACATGACAGAAGATGTCTGCAGTGCTTAAAACCAAAAGAAACCCAAAAAACATGTTGTCCTTAACTATATTGTCAAGAAGACACTTCCACCCAGTTCAGTGTCTTCCTCTGAAGCGATGGGAGACAGCAGTAAGTTGCCTCTGACCAAAGGACACAACTTTGAAACTTCAAAGATGGTTTCATGTCTTTCCATCAGAGCAGGCTTAGAACCACATTTTCACACATTTCACAGCATGAGCAACATGACTTCCAAGTGTGTGGCAAGTATACAAGTATTTGATCTTGGCAAGGGAACAAAGTACTTCCAAGGGGACTCAATGGTGGTGTAATGAGTAATAGTGAACAGCAAGCTGATCTGAATTGGCACCACAATACTGAAACCCCAATGTCTTTGCACTGAGAAGCATGAACTAGAGCACAACTGCAAACCACATTTGTCTATTCCTCTCATAAAAACAGAGCGTCCAAAAAAATACATGATGGAGTACCACGCTCCAAGAAACATACACACAAGTTATAGAGTCTTTAGAAGTAGCAATGATCACATTCCAAAAAAATTTCTCCACTAGAAAGATTATAAAGCCCAAATCTGAAGAAAATAAGACTGCAAGAAGTTTATCAACTAATCTAAAAATCATAAACACATCTCGAGAGGGAAAAAAAATTAAAACAAGAGAGGGTAAAAGTCAGAAAAGCTTTCAATTGACTTCATTGTGGTCAAAGTGATTTAGAGTAGACATCAGGAAAAATCTGTCTAGAGGGAAGAACAATTAAGCGCTGGGACAGATTGTCCCAGTTTCCATGATTAGATTTTATAGAGTACTTATGACATATGTTGGCATAAAAAGATGTTAAAAATATTGTTTCTAACGACCCAGAGAAGGACCTCCTGTAGTTCTTTCCAGTGTTATTTGCTACAATTTCCTATGAAGGAAAACATTTTGAACGGTCATTATTAAAATATATAACTTCTAAAACAAGTAGTAATATTTAAGATCAGATAATCAAGAAAACACACAGTACTGGAAATCGAGCACATTAATCTACATTTTAAAAACGCATAGGACAATCAGTTTACAAATTAATTATTTACTCAAGTATCTTAGAAGGTACCGAAATGTTATACAGAAGGAAAGAAAACTGCCTTATGCTTCCAGCTCACTCCCTGTTGTTTCTTAATGCCAGTGAGGTAGCTGGACTAAACAACAGAGTGCCAGGCATACAAAAGTGCAAGATAATGGCACTGAGGTTCATAACATAAATATGAAAATAAGTTAAAAATAAATACTAATTATTTTTTCAAAACTTCAATAATTATTTTGGAATTTAACACCATCCCTTTCTTACCTACAGACTGACTGTTCAAACTGATATTCTCACATCTTGTTGCTGTCAGTGCTTCAAAAAAAATTAAAACTAATTTTCAACTAAATTAAATTAATTCAAACTAATTTTTAACATTAGGACAGCAATAAGGAGGCTTCTGCTTTATGGCCAAAGAAACATCATTGTTCAATACAACCCAGGTCCCAAGATGGTTACAATCACAATGTAACTTCTTCCTTTTGTAGTTGTAACTTACAATCACAATGTAACAACGTAACTTCTTTCTCAGTACAATTGCCCAACATCCATCTAGAAATTTGAGACTGTTTCAAGCCTTTCCTTTAAGAGAAAACAAAAAACATTTGCCTTGATAGAGAAACAACACGGAAGAAAGAGACATTCAAAATTATTGGCCTGGATTTGCTCCTATCTTCAAGATGAAACTTGGAATACGCAAGCACCTCCACGTGTTTATAATCCTATCAGAGCCCAGCATTCAACATGCAATTGCAGGGAATTTATACCCCACGTGATTCCATGTAACTGCATTCCCCAAACATTTTATTGGAGCAGACAGACATTCCAGAGATGAGGCTTCATAGCATACAGGATGCAGGAAAGGAACCACCCAGCAATCAATGCAAAATGAAGCCTGATGAAACATTCATCCCACTAAATCCCACTGGGCACGGACAAAGGAAATACCACAAATAATGCTTTTTAATTAAAATGTGTTATAAAGCATACACAGGCACACACTAGGAGGAACTGATAAAAAATGTTTTAAGATTAAATATCTTAGAAGAGGAGTACACTCACTTCTCAACTCCTACTAAAAGAAATTATGGTATTTGTTATGGATTGGTAGCTTTGGAAATCTCACCTTTCAAGGACAATAAGTGGTGCTGCTACGAGGAGGAGACAAGCGCTACTGTTGGTGCAGTCACTGCAGGCAGACAGACACAGTTATATGCAATGGCTAAAAGGACTCAAAAGGCAGGTGAATTGACAATATACAACACTATGGTTGCCACCAGCACATATCTCATTGCACAACTAATGAAATACCTCCAGTATTCCTATACCACAGAGTTTTGAATCAATGAAGCAATTCATGGGAGATTTAAACAGTTTAATGTGGATGCCTGACTGAAAAAATAACCTCTAAAACTGTTTGGAAAACAACATCTGTGCTACACCAGGAACTGCAGAACTTGAAGAAAACTGAGTTGAAGATGCGCAGAAAGTTGAAGCATGATTGAATAAGGAATATAAATGCTCAAAAGGACTAGAAAAACCAAACACAAGTACACACGGGAGAATTTAAGAACATTACTCCTTTTGGATGCAACACATTGCTGTGCCCAACCTCCTCTGAAACGGGTTGCAAACCAAATTTACAGTTGCTTCAATAATGATCAAACCCATGTACAACACTCCAAATACTTCCACATTTTTAGTCACAATCCAGACATGCCTATAATTAATAGCTGGCAGCAGCAGAAGTCGCTAGATCGCAGCAGTGTTCACACCCAATTCAGCTATTTTCAGCAGCACTGCCTTCTCCAGAGGGAGCCAATTACACCATGCATGGCCCCCCATGCAACCATCATCTTCACGAGTCCTCGGCTTCTGATTACACAGCAGTCAGTAACAGCCATCCTCTTTCAAACAGTTCTTTGTTATTCTGAGCTTACTAAACAGCTGTGTGTCAAGCACTCAGCCTAGATTAGTAGTATTGCACAAACATACACTGCCTTTCCTCACTGACCTTCTCATCTGTTGAGTTCTGAAAGCCCTGATTACTTTGGTAATTACTTCTCACATTGTCTTCTGGTCTTCACTTTATACCTACAATTATAAACCAAAAAAAAAAGTGTAGGCATATGGAACACACACTCAATTCCCACTCAATCCTGTGAGTCCTTCAGGGGAAGGAAGAGACAATGGCCACAAATTACAGATTAGGATGTTCTGACTGGACATTAGGAAAAATGTCTCTACCAGAACACAATGGAACAGGTTGCCCAGAGAGGGTGCCTGAAGTCTGTTTTTCTACTCATCACTCTGTTCTATACTCCCTTAAAAGAGACTGCTTTTGGACTGATCCTCTTGAGAAGCAAAAAGCCTTTGTGGCAGCAATATCAATAACTACATTGTAATTATATATTCAATACATTCAATATCATACATTCCACGTGAAGTGTCCCTTCATTGATCTGGCATTTCTTCAACAAACTCCAATACAAGCACCTCCAGTGCAACAAATGCACAATAAAGAGGTGTTTGAAACAGAACGTGACGTACCCAAAAGTATACAGAACAATTTAACTGACATAAAACAGCAAAAAAGTTTAGGACAAGGGGTACAGGGATACCCAAATATAAAAAAATACCCAAACCACTTCAAATGACAATGAACCCTCTGTTCTACTGCACCATGCCTGGTCTCTAGGGAGGGCTCCAGACAAACAAGGGATTGTGCAGGGATTGTGCAGATGATCAAACACCAGGGTGCTAACACAAGGCCTGTGAGGAGAGACTGAGGCAACAAGCTTAGGCCTGCAGAAGACAGCGCCTGGGGGAGGCCAAAGGGCAACCCTCCAGCACCTGCAGGATGCTCCCGAGAAAACAGAGCCTGGTTCCCAAAGTGCCGCACGGTGGGACCATCAGAGGTGGCGGGCAGGAGTTGAAATGAGAGGCTTGGGCTGTTGGATGCAAAGAAAAGTCAGTTCACCCTGAAGATAGTGACGCATTGGAAAAGACTGTACAGAAAGGTTGTACGGTCTCCATTCTTGGAAGTTTTCAAAACCTGACTGGATAAAGACTCGGTCTCAGCCAATTGATGACGCTTTGACCAGGAGGTTGGACTAGAAATTTACATTCCTTCTAACTAGTGTTATCCTCTAAATTTGCAAAGTCTTGCTCCATTCTTAAAAACACTTCATCTTTTTTAAAGTTATTTTAAACCTGAAAGAATTGGACATTAAAACTAATCATGTAGGTTTATTTTCTTCTAGTTTACCATATCTGGACACATAATATAAGATGGAAAGGGTTGTTTTCCCCCCTCTTTACACATTACACATGTATGCACACAAATGTAAGAGTGTACAGCAGTTACCTTTAGTAGAAGAGTTCTTTTTACTACTAAGCCTGCAACAATAATGGCTAAATGGAATCAGGGAGAAATAAACAAATAACCCAGGTGAGAGATGTAAAAAAATTCTGCTTTAAACAACAGAATAGAGATAGAGATTCTGAATATTTCTAATATTTCTATTTATGAATATGGCTAATTCTGAATGTTTCCCAAGAGTAATTTGCAATCTTATCCTGCTTTGCTAGAATAAATCTACTTTCATCTTCAAGCTGATCTCATATCAACAGTTAGTATGTACAAACCTAAGAAGTACAAAGATTAGTTGCTTTCAAAGAAATAAAGTAGTATGTGCACTTAATCTTTCAGGTGCTTGCAACATAGGAAACATTTGGAAAAGCACAGCTTCAATTATAGTGCATTTTTTTCTTAGTAAGTTCACATAAAGAAGTTTAGTATTTTGAAATACTATTCATTCTCCTTCCTAATCTGGCTTTCTAAAGTCTTGGTTAGTCACACATTCTTAGTCTTTCCAACCACTATGTAGACACTATATTATTTTCTTAACCCAAGTAAATTCTTGAGAGTCTCACTGTAATTTCTACCCAGAGTTAAATATTCACTACCCTGTCTTTTTAATCACGTTTTAAAAAATATAAACAAATAGAATACTTTGCCATTAATTTAGGGCAATTTTATCAAACATTTCTAGAAAAATTAATTATCTCCCCATCTTCTTAACTGAATTATATTTTAACTAGGCTTTAGGGGTGCTTTTTCACACAACACCATTAGTCTAGGAAGCTCAGTACCATGTGAAGATGGTAACACAAGCTCTTATACAGGTTTGCAAGTAGTCAGACAAGTTTATGTCAGAAAATCTTAACAGGCACTATTACATAGAAAGATAACATACCTGTCTCAGAAAACCAAAGCTCACACATTGCAGGAAGATAGGGGAAAGGGATGGGAGAAACAACAGTACCTGCTACCCCACTGACAGTTTTCTCAGCCATCCTGCTGCTTGTGCCTCTGGCCCAAGCAGGCCCAGCCGTCCTTACCCGAGACTGTTACAGTGACAGAGGGGCAGAACTTACCTACACAGATTTTGCCATGACAGACATATACAACAGATGTACTTTTCAACACAAACTTGTCTCCTAAAGCTTTTATTTTACTTCTTTCTTTAAAGTACGTGAGACTAAGAGCAGTAGTTGTTTTAAAATTATAAACATCATCACTTGTCAGAGGACTCCAGCATATTTTCACCTTCAGTTCCCATATAAATTCTACCTGATGAAAAGTAATTCAAATTATCAAATGTGTCTTTATTGTCCTCTGCTTCAACCTCTGCTGAAGGATCTGCAGATTTTTTGGATTTCAGATTTTCTGGATATTCAGATTTTTCAGGATTAGAAGTACCCAGATTTTATCCACAGCACCAACCCATGAGATAAGATTAAACAGTAAGAACTTTTCTTCTCTCTCCTCAGCTGGCATAAGTCCTTTAAATAGAACAAGCTGGTTTGTAAATAAATGAAGTAACAAAGTCTGACTTCCTACGAATTTTAGATTTGTCTAGATTTTCTTCTCCCTGTAAGCATGATACTCAAAACCTTGCATTCCTGTGTAATCTCTCCAGATTCTTTGGGCAAATACAGAATTTCAACTGAAGGTAAAAGAAAAAAAATTCATTGATTAGGAAAGACCTTCTGAACAGGAGTGTCAGGAGATAAAACCAGAAACTTTTCACAGGATGGGACTTGATCAGATTATGAAAATAGCTATGGGCAACAGTAGCAGACTGTTAAATATAAGTGGATAAAAATAGCAAGGTTTCTCCAAATTAAGTTACTGCAAAACCAAATTACCCTATGGAAGGTTTTCTTAATGCTCACCCAGGGGATGGCAGCTGCCAGTCTGTAACTGCGAAGGAAATAAGAATGCTCTGGGGTTTTGTTTGTGGAGTTTTTCGTGGTTTTTTCCCAACATTTTTGCCGTGGCCGTGACGTGGCGGGCGCGCCGGGCCTCTGCTGCCCCCGCGCGGTGCCCGGGCGCCTCTGCAGGCGCAGCCTCCCCGTCCCATCACCTGCGGGGCCCCGCCGTTCAGTGAAAATCCCGAGTTAAGCACGTCGCTCTGTCCGGGATGGATTAAAAATAACATTTCCTGGAGAGCCGGAGGGAGAGCGAATAGAAGGCCCCTGTATTTTCACACTATATCAGTTCCCTGGACCAATTCACTACACAAACAAGTTTTTTAGAATATCTGAAAGAAAGCCAGAGAAGTCGAAACTGCTTAGCCAGGAGCTCAGCACAAATTTTCCAGTACAGCAATTCTATTTCACACTACCTACTCTGTCATGTTATTTAGCCTTTACAAAGACTGAAGTATTTAACTGGAAAAAAAAACTAGGAGCACAGAATCGGGCAAAAAACTTAATTCCTCACAAAAAAAAAAAACCCAAATTCCAGGCAACTTTCACTTCAAGCATGAAGCATGATGTGCCTTAAAAAAAAATTCATGGCTTATAGAAACAGAAAAGTGTAAAACATGAAAAAACCTGCTCACACAGGAAGAAGTAATAGGGATACCATAGCACACAGGTATCCACGTACATTGGATAGAGTTACCTGGGGAGAGATTTGACAGTAAATGTCACATGTCTACTAAACACTTTCACACAAGTGTGAACAGCTCTTCAAATCCAGGTGGTCCACCACACGTGCAGGACAGCTAGCTGCAGACTAAATTGTCGTACAGGTTTTGTCTGTCTCTTCCAGACAAACAATGGAAAAATTCAAAATTTATCATACAGCCATCTCAGACATTTTTATAAACAGGTCCTTGAAGAAAGAAACCATCCCAAGATTAGTTAACACTAAATGGGGACAAGGATAAGTAAAGCTACTTACGGGGTAATTCCATTCCTGCAAATGCACAAACAAATACATGTCTGCTGAGCAAAGTATACTTACACTACTACAAAATTATGTCAAAACCAGCAATTAATACACAACAGCCAAGATGGTTTGGGGTTTTTTTTTTAAACCTTTTGACCACATGGTTGCACATTAAACAAAATTTAAGTAGCCCTAAATTCCTGGAATTACACAAAAGTCTGTAGTAAAAAAATCTTATCTCTTTTTTACGTTACAATTATCAAGTTTTCTAGAAATGAGTGAACTTCCCAATACCAAGTTTTTGATCTTACCCCAATGGTTCTTCTCACTTCTCAATTGCCATTTCCTGAAGTCAGAGATAAACATTAAGAAGGAATTCTGTATTTGTATCAGAAGAGTGGTAAATCCATTCCACAACAGCAGATTTCTCTAGTCCTTATTCCATCCACCCATCCTTCGACATAGAAAGTGTAATTTGCATAGGAGAGTACAGCATAAAGGGCACTTAGGTCTCGTTTATGAGCTATTTTTAATTCTTCTTGGGGAAAAAAAAAAGTTGTAGTAACTACATCAAGAAACAAGACATTCAAAGGTCAAAAAACATGAGCCTAAAGTTAGATAATGGCACAGTTTCTATTCATAGAAGCACAAACTGTTTTATAATACAATACACCATAATTATAAAACCAACTTCATGAGAAATAAAATACACAGCAACCAGAAGTAATATATTATTATACAGTACTGAAGTTTTAATGTTTTTCTAATATGAATAAGGCCTCTTTTTCAATCACAAAATGGTTTGGGTTAGAAAGAACCTTACAAGATCCTCTAGTTCCAATTCCTCCACTGTGGGCAGGGGACACCTTTCACTAGACCAGGTTGCTCAATGCCCCATCCAGGCTGGCCTGAAACACTTGCAGGGATGGGGGATCCACAACTTCTCCAGGCAACCTGTTCCAGTGTCTCACCACCCTCACAGTGAAGAATTTCTTTCTCGTACCTAATCTAAACCAATGCATAAATCTATCTTTCAAAAGTTTAGAAATATTCAAACTATATTTGAAGCATCATTAAATATGAGGCAAAATTAGAAAATTTAACCAAAATTAACACATTTTTCCACTATAATTCAATTTGCAGTCTTTACATTGCATTAACTCAGGCTTTTACTTCTAATGAAGTACCTGACCCAAACACAAAAGCTCTGGACTCAAAGATATAGAAAAGAACATTAAAATGAATCATAACGAAAATTAATAAAAGCCTTTCCATTTTTCAGAAAAGGCACTTTTAAACAGAGATTATAGCAGCAGTGCTAACAGAAAAAAGCAGCATTTATAATTTCCTAGCAGCTTAATGGAGAACCACCCATGCTCCACTTGGAACCTGATAGAATTGTGTGGGGCAAGTCTCAAAAGGCTGAAAAGTCTTTGCAAGTAAATTCACAGTAATTAGATTTCTAATTATACCCAGAGCATTAGTGATTGCTATGGTTAAAACAGCCTGAACTGTTTCGTTATTCCTCTCTTTTCAGAAAGCTCAATCTTTCATCATTTGAGCAGAAATTCTAGAAGTTTAAAAAATTGATATGTTCAGGCACAGACTAAAGTTTAAACAGAAGAACAGAGAGTCCTGAGCTACATATGGAGCAAAATATTAAACTTTTCCATGATTAAAAAAATACTCCCTGGTACTGAAGCAGCTAGAAAGCGTGAAGTACAGAGCCTTTGACAGGGCAAATCTGAAGGCTGAAAAGCCCCAAGCCACACTCACAACAGTTCAGATTGTACACTTGCTTCTGGAGGCACTTGCACAGATGCATCTGAGGCAGCTTCCAGCAGCAGCTCACAGCAGCCACATCATACCCTGATTACAGTACCTACGTCACTCCACCAGCACTGCCCATGCAGACCATGCTTTATTATCAATACAGGACTCTGAAATACTGCTTGTGTTTTTACAGGCATCAGTAGATGACCTCTGCCCAAGCAAGCAACTTCAACATATTGCTGCCCTCCTGAACTACAGACGTAGAATGTGTAATTTTAGGACAGAGAGTCTTGTTTGGCCAACTGGATTGAGATGAAAAACCTTGAGACCTTTATTCTATTCATAGCTCTGCCCTTGAGCTGCTGTGTGACGTAGAAAAAAATGACTTTCGTGTGCCTCAGCTTCCTCTGCCTCCCTGAGTCAAGTCTATTCATCACCCTTCAGCCTAAGAAAAGTGTCTCAGTAGAATTTTTTTATTAGGATATCTAGGCACAATTACAGCTAAGAAACAATATTTACATAGTAGCTATAAAAGCTGCTCTGAGATTAATTTGTAACAAGACAAAAGGATGCAACTGAACTTTTAAATTATGAACTTTACAACAGTACGGGTGAGCCTCCAGAAGTAGGAAGCCATCAGCTACTTATCTGTTGGGAAAACTCAGCTTTTATTGATTTCTGTGCCATTTTTTTTCACTACTTCTTTTAAAGGATACATGCATCTGTCCATAGTGCTTTGAAAGAAGATAATCTTTGGGGCAAGCACATTCATTGTAGTTGTAAAAGATATCAGTTAAACTTTTCTGTAGTTATTAACTCTTTTTGTTCTGTGAGTGATTAAAGGGCATGCTTCCTGCACTGCTGCAGCTCGGATGACTCACATGTTTAATCAGTGTCCAAACACTGAAACCCACAGGGTAACAACTGTGAAAAAGTGACATGCTCTAACAGGGACTGAGTAAAGTAGGAGGGATCCTAGTGTGATATGAAAAAAGTTAAAAGACAAGAAACATGGATGTTTATAAGCACTTAAAAATGGAAATAGCTAATTTTAACACATTCTGATTTTCCTTTTTGGTTTTTTGGAACTAAGAAAGAAATGCTAAATTCTGACCTTCAGAGATACACATTTCTTGGACTGTTCAGGCCTTTGGTTATGCAAACACCAAGAACTGGCTAAGACACGATTTGTAGTTTCTGTACCTGAATTTAGACACTATTCTCACATACTGTAACTTCCTCAGGAAAGCAATGCATACAAGAGCAATATAATCACCTAGTGCCATGAAGGAGTAACCACTTGAAATCAGTTACCTCAGGTTCAAACATTTATTCAGGATATGTATGCACAGTACAAATTACTTTTTGCCTGGATGCACAATTACATTCCTTCTGAAGTGCAGAAGAGATACATAATTCATAGAGAGCTATACCTCATGACCCAAGTGTACTTGTCCTTGCAAGTCATACCCAGGTTGTTTGGCTGCTTTATTGCCTCAGCCTGACACTGTGATGTAAACCCAGACTGCAATGACAAAAAATTAGATGTTATAGTGACAATGTTGACAGAAGATAACAAACTAGGAAAAATCTTCTCTGAAAAACATCCATAAGTGTGACAGGCACAGTCAGAATCAGTACCAAGGCCACACTCAGATCACAGCAGCAGCAGCTGTCCAGCTGGAGACAAATCACAAATTACCTGCTTTGTCCCAATATCAGTAGAACTGATGTGAAACAGAATTGAAATGGGCATGGAAGGTGCCCAAAGCCAGCCTGACTTTATTAAAGTCAATGAAAAAGATACGATCTATTCTATCAAATGAATGTGGGGGCGGGCTCTCATCAAGGTTGGCAATACCTTAATCACTACAGCCAGTGCTGCAATGGTGCAGGTCAGAGGTGAGCGCTTTGTGCAGGGGGGATGCACGGTGAGGAGGAGGAGGAGAGGCAGAGAACCACTCACTAACACAGATGAGACATCCCTCACAAGGAGGTATTGTTTCCAGCTGAACGCATTGCTAAGGGGTTCACAGTCAGCTGAGATGAATAAATCCTTTCACCTCTGAAAACACTCGGCTGCAGAGCAATTGCTACCAGAGGTAAAGTGCTTTCACTGCAATGTACCTTTCCAGAATATCAAACTGCTGACTTTGACCTCTGGAAAACTGTATTGGAGGACAAAGCTTCAGCTGCATATAAGGCACTGAACACTGTTCCTTACGAACACTATCCCAATCCACCCATCCAAAGTCACAAGACATACCCTTCCCAGAAGTTTGTGGGGAGGCTAGGGACAAAATGCACGAGTTGAACAAGTGAAACACTAAGTCAGGTTGAGGTCAACTGAGTGAAACAAACAAAAAACACACTCTTTTAAATTGGGCAAGTTCCTCAATTGTACCCATCAGCTAATGACAAAAACGGAGAGAGAGAGGGAAATAGAAAGAGACTCAAACAGCATCAAGGCAGTCGCTGTCAAGAGAAGCAAGAGTAACTTACTATTTCAAAATGCAAAACTAAGGCCCAGCCTTGTGTAGGGAGATGGAGAAGTATTCTTGCACCTTACTCTTCAACTCTGTTAAAAAGTCAGCTCTGGCCCAGAACTAAAACAGTAACCCAAAAAAGCCAAAATGAAGATAGTTACAAGTACAGTGTAACAGCCACCACTCAATCCACCGCATGCTTAGGGTGCTATGCCCTTAATGCCCTTGACTAAACCTGCTCCTTATATTCCTAAAGCCAGAAGAGTGTTCAGGGAGTTTCTTCCTCTGGAGAAATCCTAAGGACAAGGCACATTATATTTGCTCCCACTCTCAACAGTTCTGTCATGCATCATTTCCTGTTGCCCCTCTAGAGTTTTGTCCTGCACTGTTAACATTATAGCAGCACTCGAAACTCCTGGAGAGACAGCAGGGTCATAAAGTAATGCTGGGTATTTCACTAAATAAGCAGTAACAGATCAAAAAAAGATGAGGCACTTTCATTCCCCTATGTGTCCCCCATTGTCTGTCCTGTGACATGCTGCCTTCTAAAAGACAGAGAGGCACTCATGAATTTTTTTATTTTGTTTTTAACTCTTATAAGTTCTGAATCACATTCGCTGAGCCGACTGTCTCTTCTGTCCTGGTGGCACACCGGCAGCTGCCTTGGGTGAGCCGGGCAGGCAGTTCTGTGTGGTTACATCCAACAGCCAGAGCAAGAGCTATCAGGGACACACATATCAGCTTCCATCCAAGAGAGAAATAGCTGGCACAATTACAGCTGTGAAAGATACAACCACAACTAAGTGTCCTGGAGTTGCTGGAGTTTGAGTTTAGCTATGCTCCTTATTCTGACAGGCTAAGAGGGAGCACAAAGTAACTTGGGCAGTGACAATTTCTGGGCACCAAAACAATTTTTCCTGTGTTCTGCACAGATAAGAAAATTATCCACCACAGTTAGTACACTATAGCTTTAAGTTTCAAGTTGAAAACAAGTGGAACACTTCAGCCCAATATGAGAAATCTTAGAAAAGTTAAGCTATTTTATCAGACAACCCTTGTTTTAACTTCTATTTTTACATCTTTGTTTCTAATATTCACTGCTGCTTCAATAGTATTTCTTGCTATTTTTAGCATTTCATAAAAGCATCACTGTGATCTTCAAATCCCTAAAACACCTGAAAACTAGCAAAGAGATCCTTAAAACAGTAGCTGCATCTATATTATGAGGACTTTCTAAACATTTGTTCTCAATTTTGGTGCAGAAAGTACAGCACTAACATACACTACAGCTGAGTTGATGAAACAAACATTGAAGTTACTAATAATTCAAACATTAAAGAATTCACAATAATCCATCTCAGTGCTGTACCTAGTCTCTTCCTGCAAAGAAAAAAAAAAATAGCAACTGATTCAGGAAACTTAGAGTGCTGCACAATACTATCAAAAACAGTCTTTTTTAAAAAAGTAATGCCTACATAAGTCTTTCAGGATTCCAGCCTGAGAAGCAGAGGCAATAGCAATAAAGTCTGCTTTAAAGAATACACACACACCCCCTGCTAAAGCTAACGCCATAGATAGAGAGCAATTAAAATTGTTACCATCACCATCTACTTGCTACCCCTCACAAGAGCAATGTGAGTGCCTTGTAAAAACATATGCTCCCTCAGCCACTAAACCATCAATTCAGCCATCCCAGCTCAAACCACTTTCATCAGATTTATGGTCCCAATGCCAAGTTGAGCTGGCCCAGAGCTGTTATTTTTTATAGGAGCACTCCCGCATTCCCATCTTCTGGCTAAGGCAAGTAGGACAGTCACAGCAGAACACAAAACCATTATGTGACTCTCCGCAAAGAGGACAAGTTTGTCTCCATGGCCTAGTTGCTCACACACCAACTGAATGTCTTTTCATTGGTTCTTCATTAAACAAAGAACAGAAGGAAGTCAGATGTCAGTGTACATAAGATCCACTCCCTTGACGCAGAACAAAGGACACCCCCAGTAACCCAAGATGCAACAGCTGTACCTACCCTGGACACCACCACACATCCGTGAGGCTTTCGCCACCTGAGACAGAGCACACACATTCCAAACCCTTGCAAGAAGATCCATTTCTTCAATATATTGTTAGACCCTAATACAAGAATTGACAAAAGTACCATTTCACTTTAAAAGAGATAAATCAATATTTATGTTAACGATAAAGGTTTGATTGCTTTTGATTAATTTAGCCTTTTTTGCTGCATGACTGGTTTCCATGGAAATGCAAGCAGACTAAAAACCTGCAAGCAGAAGTGACTCAGTTTTGCCTGTTTATGTCTCCTCAGTTGCCTTGGAAACAGACATTAAAAAAAAAAAAGTAGTAAAAAGGATAAGGGTCCTGAAATACCTTCGGAAAATCTCTTCCCAAAGCTTTATCTCTTTGGCTGTCTTTCCAGAATTAGAGTTGAAAATAACACAGAGCAACAGATGACAGAATAGTGACTTGATTTTTTTAAGGAGACATCAACAGAACATACCTGGAGATGTTTCAAAAACTACATTCAAACTGACAAGCTCGAATTGTATTAACAGGGGTTTTGGCAAAAGTACTTCATGCAGAGTATATATTTCTTTAAATTAGTTCAATGCTAATGTAGAGAGAAATACAATAGAGAACAAGAAAATAGCATCACACTGTCCTTGTCCCAAGTATATTTCAATACTTTGAGAGGGAGAGGAAAAGAAGAAGTTGCCTTGGGGGAATGAGTCCAGTATTTCCATTGCCAGGATGCTTTTTAATGGAATCATTCCTTCCTTATAACACATTCATTTTGAAGCTGCAAAATCAGCTATACACATATCAGGTTAGGTAATAAGCATCAGTATTAAATTTGTTATGCATAAAAATGCATTTCTCCAAGCTGATAAAGCAAACCTAGGACAGCCTGTCAGCAAGACTCCATCTCCCACCATACTTTTCAAGGACAACAGTGCACCTTCCCACAGGCTGGATCTTCACAGTGGTACAGAAAACAACTTCCTTCCTCCTCAGAGCCAAATGCATCAGGGAAGGGGAAGGAATAGGATGGGAAGTTACTAGGAAAGAGATTGCACTGCATGTCTCAGACCTTCAAAGCCTGCTCCTATCACTACCATTACTACGCAAGAATTCCCTGACAACTAAGTGTCCAGAAACACAAAGAACAGCAGTACAATTATTTGCTCCTCTAAGTTCCTTCTAGAATGTTCAGGACAGCTAAAACTGATTACAGATTATTTATTTCCTTGTTTGTCTCCCACATCACATTATCAGTTCTACATGCTCAGCACACCTCCGTGCAACTCAAGACCTCATCAGAGGGCCGTGAAATCCATCGTTACTGCCTGTCTGGGCAGAATGTGCACATCTCTTACCACTACTGTCAGAGTTGCATTACAAACATTAGGAAAGAGAAAAAGGGAATCTTACCTCTGTCATAAACCCTGCTCATATACTCCCAAATCAACAGAACTCAAGGGCCCTCCTGAATTCAGCGTTACCCCCCTTATTTTTGTACTTTGCTGCTGCTCTGAGAACTAACAATATACTGCCACCGACATGAAACAAGGCTTGGGGAAGAGTAGCCAGTCATGATAATCACTAGAAGGATGAGAGAGGGGTAGCAATCACTGGAATTTAGTCTTGAATGGAAGAAGCAGTTGAACTTAATTCAATGTTAATTAGTTCACATTAGCCGAATTCAATCTATTCTTGTCACAGTAAAGATAAGCCTTAGAGAATTAATTATTTCCTATTCTCCTTTGTATTTTGGCAAGGTGTAGAGTCACACAGGAAGAATAATCTCGCAGTACTCACTAAGGCATCACTCAAGAAGGACAGATTTAACATTAAGAGAAGAACATTTAATTTTAAGGGAACATTAAGAGAAGTATTGATGTGTATCTTAGTCTATTTCGATGTTTAGTCTCCTTTCTTGTAGAGGTCAGATGTATATATACACGAAATAATTTAGCTATTCAGTTACTTTAGCAGCTAAATACACGAACATTCAAGTGTCAGGGAGACGATTCTTTACAGAGTTACCATTCAAATTCATCCATGACAATGATATGCTCAAGCATCTTCTAAAACATTAAGTGAATGAACCACAAAAGCAGCAAATAAGCAGATCAAGTGTTCTCCACTATAGTCTATAACAAATTTGTTTGTTTCCATTATTAAATGAAGGTGTCAAATTTACTGAAGCTAGTCTCTGAAGTGATTGCAAGGGTGTCAAGTGTCAGGATCAGCTTCGTTTCATGCCTCCTCTCACACAAACAACAGAACAAAGATGAATGTCACTGCTGAAGCTAGGGAGTCACTACTGAACAGATGAAAGACACTGGTCACAAGAGAAACAAAAATAATTTAATAAGATAACTCACACAAAATCAATAATCTTTGATTATTCAGAACCCAAAAATTAACACATCTGACTTAGTTTTCTTTGGGGACATCAGCATTATCGTATCAATCTTAAGGAAATTTACAAGGTCACACACTGCATTGTAATTCAGGAAATAAAACCACAACAGTTATCACGCACCACCTGTCTCATGCACTTAACTAGGCAAGGCAGCCCTTCAGCAAATACAAAGTATAATTGCCCCATTATACATTGTATCATATTACACATTCTCAAGAAAGCCTAATCATCGTTAAGTAAGTCGATTCAAATCTGTCATTTGTTAACTTCCAGATGCTGATTTATAGAGGTTTAACATTAACTCTTCATATCAAGTTTCCCAATATGGGCTTTTAAATTTGTAATTTAAATTTGCATAAGTTCCTCCTCTGTTAAATTACACGATAAATAAAATGGGTTTTGATACATACAAAACTCGGAAGACCAACTGAAAACAGGTACCATCTTTACTGTTTCAAAAGTAACATTTGCCCCTTTACACGAGACTGCTGCTTCTGCTAGTATTTCAAGGAACTTCATCCAATATTTAAGACACAATCCACAAAAGTGCCTAAAAGGAACAACAGTACAGCCTAAATCAACTGTGACAACTGATAAAGATCAGTAAGCTAAATCTTCAAGCTAGCATCATCGCTTTGTACATGTTGAAGAAGCTTAATGCAAGCACTGCAACTTCTAAGAATAAATGAACAACACATTTTACACAAAAGATTAGAAAAAGGGAGACACACACCAAACCAGAGGTCTGTTATGTTACCTCACAGGGCTCCTGTCAGAACATCCTGGATACCCAAAAGCAGCCAATGCACTCAACAGAAATCACTCTAACTAGGCTGCAACTTAGCGTCATCTTTCCAGGTAAAAGTGTTCCATTTATAGAAATCCACAGCGTCTGCACACAGATTTGCAACACTGCATTGCAACCGAAAGTTACCACAAAACTCCCCAGGGACGGACTTGGTGTAAAATAACAAATGGCACACAAAGCTAAAGGCAAAAAATCCAAAGAGGGTTGGAGAAAGAAAGAACCCTCCCCAGCACCTTGGTGTATAACACATAAACACATAGCTGCTTCTTCACATGTAACAAAGACCACACACAAGTTGTGGCATGAAGGGGTTTTTTGCAGGCCTTGGGAAGTCCAACATGATTTCCTGGTGGCGTGAAGGAAGTAAAGGATGGCAGGTGGTATAATTTCATAACAGCTCATCATGTGGTAGCAGATATGGCAAAACTGTTCTTTTAACCACAACTGTTCTTACTTTCATGCAGGAAGGATTTTCTACACCTTGTCAACAAAAGTGTTACTTTTCAGAAAGTCATAATCAGGATTTTTAACTCCCTTTCTGAATCACAAACCTGAAGAAAAAAATCCCTGCTCAGAAAGACACTATGCATCTCCTTTTACAAATTCAGTCTCACAATACCTGTTCTAGTTCAAGGCACCTTAGTAGTTCTCCTGTCAAAATCAGTGCATCACAAGTGCCATATCCAAGTCATCTTCTGTCATCATGCAAAACTTCTTAAGAGCACATAACAACAGATTTGGAGCACACAGAGTTAGAAAAATGCCAGCTTTAAGAAGCATTGCATCAGAAATCTCTATCAGCACACACAGAAATGCAATATAGCGAAGAAGAAGGAATATGACCAGCGGTTTCTTGTCAGTTCTGGATCAGTGTTTCTCAGCTGCTGATCCAGGGAGCAACAGTCAGCTCAGAGACATCTGAAACAGCCTGTGGAACAGCTGCAAGGAAGGCTGGCTTGTGTTTTGGGCAGGAGGGGAGATGAGGGAATTGTTTTCTTGTTTTTATAGGTTTAATAAATAGTTCTTGCATGCAGGCAAAATCAACACAAACAAAAATAAGAGCAGCAACTGAGCAATCAAACCTCAGCCTAATTTCTATCTCATTGCAACTGTAACCTTCTATGGCCTTACTGCACAGTACAATCCTCAGATTGTATTCAGTGAGGTCAGATGTCTCTTTGGACTTAAAAAGGTTGAGAGACATCCTTTAGATGACAGATAGTTGGCAGATAACAACGTAGAAGATAAATGGAAGATGACGATTTCTGAAGGACAAAGATGATGAGATAACCAGCACAGATGATTACAGAAAAGAAATCAAAATTCACCAGAGGAAAAAAAACAAACTTGTCTTAGATATTTTAAAAGTACAGAAGATTCAGGGAACAAAAGCCTCCATATACAAACTCTTTGTTTTGACAATTAGGAATCATGAACTAATAGAATATTCCAAGAACTGAGATCTCTAATACTAGATTTATGAAGCACGAACCTGCTCTTGCACCCAGTAATAAAAGTAAAGCCATAAAGAGCATTAGGTAGTCACAAATTCGACCCCTTAAGCATACTAAAAGCTCTAGCATTTGAGTGGGCTTAATCACATACCTCTAATTCTACTAAATCAGAACCACCTCACCACAATTGCAGCTATTTAACAGACATTTTAGGGAGCCCAGAAACAGTTGCACCGTGCTCCTACTTACTTGAATCCTCCCATCTGAGAAGGTGCAACTTCCAAGCACAATAGTACAGAAATCCCAGTACCAGAAAGAGGCAAAGGGCTAGCAGCAGGTTACGCATAAACACCAAGAGTCCCATCTTCACATTAAATGTGCTCTTCTACATGACCTGAGAAAGAAAAACAGGTTGAGCTTGAGGTTGGATCCACCTTCTCCAAAGGGCATCCTCTCCAAAACATGCAATCCCATAGCCACCATAACGCACAGATCCCAAACCGTGCTCTCCACAAGGTGAAACACGCGTTCCCCAAACCACACCAGAGAAACAAGAACTCCCACCCCAGACAGCTGCCTGTTCTGGCCGTCACAAGGCTCAGTGCCGCTCCGGAGAGGCGGGGGGTCACCGCCACGCTGTGACAGAGCATCAGCCCCGCTCCTGCCCACTTCAGACAACCGAGTCCAGCACGGCCCCGGCCGCCCAGGCCTGGCGAGCACCGCGTCCGCCCGACACGCCACAGAGCAAACCCACAGCGCTGGGGGTGCCCCGCGGACAGCGGGGCCCACAGGAGAGGCCGGGGCAGCGCCGGTCCCGGCTGGAGCCCCGTGGAGTCCCGGGCACTCCGCGCTGCGGGGACGCGCTGCCCTAGAAGCGGTACCGGCGCCTGGAGAGAGGGGCTCGCCGGGACCGGGCAGGACAGCAGCTCTCCGCCAGCTGCCAGCGGCCGGCTGGAGCCTGGGTTTGAACGGGCAGCGGCGTCGC
>VYZT01026106.1:37144-63329 GCA_013400735.1 Pomatostomus ruficeps
GAGCGGGCGGGGGGTCCCCGCCGGCGGAGCGCTGCGGCAGGGCGGCGGTGCGCGTGCGCGGAGCGCCCCCCGACTCAGCGCGTGGCGGTGGCGCGGAGGGAAGGGGCTCGGCCCCGCTCCCCCCTCACGGCCGCTGCCGGGCAGCGCTCCTCCTCCACAGCCCGGCGCCTCTCTCCACTCGCGCCGTGGCACCTCCAGAGGGCTACGATGCCTCCAGGCATGGCACTGGGTGGCCCCTGTAAGCACTGAACCCGCCGTGAGGCTCCGCATTGTCACCCCGCAGCACTGCACCTTCCGTCAGCTGAGGCACCTGAACTCCTGCCGGGCCCCTGCAGCGCTACCTCCCCCTTCAAGTGCTGCACGGCCCAACCGCCGAGCACTGCTCCGATGGCCCCTCAGCCCTGCCCCGCTGTGCACAGCCACGCTGCAGCCACGACACAGCAAAGCAGCCCTGGGGTGCTTCCGTCACTGCCCCACACAGCACCTGGCCCTGCTGCTCTGTCCAGCCACTGCCTTCACACCATCCTCCGCCTTCTGCAAACCCTCCCAGCACTGCACACCCAACAAGATCCTGCCCAACCCTTGCACAGCTTCGCACCACCTCCCTGGTGTGGCACAGCCTCCGCCACTGGACCATACCAGGCTGCATGGACCCCACCAGCTGCCCCTCCCCGGCACAGCACCGCTCACGCCGCGCAGACAGTGCAGCTTCCACGCGCTTCCCGGTATGTTACAGCCTCCACCTTCTCACTGCAAAGCTGCCCTGTGAGCACAGCAGCACTGCGGCCAGCCTGCACCGCACTCCTCCCACAGCGTTGCCTTCGTTGTTGCTGGCCCCACAGCCTTCTAATGCTCCTTAGGCAGAGGGCAAGTGACAAACTTGTATAAGGCCTCTCAGGGATAGAATGATAAAGGGAAATTATTAGTCATGAGGGGGAAAGTAAACTGAAAGGAAAGAAACCATAAGGAATAAACCCGCATCATCAGTGACTGGCCCAGTGACCCTCTATGAGTCACTGATAACAGAAGGAAACAAAAGCTGATTTTAAGGGAATCTAAGTAGGATCATGTCCAGTATGGTGGCAGGTCCCACTGAGGTGAGACCAGGTGCCAATGTTGAATGGCAGACAGCGCCTTGAACGACACAGAGCTGGCTGAGCACTGCCCGAGCCTGCTGCCTGGCAGTTGACAGAAGGCAGAGTTCCTGCTGGTCACAGGGAGAGTTGGTGGGGGCTCATACAGCCCCACTTTCACAGCCAGAAACCCCACTTTGCGCTCTGCACAAATGAAGTCAGTGTGAGCTTGTTGCAAGTGTGGCACCCACATAGCCAGGCTTCCAGAGCTGCCATGCTCGTCTGCAGAGACACACATGTCACACTGATATGCCATTAGACTTTTTGGATGCCAACAACAACTTCTAGATACAGCAGAGGAGACCAATAGACTCATGCAAGCCCTCAGGTATCACTGGCACCAATATCTTTCTGAAGAGGTACGTAGAGAGGGGACACAACCACAACCATGCGGCCATGTCCACCTGTAGATCTGCACCCCAGCTGCTGCCCCACCAACCCCCAGCTCGCAGGGCTGACCTGCTTGGGATGCTCGTTGCTTTCACTCATCAGAGGCAGCTGCCTTCCCTCCAGCTTCATGGCGAGCTGGCAGCCAGCACTGGCCCAGGCAGCCTCCTCCAATGGCCCCAGCTCTGCTGCTGGGCTTATTCCTTCCAGCAACCCCACCAACTCCTGTGCCACATCATATCTGGCTGGAGCACAGTTTTACTTTACAAACACTTGCTTTATGCCTGCTCCTCTCTTTCCCTCTTCATCCCTCCATTTGCGTAAGCTGCGTCTCCTCTCCCTGCCTCAGTCGCCCTTGTCTCTGTGATACAGAGCTGCTGCACTGCCTGCTGCTACTGCTCCACATCTGCTCCAGCTGTCCCCAAGCTTCACCTAAACCGCCCCCGACCGTNGGCACAGCAGGTGATCTGATTTCAGTGATGAGATAAGCAGGGACCTACAGCACGAAGTCAGATAGCGACAAGTCTGGGGCTTGCTCCTGAGCCCGTGTTTGTCACTCAGGAAACTCTACCCCCGTTATCAGGTGTCAGTGTGCTGGAAAGAGCCCAGAATGAAGTCACCCTTCTTGCCAGCCTGGAAAAAACTCAGAAGGCGAGCACTGTGTATCTTGGAAAATCAGGTACCAGCACCTGGCAGCTGTCTGATGGCCATGAGATGAATTAAGGCAATGATTAGTGGAGTGATTTGGTTCAAGTAGCAGGACTTTAGTCTGAACATGTTCCTACTTAGCTTACACATTTCATTCGCAGGCAGATGTCAAGCTGGATGTTGCTAGGAGATAGACAGCAGGGGAATAATTAAGTCTGATTAAATCCTATCATATTGCTGTGCTACTTTCCAGAATGCTCTGGAGCTTTTCAAAGCCAAACTGACCAAATAATCAAGCAAATGGTCCAGCCCATCCTGCTCAACAAAACCCACTCACAGCAAACCTGCTGAGCCTGTGGCTACCCACGTGTCTGCAGAGCATTTCCTACAGCAGCGCTGGCCATGATGCGGGGGAGAAAGACTCTGGCAGAAGGCACAGCTGGTGGCTGCATTAGCAGGTAGTACAAGGCAGTCAGGGCTGGTTACTGCTTGGAGCAGGCAGTGAGGGGTCCTACCCCTGTGTCCCTGCATCAGTGCTGCAGAGACACTCATGCTGGACTAAGCATGACTTGGACACACCAGCGTGACCATAAGCAAAGCTTCCTTCTGCCCTTCTTTTGAAAGGAGCCCACCCCACCTGGGGCATACCAAAATTGCTCTGCAAATTCCCCTCATGTGCGTGATGCTGAGCACCACAAGGCATTCCCACTGAACTGACACCTGCCTGCTTTTTTCTTTCATGGTGGCTGAGCCACACACTATATAGGGGGGACTCATAACTGCTACAGGTTCTTTTCCTACCAGTAAGTAAAGTTATGCTGTAACTATCTGCATCAGATGCCACAGGCTTCCTTCATAGAGACTTCTAATCTCATTTTGTTTCTTTACCCTATAAAAATTACCATTCTAATACTCACACTGTAATCCTTCTCCCCAAATTAAATGTCATCAAATCAGACCTGATACTAATTAATGCAATATTTTATGATTAATTAAATACCACTATATACCACACCAAAGATCTCTTTTCAGTAATGGCTAGACAGAGATTACCTCTGCTGAAGCACAGGCTTGAAGAATGCAATCTGGGCTGTAAGACACTTGTAGTTTGTCTTACCTCTCTGACCAAACTTGTTTTCATCTCACACACTCATTACGTATTATTCTTAAATGCAGATTCTTAATGTGATCAGACTGTGGAGAACACTTGACATTTCTGGTGCCCTGGCCACTCTAAGAACAGGAATGTTAAACAGCATCAGTACCAGGTCCACACAAAACACGTTAAAACAGTCTGAACTTGGCTCAAAAATTCTGCCACCCTCCAGATTTTTTCAACAGCAAAGAATCACACTTACCACTTTGGGTGCAGGTTAACAGCTGGAGCCTGCCTGATTGCCTCCCCAAGTGCTCTGCCTGACTGGACTAGGTTTCCCAGGGTCTTCCTCAGATGAAGTGACCCAATGGTCCTGCCTGGCAGGCGGCCGTGCGAGTGCAAGCCCCTGGCCAGCACCCCACTCAGCAGTTAATCTCCTTGCAGTAATTCCAATACACTGTGTTTGGTTCACTCACAGTTTCCAAGGGAGGAGGTAGGCTTGAATTGAAGACAAGCATTTAAGACTCCCACTTTTCTGGGTCTGTTTCAGGAGCCCCTCACCCTCACGTTCAGAAGCGCATCCCACCTCCCTGTGTCTGGCTTCAGCTTGCAGACATACCATTTTGTTCTGTGTTCTGCTTGATTAAAGAGCCTTTCAGAGCCTGGCATTTTCTCTTTGTGACACTACACATATGCTGCAAGCAAACCCCCTCTCATCTGTCTTTCTAAAAAGCTAAATATACTGAGTCGCTTAATTCTCTTTCTGCCAGGCTTTTCCTCCCACCCTCAAGCCATTTTTTGTGTTTCTGCTCTATAGAGCCTCTCTGATTTTCCTGAATCCTTTTCAAGACACAGAATCCCACAATGAGCCTCCCTAATGCTTTGACACAGGGATTTAATCTGCTTTTTCCTATTTTCTCTCTTAAAGGGCTGCATTAGTCCTTTCTACTATAGCATCAGGATAAGCATTCAGGCAGGATTGTCCCGAATCTTTTCCAGACCCCCTGCTGGCAGGTTAGAACCACCTGTATCTGGGCTGCACATTCAGAACCTGATGAATGGATTTGGTGGTTGGGACACCTCCACTCCCACACACCTCCCTCACTCACTCCCTCTCCTAGAATCATGAATGTCATAGTTGCCACATTTGGGAGGGCTTAGGAAGCTGAGCTTGGCAGGCCTTAGAAAGGTTTGCTGAGTCCTGGTGAGCTGTCCAGGGGCAAATGTCCTGCTCCCAGTAGGTTACTGTGCTGTGAAAGAGGAGAGCACAGAACCAAGCAGTGCCTGCTGGCATCCAGGCTGGTTTGACTGTCTGGGAAATATTTTGCAATGCCTGTTAATATTTTACCCAGCCTGTTCAGAGTGACAGCACTCACTGTGGAATCTGTGCACTGACTAGTCACCGGGCTGCACACCAAGAACACAGTCTCTTAAAACTAATAGTCTAGGTGAAGGTTCCATCTTTAACTCTACTTCTTAAGAAACCAGCCAAAATAACCTCCCCTCAGCAGCCTCCCCAGTGAAGCCTACCTGAGATCTGGGAGTGAAATTGGGAATCTTGCTCAGCCCATGTGCCATCATTGCATATCACAGTGCATTTCTTCATGTCAGTGCTGCAGGAACCTTAAATGAGCCCAGCTCCAGCTGTGGCTGTGCAGCCTCTCTGAAGTCTGGAGTGCTGTCCTTGAGTTTCTGAGATGACCGCTGAATAAACCTGGTTTTCAGAGATGGTAAGAACTGTGGTGGCAATGAACCTCATTGGGTTCAACTCGAGTTCTCCAGTCAGGCATTACGCCATCCCCTTTCATGCCATAAAAATAGCTGGAAAAGTCAGACGAGGCAGGCAGGTACCATCCAGTCACTGCCTCCTTTCAAAAAGGAATGGCTGGAGGGATTCCATCTCATGTGCTGCTACAGAGAGGAGGGAATTTGGCAAAGCAGTGGCACAAGGAGAGGCTGCAGCTCCCCAAAATAGCTACACTCATGTTACAGACCCAAGTAGTTTGCAAACATTTTGATGACTTAATCACAGACTCTCCCAAACACATGTGTTAATTTTTAATGAATGATCAGCTGGTAGGAGGTCAGTGTTAATCTAAAGGGTCAAAGCAATGGGCAGAGAAATGGAAGAGAGCCCCAGACTACCACTGTGTAGGTGAAAGCACAGCTAAGGGCATCCTGAGGCTGTTACACAGGGAAACTTCTCCCTGGGCAAAAGGAAAGTTCTGGCTGCTGAGAGTAGGAGCATCTATAGAGAACACTTTGCCTTCTCCACTGCTTTCAACAATGCTGTAGAATTATAATTAAAAGTATGTATTATAAGAATTAATAAGACTCAAGTAGATTAATACATGTATTAACAGCTACATTCTGAGATCTGTCAGTGAGCCAAGCCTTAATGGGGAGACATCAACAACAGGAAGCATGCCTAGACCCTCAGAGACCGCTGGTCCAGTGCCATTTAATAGGTCTTAATATCAATTGTCTGGATGACAAGATGAAGGCTTACATTTGGGGCTGGTAAACCACCGATCAGGCTGCTTGCTGCTACAGCATGAGCTGTATGGCCTGGGAAAATGATCACAGCCCACAGCACAGTGATGGGCTGCAAAGGAATGTTTTGGCAATGGAGAGGACATGCTGTACCGCAGGGTGGAGAATCTCCCTGACAGTGGGGGTAGGAGGTGGAATTAAGGAAAAAAGCTGAAAAAGAGCTGTCCTCACACATGACTGCTCCTATGAGCCTGCAGCACAGCCTCTTGGCTCTGAGAGCCATGAGTCAGAAGGGCATGGAGAGGATTTCCAAGCAGAGCTACAGCTCTGGCAAAACCAACTCAATGTCTGATCCAGCTCTCCAAACTTCAGAACAGGCTCAGAAATCTCGAGGAGCAGCAACACCAACACAAAAAGGGAGCTAAGGGTTGGAAATGTGGAAATAAGGCTGTGTAGGATGTGAGGAGTACAAGCTACTTCTCTGCTCCAGGAGAGGGTCTCCTCACTGCCAGAGGGAATGGAGCAGCAATATGGTCAGAAGGAAGTACAGGAGCAAAAGGTGAGAAATTGAAGATGGGAAAAACTCAAGCCTGAAATTAAGTACAGCATGGTAACTGAAGGCTGCAGGGGCAGCCACTGCCACCATGCAGCAGCTTGCAAAAGTTTAGATGGCCTCAACTTTAATTTTTTGACATCTGTGGCTCAGGCATGAAGAAGTGATGCTGCATGGACATGCTTGCTGTTTTGTCCTGACCTGTATGCATGCCTCCTGATCTCCTGTCCAAACAGCTCAGCTCCAGCAGGAAAAAGGAGGCCAGGACTGATCACTGCATGCCAGAGAAGGCAGTGGAGAAGGTGAAGAGGGCTCTGCCTGAGGACAGTCCTGTTCACCTGCTCTTCCAGCTCATGCACATCTTTCTAAAAAACAAGTACAGCAGCCTGAGCTGGCTCTGTGGCATTACACTACCTGCAGCAGTGCTCATTGCCAGCCCTTAACCCAGGGAATGCCTCATTTCCAGCCTGGAGCTTCAGTACTTAATTACTTGCACTGGAGAAATCCCTAGTGCACCTTCAGCCAGCCTGCTGTGGTGATGGGGACACTGGCCCTGGGCTCCTCTTTTCATCCTGTTCAACAGGAACCTCCTCTCCCTTGCTCTCTGATGCCTGGTGAACTGGAGCCTCTGAACCCAGGTAATGCACCAGCAATTTTCATACAACACAGCAACCAGCTCTGCTACTCATACTTGTCTCTCCCATACATACCCAAGTGAGCCGATGCCAAAACTCACAGCATAAGCACAGCAGCACAAGTGCCCGAGACAGTGTTCACTTCAGGTTTACAAACCTTCCCCATTTGTGTCACTCTGATCTCTTCCCCACATGCCCAGAAGAAATGGAAGGCAATGCTGCCTCTGGTAAGCAACTCCCAGGGTATGTCTTGTCTGCAGAGCCACAGGCTGCACCCCTGTGTGGGTGGCTGCCCCTCTCAAAACCCTGTGATGCACCAAGGTACATCAACACCTCCCAGGGTGCAGGGCCATGTGCCACAAGAAATCCTCTTGACAGCATCCCACCTCTTACTCATCTGAGACCAGGGCAAGCATGATGCTCAGGAAAGGGATCAAGGAGATGGAAAGTAGCAAGGGCAGGGGGCAAGGAGAGGCAGGAGGAAGGGAAAGCACTAGGCACCTCAAATGCTGCCAGTCACTGGGAAGGTGGTTGGAGGAGATGTTGGTGCTGCTGGTGGAGTTGCTTCACCATTGGTCATGAGAACAGCTGCCTGGCATGGGGCACTGGGCTGGCAGGGTAGCTGCCTGCTGAGGTAGCCCTGCTCTGTCCCAGTGCCTTTCTTCCCCACTCCTGGGTGCTGCTCTCTCTAGGGAAAAGGAAGAAAGGAGAGGAGCCACCCAGCATGGTGTGGGCCATAGGGGCTGTGTGGGAGGGTGCAGGGGCTGAGGACTTAGTTTGCACTGCCCTGACCCCTGTGCTGCAGGACATGGCCAAGGGTTGGTGCTCTGCTGCAGGACACAAACACGCTCAGTTTTGGAGATTCAGCATTTGTGGCAACCTGTGCATTCTTGAAGCTGCTTTTCGTAACAAGGAGTTAGAGCAGTCAGGGGGAAGTGCCTCTGGGTGCTCTGTTTGCTGGCAGGATGTGGGCTAACAGCAGCCATGAAGAGGCAGCTGCCAGCCACAAGCAGGGGACACAGACATAAGGGTGCAGCTGAAACACCTCAAACAGTCCTGGGTACATCACTCAAAGTCACGCAAGTCTATGGTGGTAGGTACGAGTGAGACCACGACTAAGGGGACACTGGATCCTTGTGTAGTAAGTGGGATCCTAAACAGTGAATGTACAGAGCTGCCAGCCATGGAGCACTCTGCCCCTGTACCAGAAGTCATGGGAGAACAGCCAGGCCAGCAGGTCCTTGTTTTCAGCTGCAGCCTACCCTGCCCAGCCACAAGAAGGTGGGGACAGAGTTCAGCCTCTCTAACAAAGCTTCTCCACTCTGCTCCATGGGAACCAATTCCTGTGCCACAGCCAAAGGAGTATTAACTTTCTGCAGCCATCACCTGAATCACTGCTATGCTGAGCAATGCTGGCAGATCCATAGGGTCAGGCAGAAGCAGCTGCTTAGGGCTGGAACTTCACAGGTCTCAGCAGCCAGTTGAGGGAGGTTTGCACCTGCAGCTGAACTGGTCCTTCTAAGGCAGGGATGGAGGAGGCCAAACAGAGCGAGGTGTTGGTACCAGTAACACCCTCCCTGACAGACTAGGTCCTGGTGAAGGGGGTAGATTAGTGCCACTGCTTTGTGCAGTTACCCAGACAAGTCCTGTGTTCAGAGTCCAGCACCTACAACCCACCTGGGTTGGCATGTGAGCCCTGGTGTGAAGCTGGGTAGAGCGGCCTGCTTCAGCCCAGCCATACACCCTGTGTTGGACAGTTCTCCCCTCTGCAAGCACCCAGGACAGTCATGGTTTGGCCATGTCACCTCCCAGCAGCACTGTGTCATTGTGTGTGTCCAGGGCATCGGGCACCTGTTTCATGCAAGGCCTCCCCAGCAGTGCTAAGGGACCAGCTTCAGACAAGCCTGGCCACAGGAGACAGCCTCATGCCCCAGATCTTTTGTCCTCCATCAACTCACCCCAGTCACCTTCGAATCATCACTCCTTCCACTCCATCAGCTGCAGCCCCACACAGGACTCTGATGAAAAGGAGAAGCTTTGATACTTTCTTCCACAGAACTTTCCAAGTCTCAGACCCTTCAGAAAAGCCAAACTCCTCAGCTGAAGGGGTTCCCCATTTCTCTGACAGCAAGTGACCACGTGCAAGCATGTCACTGCCCATGCTCC
Source organism: Pomatostomus ruficeps (assembly GCA_013400735.1). Classification (NCBI taxonomy): domain Eukaryota; kingdom Metazoa; phylum Chordata; class Aves; order Passeriformes; family Timaliidae; genus Pomatostomus; species Pomatostomus ruficeps. The sequence goes on from VYZT01026106.1 coordinate 46,256, forward strand.
AGTCCCACAGCTTCAGATTCCTCCTTCCTTTTCCTTCACAAGCCAGGAAATACCCTCAAGGTCAAGAGCCAGTGAGATCTGGGGAATTCATTACCCTGCTCTCTCAAAAGCAGTGTAGCTGTACAAGTTCAGAGGGAGAACGATGGTGGCATCCTGCACCAGTAGCTGCTCCCAGCAAGCCCAGAGCCATAGCACTTGGTCAGTGCTGCTTTCCCTGGAGGAACAGCCCACGCTTCTCTCATTGCACCAGGTGGCTGCAGCTGGGAGAGGCACCGCGTGGTCCGGATGTGGAGTGAGCCTGTCATCTCTCCCTCATCAGCACAGCCAGGCCTAAAAATATCCCAGAGTGGGCTGATGATGGTTGTGCTACAGTCTCCATTATGCAGATGGAAATGGCTGGTCCCTGCCAGAGTACCTGGAGAAGCACCAGCTCCTCTGCCCTGCACTGACACAGGATCTTGGGATCCTGTGCTGTGCTGCAGTAGTCTCCATAGCAGAGAGGTGCCAGGGACAGATCATGGCTCAAGCATCCCAGCCAGGCACAGCATCACTGCTGGGGATGTCCTGGCCAGGGCAGACAGACAGCTCTATGGGCATTGTCCCTCCTGGGTGCATGGGACTGAGCAGGTGGGGAAGAGGGGAATGGAGTTTCACAGCCCACTGCCATGAACCCCTAACAATGATGAAATGGGGAGCTGCCCAGAGCAGCACATGATGAGTCAGAAATGCACTCAGGCAGCTGAGCTGACAGCACTGTGTGTGCAAGCATAGGGGCACAGGGAGCTGGAGGGCAAGTTAACAGAGCAGCCACAGCAGGAACAGGATGAGCCCTCAGCCCACAGGAAAAGCCAGAGGAGCACAAGAGCAAGGGGTGAAGTTTGCAGCTTGGCCAGGAAGAGGGCTGGCTGGCTGGCTTTGTGCTCTGCAACATGCTGCCAAAGGGCAAAGCCGCCAGCTCCTCCTGTCCCATTCCTGCATGTTCCAAATCCACAGGGCCTGACAGTGAGCACAGCTGCTGATGCTGAGCCTCAGGCAACTGTTTACTCAGTAAACCTGACTGAGTGAGAAAAGGAGCAGATACTACTGGAGAAGTCAGGAGCGATGTACCAGCTCTTGTAGGAATGATTTACAGGATAAGATTATGAATCCAGTGCCAGAGATTCTGGTTCCGATGTAGACTCTTACAGAGCCAGATTTCACCCCAGCCTCAGGGGTGTTCCCAGGATATCACAAGCATCCTTCACCACAAACCTGAATCGCTGTTTACTCACCCCACTGCATCATGTGCTTCTGTCAGATCCCAGGCCAGCAGGGAAAGCCCTCTGCACAGCCAAACCTCTCCTGGAATGGTGACCCAGCATCAAGGCCACACTGACTGGATAACTTTCCAGAGGGACACATTCCAAGCACGGAGCTGTCGCACCTCTCCCTGCACCAGACCCTTGGCAGCTCCCACAGCCTGCAAGGAGCTGTCCCCAGGGATCAGAGCCCTGAGCAATCTCACCTGCTTGTAGGGCTGGAGGACAGGTTGTGCTGGGAGAGGAGTGAGACCAAAACACCATATGGCCCAGCCATAGCCAGGCATCTGTTTGATGGGAAGTGGAAAGTCTGCCTCAGCAGGTACCAGGCACCTCTCCAAAAAGGCTGCACAAGGGCTCTTCTGTCCAGTAGCTTCTGGAGGACGGATTCTCCAGGCAGACTCCAGCCTGCCTGGAGAAGGGATGGGGATCTGCTGTGAGTGGTGATGACTGTCCAGACCCCAGGATCACCCCCACAGCCCCAGCCCTGCACTCTTGCTGGGAATGATCTGTGCAGCCTCCACCCTGCCAGTGCATGACTGGAGGCTGCTTTGCAGTCTCTACAGATGGGCAAAGGACTGACTCAGGCACCCCTAATCTGCCCCCACAAGACGACAGAGAGGGGAGGGCACATGCAGGCAGGAGGGATCCTGAGCAGCTGTCTCAGCCAGCATGGTCCAGGGCAGCAGTGAAGGAACCAGGCTCCTGGGGAAAAACCTCTGCAGCACATTGTGGTAGGGCAATGCCCCACACAGGCAACAGTCCAGCCCAGAACAAGCAGGGCAGTAGGGCAGGAGAGACCTCACTACACTGGGCTGGGACCCCTTGAAAGGGCTCCTCTGGAGAAGGTGAGGAGCAAGAAGCCCTTCCTCATATGCTGGCCCATCAGGTGCTGACGTGCCTGGCTCCCAGCCCAGCAGCTCAGAGTCACGCAGCTCCTATGAACGCCGTCTTTCTTCTCCTCGCCGCAAAGCCCTTGGCAGCCCCCACCCGCTTCGACAGTGGAGGGAGAAGAGCCAAGATCTCTTTTTCTGTCCTTTCCCCTTGCCAGGCTCTGCTCAGTGCTGAGGGCCCAAGTTGGGGTCTCCCTGCTGGTGACAGCACTGCAGAACTCTGCTCCCACAGGAGTTAGCCTCCAACCAGCAAGGAACAGGAGGGTTGGCCCCAGCCCCACTGTGTGGATGGCTGAGGGACCAAGCGGACTGCCCTGTGCTACCTCTGCATATGAAAGGGAGAACGGCAGAATACGAGCATTTACACTTCTGCCAGTCCCTGTGGACACCAGCTGTTAAATGGTGTTTGGAAACATCTATCCAGCTGGAACTGGGAAAGCCACAGAGGACTCAGGACAGACCCATCTCTGGCTGCCAATACAACTGCTCCCTTCATCCTGCCCTGGCTCTGCTGGGCCTGGACAAGCAAAGCTGTGTTCCTGCTGCAGAGCCAAGTGGCCTGGGCAGCCATCCACCACAGGCAATCGCAGTTCCAACCACATGGGCTGCTCAGCTCTTCAATGTAGCTGCTCTCCATCAACAGTTTCCTTGCTCTCCTGTATCACACCACTCCTGTTTTCCATGGAATTGTCTGCAAGTTAATTGCTCCTCTGCACCTGCAGCCCATCAGCACCCACCACCCACACTAAAGGCATCCATATCCTGCACCCAGGATACTGTAATTTCTTTTTAATTGCTTGTGGCTATCAGGAATGAAGTTTGAGTTAACCCCTGCTGTGAGGATAGGAAAGAAAATTAACCCAAGAGTTGCAGAGATATTGTATTCAAGAGAAGCAGCGGCACTTGAGGAAACGAGAGTCCAAGCATATTAACTTGTATCAGCTCACATTAACAACCATCTAATCCCCATGTCTGAAGTGCCTCTGGAGGTCCATGGGTACAACATGCTGCCATGCCTCCCTACATTCAGCAAGACTGGGGGACTGAGTCACTATACTTCTTGAAGTAGTTTGCTTTGGTCTATAGCATACTTCTTGGGCTGTAAAGACAGGTTTGCTCCTAACTCTACATGGAGGACTTCAGCCTGGATATGAAAAACAGCCACCCACCTTGCCTACAGCCTCTGAGGAGGCAGATCTTCCTTCAGCCAGCAGTGTGGATAACGGTAAGAGCATCCCAGTTCCTGGGGTGTTGGGCAGCATGAGGTGCCCACACTGCCAGGAAGTAACTCATGGGAAGTAGAAGAGCCCAGACAGCAGGCCTACTTCATTTCTCTCCTGCATCATGCACTGGAGGTGTTCACAGCCCACTAGAACCATTCATAAGAGTGAGAACACTTCCTAAATGCAGAATTCCAGGCCAAAGACACCTCTTCTTAGGCTCTCCTAACTCACTCAGTTTTGTTTTGAAATTAACACACATACTACACCATTTAAATCTTTCTCCAGTACCCTCCCACACACTTCCCTCATTTGCTAGGTGCTGTCAGAACTGTTTCGATGCTGGCATTGTCACATTACTCATGCTGCAGCAAGGAGGCTGTGGCAATGCTTCTGCATGGATCTGCCACAGCTTCATCAAAAGACAGCAATCAGGTGAATGTTTCCCATTCTTCTGGAGACCATTCTGGTGAGGTCAAAGGAAACTGCAGATACACACCCTCAGCTATCTCATTACTGGAACCAAGCAACAAACCCCACCTGAAGTGGTGTACTCTTCATTCATCCAAGGCTGAAATTTAGAGCTGCTCAACAACTCTAACAGCAACACAGAAAAATGAAGACTAATTATGGGAAAAGAAGAAAAAGGCTTATTTTGACTTTTAGCAATACAATAACACTGTTGTTCATGTTGAACTGAAAATACTACACACTTTACACTAATCTAAATGCTCACACAAAGATTTTGTGCACTATCTACAAATTTGTCAGGGAAAAGGAACCATTATCATTTTCCCCAAACTACAAAAGCTGGCTCCAGGAATACGTGGCTCATTAGGTTTCAAAGATATGAGCTGAAATAACACTACAATAAGCAAATTCCTCAAGGTCACTTGGTGCATCAGTAACAAAAATCCCTGAGCTAAAGTAGAAGAATCTCCTTTTTCTGACTGCAAGTTCAGCAGGTCTTAACCAGCACTGTGAAATTCAAGAGTCAACACTGAAGTAAAGAACAGAGCTGTCTGAGACTGTGCCTAGGTAAGATCTTCTGATGACTCCTCTTTGGGCACTCTCAGCTACAGAGGGAACCTAAAGCAACTCAGTTCTTGCTGCAGATATCTCAGCTCTGTGTTCAATGAGGAGAGGTGACTCTGTGGTTCCATCCCTATTCTAGTTAAACAGACAAGATGGACTGAGTTCTTAAATAACAGAACTTCACTTAAGTCTCTGAAAGACACCTGAGAACTCACTAGATAAGCATTAAGGAGATGAATATTAGAAAAGAATAATGCTACCAGAAAAATTAGGAGCATGATGAGAATTTCTAAGTTCCATTGCTTTAGTTTTTAAATTAGTTTACAGATTGTCTTTTTTGAAATTAGGTTTATTTCTTGAGGAAACTGAAAACAGCATACAGGCTACCAGAGTCTTGATTTCACCCCGTGTTTCATTAAAAAACAAGCACAAGTGCAGACATGTCAGACAACAGGAGCCCAGTTGAAGGGTGGAAGAACAGAGATGCATTGAAAGCCTTATGATAAGTGACTACACTCCTCAAATAGTGCAGAATCAATTCAACCCAACTTGAAACACCAGGAAGAGTGAGGAAGAGCAAGGAGAATGGGTCCTGCTACTGACAGTACTGCCTCTGGCCATCTGAGAGGTCTGCTGACAGAAAAGACGTCTCCTAGAAGCCCAGCCACAGGCAGAAACATGACTGCAATCAGGTGCTTTACAAAGAATATAGTCACCTTTTAAAATCTTATGAAAAGTTATCACTGACTTGTGAAGCTCATCCTGAACTAAGGGCAAGCCACTATTTGTTTATACAAAAAAAAAAAAAATGCTTCTTGTAGGTCTGATCTGGACCAGTTAGAGATGGAAGCTTCATGAAAAGTGAAGTAAAGAGGTCAACCGCCTGCAGCACCACATGCAATGGACCAAAAAAAGGGCCACCAGCATTCCTGTGGGGCACATTGAGCATGATTTTGTACTGAACATATTCAAGAAACACCTGACTAGCTGATAATATGGCAGCACCTCAACCTCACTGGAATGATGCTGTAAAAGGGAGAAACACACTTGCAAAAAAACCAAACCACTGGAGCAAGTTATCAGACATGATAGAAATCTAGGTAACAGAAAGCCTATGTACTTTTGGGACAGCTGCTCTGTACAGAGCTTTTATTGCTATCTGTTATACTTCAAGCCATAAAGCAAACTACTTTTGCAGAGTCAGATAATAAAGACCCCCTCAAACATCAGTGTTACAAGTTTTAAGATCACAGAGAGAAGCCAAAACTCAGTTTAGTCCCTGCAGCAGGTAACAGTGTGCTCACATTTGAATGATGCAGCACAAGAACTGACAGGAAAATTGGGAAGGCCCTTTGTCTCAGAGAGCAGGATGGCAGTGGTTTCCAACACAGTGCAGTCAACTGACAAGAGCAAATCTGGCACCTGCAGAAAACATGCCAAAACCAGATAACAAAGCTCCTGTTCCAGAACAAATACTATGCATAGGAGCTCCTGAAAGTCACTTAATACTGTTAGAGGTGAGTGGCAAAACCTGCTACAGGTGAACAACAGAATATTCTGAGTTGGAAAGGACACACAGGGATCAATAAAATCCAACTCTTGGCCCTGCACAGGGCAACTCCAAGAACCAACCTCAAGAACACCACCACACCAAACAAATCCAGCTATTTCCTACTAGGTCATAATTTTAGAATGAAGCTGTTGAACCAGGTGTTTGCAGCACAGGTAGCATGTGGCAGCTAAAGTGTATTTAAGTTCTGTGGCAGTTTGGGGAACAAAGCCTGAATGCAGGCACCTTTTCTCTGGAGGGAGTGGAAGATAGAGACAAGGAGTATGTTTCTCAGTAACACACAGGTAGTGTTCATCTGATGAGAAGTTAATACCAAATTAACTCTGACAGAACAGAGGCAAGTTTGTTAATGCCCTGCCAAGTCTTGTCCACATTTGCTCAGAGCACATCACTTCAGAGGCTCACATACAAGCTCAGATGTCAAAGTGCAAATTCGTTCCTATTGCTAGGACCAGATTAACTGCAGCTACCAGATTCCTGTCTTAACAGATCCTGGTTTTATCAAGCCAACTATCCCATTCATCAGAAAACCATTTAATACCCTGAGACCAGGAGTTTTAGACATGGTAAAAGGAAAAAAAAACAACAAACCCAAACCAAAAATCACAAAAGCAAGCCATTATCTCCTTTCAGAATCTGTTTAAGCCTTCAAATACTGATGAACAAGGTATTCCACCACAAAAATAGGACAGATTACCTCTATGCAAAACAGTGATTGTGCAAATCTTTGCTATGTATATCATCCTCCTGACCCTATAAAAATGTAGGGCTAAAGATTTTCTGTATAAAAGTTGCAGTTTATTTCTTTTCTGATCAAGAGTTGTATCACTACTCAATACTACATTTTATTGCTAATCACAAATCGATGCACCGGGGTTTCAGAAGGGTTTGGTTTATAGCGTTCCTATGTAACAAAAGGAAAAAAGTTACAAATCCAGACTTTGCAGACACATTGCCATGTCCCTATAGAAGCAGGGATGCATTAGGTCTGTTTCATTAGAAAATTCTCCTCTTGAACAGTTTCTGGAGAACACACAATCATGATTTTTCTCCAGTAGGAAAATTCACCCCATCATTTCATGCAAAAAGAAGGTGGCCAATCTGCTCCACAGCCTAAAATCCCTTTCCTACAGAATGGGAAAGGAACATGTATTTACACTGCTCCTACTGCGGTGTGTTAATGCTTGAATTATTAGGAGCAAGTTGGCACATCTTCCAGGTACACCTACTACCCAGCTCAACTCAGCTTCCTATGGCTGGGGTAGCAAGTTCTCTCCACCACAACTGAGATGTGTTCTAACACTCTATAAAAATGCTACTGTAACCTTTGCCAGACAACACTCCCGCTTCAGAAGAGCATTGCACAGCCTTTCAGTAATACACACAGCTCAGTGCATAATTCATCTGTCTCAGACCCAGTACTAGCTGCTGTAAGCGAAAGCCTGCGGACACACGATAGACAGTGCTGGCCCAGAGGAGGGACTGCACTGCTTCAGATACCGCTGCCCTGTCATCCCCAACACTGTGATGCTTGGATTTCAAGAAGGGAGAGTTAGGACTGTCCCTTTAGTCATATTGCCTTAAAGAAACTCAAAAGAAACTCTTTGGGAGCTGAATGTCTATTGGGAGCTGAACACCTATTCTCATTAGAAGGCTGCACTTCACAAGGCTCCAGAGAAATTTCATTGGTTCTGAGGCACATACTATTAACAGTTAAACTTATGATTAAGTAAGTCAAAAGCACTATCAGAACAAAAATATTAAATGGAAGGTTAAATAATTTGTCCTAAAGGATTCAATTTCACATTTCACCTGTTCACACAAGCATCTCCTGTCTGTTCAGATTTGAACAGCCTACAGCTCAATCTCAGAAAGGAGGTGCTGAGAAACAAGAGACTGAAGCTGCTTGCGACAAAAAAATGGATATAAATATAAAAGAGGTTCCATTTCCAGCACCAGTAATACTGCCTGCTCAAGCCCAGGTGTGGTCACCAGGGCGACTCCTAAATTCAGGAACATTATTCAATTAAAACAATAGACCATACTATTCTGCAGCCGCCAGGATTCCTGGCAACAACTCCCCAAAGAGTTTGTCCCCTGTCAAAATTGTCTTTAAAGAAAAAGCAGGACTGCTCAACAAGATGAAAGCAACATCCCCAAGCTGGCTTATTTGGTAAGGACCCAACTTCAGACCAGCAGTCTGCAGGCATCAGCTTCAGCAAATGAGATCTCTTTCACTATTCAACAGCTGCCTTACAGCTACTGCAGAGCATCAGCTTTTTAGCTTCCTTAAAATATAAAAGAACAAAACCCCAAATGAAACCCTGGATTCAAAGCATCCAAATATGGCCTGTTGTACTGGAACGTTTAAATCCTTGGGGGAGGGTGGGCATCTTCTTCCTCTGCCACAGGCAGCGTTTACTCCATGATGGCCCGGTACAAGGCAGGTTCAATATAATCTTCACGGTAGCGTGAATTGATCACTCTTTGTCTCTTCCTCTCTTGACTGACCTCCTTCTCTTCGAAGATCTCTGTGAAGCGCATATCTGAAGCTATTGACTAAGAGAAAAAGACGCAATTAGTCACTAGAGCACAGATCAAATCTGTGTCTCCACATCCTCTACTGCATATAAGAAAGAACCAAGCCAAGACACTTGGGAGCATTCAGCCTTCTTCAAAAACTGACCAAACACAAAAAGAAAAATATTTAAGAAACTGGACTTACAAGTCTGGGGATACATTTAAGTGAACGGTAATCAGAGACCTAAATCTCAAGTTTCAAAGGTAACCAAGCACCTAATTTAAATTCACAATCACTTTCTCAAAGTAACAAACAGAGTCAGCTGTTCCAATTTTCAAACAGTCTAGTACAACTTCTGCTTTATGGAGCAGGCATGTTTAAACACCTGATCACAGAATTCAGCTATAATACATTCTTCCTTAAGCCTCTAACATCCTGTGTGCCTGCCAGCAGATCTGCATCAGGGTGTACACGTTTATGCCATAAAGCAAGACACCCCAGTGTGCTGTCTGTAGCGACAACTTTTGTAGTGGGAAGTGTAAAGCAACAAAACAGGGAGTGTGGGATCTCCATCCTTTATTGATAATCAAAACTTAATTGGAGACACCCCCAAGCAACCCTTTCTGAAAATTATGCCTGTTGGAAACAAGTGTCTGGAGACCTGCAGAGGTCCCTTCCCACCTGAATTATTTCACAGTCTCAAGAAACAGCCAGCTCTTTGGATGTAACCCTACTAAGAGCTTTTCAGAACAAAGTGTAAGTGAAGGAACTTGGCCATTCTTCACAATGGAAGCAGACAATGGAATTTATCTATACAGGTATGAAAGGGCATTAATGTGCTCTCCCAATCCATGACTCTATGATACAAACTCACATCCCTGCAGAAGGAGAAATTCTCTCCAGAGTGAGACAGAACTTTGCTTTTGTATCCTGATGAACTACTGAGCTTTGCAATGATTAAGGAGAGCACCAGACTGTGTTTTGCTGCTGCCATGTTGTGTTCAAGCACAAATTAAGCTAAATGAACTTCTTTAGCAGAATTTGCACCCCGTTTACCTACCAGCCTTGACTTCACTCTCTTAGGAAGCTCCTCTTCAAGAGTATATACATCATCCCTTTTCACCATCAGCTGTGAACCATCTTCAAATTCCACCTAGAAGAGAACCAGAAGTTGTTTAGTCAGAAGTCTCATGTTAGAACCCTTCCACAGCTACCCAGAACCTGCCTTCGCCCCACAGAGCTCTCTCGTGAAATAATCTTCTACCACTTAAAATTTGTAAGATACATATGCAGCTATGCACACTGCAACAGGCTTCAATGAAAACCTCAATAATGTCACGACAATAATAGCCCAGCAAATTCTGGGATATTCTTTTAACACCCGACGAGACAGTCTGGCTGTTCACTTTAATACAGCCTGAATATTCATCCCTTTGGAAGATGAAAGGTATGGTGCACTCTCATTAGAGAAAAGCAAAATAAACTTATTTTAAGTAGTTTAAACTACAGGAACACAGTCTGATGAAGAATTGCAGACCAGCAGTTTTCAGAAGTGGACACTTTCAAGTAGGTAGCCAGATGTACATACAGCTGCAAGCAATCACTTCCAGCAACTGTTTCCAGCATCTGTCATTGCTAACACAGTGAGAGTAACTTACCCTGGAGTGTTTAAGCATGACTCCCCAATAGCAACCCTGTTAACATGATTGGCTTGTTCTGAGTGATGAATTTTCAGACGGCAATTCTGTACCTGGTACATCTGGATAGCGTGTGATGCGACAAACTTGGCTCCATAAACTTGTCCATCTGTCCATCTCACCTGCACGACTTCCCCTTCAGCAGGGGGACCTAACTGAAGACAATCTCGACTCTAGAATGAAAAGGGAATATGGAAGAGACAAGAAAGGTAGCAGCTTCCTTATATGAAGATTCAGCAAACCACCAAGGAGTCACACTAAACACCACCCCAACAATTCTCCATTTTAGGGATAGAGAACTAGGCTGAGAGACATCCATTTATGTCATCTGCATTTAAATCCTAACAGTGGTACCAACTTCAAAGTATTTGATGTGGGAAGTAACTCGCTGGCTGTTACAGCTGTCCCTATGTGGCGTCAGTTAAGTCCTTCTCAGGTAACATCCCTAAGGCCATCCTGCAGCACATCTCAGCCTCTACGGGACTCAGGGAACAATTACCAGATCCCCTGATGTGTCTGCTCTACAGCAGCAAGAACTGACTCATATCATATGTCCTATACCAGAACCCCACCGCACAACATACCACAATGTCCTCTGGGTACAGGTTATCGCTGAAGGAGCCATCATCAAAGTTGACCTCATAGAAAGTCTCCTTTGCAAGGCTGACCACTTCACATTGATAGAAGCGACCATTCTTGTGCTTGCTGATGACTATCTGTCCAGGGGACAGATCCTGGAGTGCAGCCTTAGCTCGCTGAGAAGAGAAAAATCACTTTTTATACAATGACTCAATAAAGAATGTGTTGAAGACCACGGCTCCAGTGCTGGCAGACAACAAACCAAAACATTTTACTTCAGGTGAGTTACTCTACTTAAGCCATCAGCAGCAGCATTTTTAGAGAAATTCTGCCTCTGAAATTTTAAATGCCTGAAGTCTAATCTGTTACATGCTATTGTCCTTAATTTACTTAGTAAATTAGGTTCTCATTCTTCAGAGCAATGGAAGGCCTTTACGGAAGACATTCTCTAACAGATTGCTATGGTTTTGGTAAAAGGCCTGCATGGGAACTTTAGAAACTAATCAATCACTTAAATGTGAAATTCCGTGATCACTCATGCAGACTGCTGGAGTACTGGCACTAACTCCTGCATATTAAGTATCACAGCATAAACCCCACTACTATTCCTCATTACAACAATCACAGGAGGGATGTGATGCTTTCAGTCCTGGTCTGCAAACCAAAGTACAATAAAGGACCTGACTCAGATCAGAGTAGCAGCAAGGTTGATATCAGAATCCAAGACTAACATTGTTAGATTACATTAAATATTGTGAAACAGCCAAGCCTTCAATGACGTTTCAAAAGAATGACACAATCTAAAAAACTTTTCAGTCCCTCCAAGACACTGCAGTTCAAATCCTGGGAATAACACACCTACTCACCTCTGCCTGAGATGGAGTCTTATGCCTGAAGCAGGTAATGAAGACAACAAAAGGCCAGTCATCAGGCTGCATCATGACTCCTGCTGCTTGGGCACAGCTGACATGAAAGGATGTGGGACACCGACCATGTGAGCACTGTACACAGCAACCTGCAATTCGCTTTCTCCTTTTCTTGCAGAAGATGCATTTCTGTGCACAGGAAACTTGAGGTTATTGGTTGTCACTAGGTTTTACCCCACACCAAGGGCTAGCTGGTCTAGCTGTAATAGCTTATAATAGCTGTGCCATTTAGCCTCTTTGAAAACACTGCTGCTTTCTGACTAGACAGAAGCAGCCAGCTACCATTTCTAGTTTATGAAAAGACAATAATTCATAAAAGTAAAGTAATGCAATAGAGGAAAATGGAAAATTAAATATCTACCAGCTCAACATGCACAAAGCATGCAACTCAAGGATGCCAGCAACAGATCTTAGATTAAATCAGCCTGCAATACTCCAACTCAATAGGGCCTTTCAGTACTTGACTAAAAAGCTACATAAATACAAGGAACAAGATTAGAACAATGGGAAATGACCACAGAAGTAACAGTTAAAATTCTATCACTACTGCTAGTGACTCAAGTGGGCCTGCTGGGCAGTTGTAGGAAAAGAATGTTATCTGCAATGCATATGCAAAGCAGAGTCATTTTCCCCTCAACACTAAGCTGTTAAAACAGTTAAGTACAGTTGCTTTCCTGCTGAAGACCTTCACCCATTATAGGAATGCCTCACATATCCTGAAGCATCTTGGTACTTGAGAGCAGTCAACAAAGCAAGTTAAATACTAGGGAAGATAAAAAACAACAAGCACAACAAATTATCACTACTACATCACTGTATAAATGTAATTTGCCACCTGCTGAAAACTGTGCCCCTTTTGCTGGCTCTTCATGTTAACAAACATACGGAAAGTAGGGACAACTGCCATCTCTCATACAAAGAATTGAGCAGATTATACAGTTCAGTCTGCAGAAGAGATGACTTGGGTTTGAAGGGATAAGTGAAGCCCCTCAGATTCTGAATGGACTAGAGACACCACCGATGTACCAGAGGAGATCCTTACCAGTCTGAAGCGTTGCAGGGGGATTTTGCCAACATCTACAGGACTCCGCTCTGCGATGTTCACAAATTTTGCCTCCAGTACAGCCACAGCACACATCACATGAACCCACCTGTCAGGACAGAAAAGAGGAAAAAGAAATTAATATGCATTAGGCCAACAGAGCATGCTTTGGAGTTTAAGTAAATACAGTTCTGTTCAAGTTTGCCATGTAAACCACAATAAATAACCTCTGACAACGATCAATGTAATCTTCCTTCCTACTGGGACTAACAGGTCACATGTAGGGCAAACCCAAGACTTCTTCATACTTAAAATCTACTAACAGGCTTAACAGGAGAGCAATTTAGTGACTCCTGCATGATAAAAGGCTGCCTGGCCAAGTTTCAGTTCTCTCATGGTGCTATAAGTCTGCCTCACTGCTATTTTGCATCAAATAACTTCAGATGATCCACCACACCCAAAGGACAGGCAGTTGTATGCACATTTTGCTGTAGAGGTACCTTGATTTTCAATGTTGTGCTGCTTAAAACTGTGGTTGCCCTTTGTCATCACTGTAACCACAATTAGATGGAAAAATCAAAATCAAAATAGAGAAGGTACTGAGAGATCTTAGTTAATTTGGAACCCTATTTTTATGTGGTAGGTTGTATCTCTGCACATTACAGCTCTGCACTATCAAATGCAAAGCAATCAATAGCTGCTATCAGGAGAATGAGAACCAGGCATTACCTAGAGATAAGAATTGCTGCATGAGAACACAATGAACACACAAAGTGTGAAGGGTGTTGTTGGTCACTGTTACACCAAATGTAGTTTACTAGTTTACTAGTTTACCCTCAGATACCTAGGAACAGAGCCTCTCCTTAAAATAAAAAATATCTGGAACACTCACTTGTCATCATTGGCTCTCTGCAGCGCTCCTCCTCGTAAAGAACACAAACAGCAGTCCTGGAGTAGAAAAGAAAGCATTAGCTAGAAGAGTGAAGTTCAGTGCACCACACTTGCTACAGAACTTCCAGCTCAAAATGCACATCCACAAGAAGAAAATTATTTTGCTGTCAGAAGAGAGCCAACTACCTTGTATAGATCAGCCCCTCAGCTCTCAAGAGCTACTGCCCTTAGGGCAACAAATACGGACTCCAAGACTGTTGAAGGCAAGCAGACCTACCACTGAAGAATCAACTTGTTTGTTATAGGTTCATTTTACACCTGCAGTACCCTGTATCTTTTGGGGATGTGTAAAAGCATCTGAACAAACAAGAAGAAATAATAATCAGAAGGCTGACCCATTCTACTGACCTAGAGTCTATATAGCTATTTGAGGGAGTCCCATTCTTCTTGCTTTCTTCACATGTGCATACCTGCCTAGTTATTAACACAAGTTGCTTTCTGGCTTAGAAATACGAGCTGCCATAAATTCAGACAGACAATGGAGCTATTCCCACATTCATGCAGAACATCTTCCCTCTGACTCAAATGAGCTCAGCAGCTTTGCATCAGTTAAAAGATATCATTATGGTTTAAAAGTACCAAAATACAAGAGACTGGCTCCTAAATATTCTCTAAATTGTGTTCTTTTCACAGGATTCCCATAGTGTTGTGGGTGTTAGGTTTTTTTAATTAAAAAACCCAACACCCACAACACTATGGGAATTAACTTTGTAGCCAAGTTCCCAGATGCACCAGATGCCATCTGTGAAAAACTTTACCTCTTCTAAGGCATTTTCTGTACACCGAGAGCACATCCAGTCTTCAGTGGCCTTGTCAGGAGATACACCATAACAACCTAGAACACATATATCTCACTGAAGAGCTTATTTAAACTCAAACCCATTCCCCTTGGGCCCAGAAGTAAAGCAGGAATTAAAATCAATGAGCCCCAGGATGATGCTGCGTATTTGAAGCCACCCATGCAGCCAACTGCCCACCCCACAGGCCAGCACCCAAGCATATACTCCTCTGGTAAGGACTGAACTCGGTCTATTTGCATGTTAAATCAACTGGCAGAGGCCTGCTATGATGTACAGACTCAGTACTGAGAATGCCAGAGCTTAGGGTAACATCTGGGTGCACTCACTCGCATGAACACAGACATGGCAGTTCTTGCAGGTGATGAGTATGCTTGTTCCATCTTCCTCCAGGTAGGGAGTTGAAAGATTGAGGTCAGTGCTGCAGCCAGTTGCAGTAAAGCACATTTCAGGAATCAGGGGTTTAGTTCGGATCTTCCCATCCACAGCAGCTGGAGTTACTCCAGAGTTTTGACTGCTGCCTTCACATTCTGCCTGTGAGGGATAGATAGGGGATTTAATTTTACAAGTAAAATGGTCTCACATCATCTTTACTCACACATTATTTCATACATATATCCAGTTTAAAGAAAGAATGAAGGTGCTGAAAGATTAGAGTGTTGGTAGGTTAGGTGAAGATATAGTTATGTTTTTAACTATTTATATTATTTATAGTTATATTTATGAAATCTTCAGCTGCTGTGGCTTCAGAATGAAATTATTTTCTACTCAAAAACTAAATGGAAAGGCTGAGTTGCATCCCTCTAATCAGCAACAAGCATCAAACTGCATCTCTTCTGACAGAAGAGATGGAATCACCAAGTCCACCTCATGCTCTACAGGCAACACCTCTTCTGCATCTTCCCTGTAATACAGAGGCTCATTACACTGCTATCTATCAGTGTACACTGATTTTACCTCAATCTGGAAGGATTACCAACACCCGAATAGACACCTACTACAATCCCCATTATTTTTCCCCAGCGTAGTTATGAACAAGTCTAATGGGCTTTGAAACTAGTTTGTTCCTGGAAAACAGACTAAAAATGCAGTTTCCCATATAAAGCTCAGGCGACTTTCAGGCTAATCTTTTGTAATTTATTTTTCTAAACCAATGTCAAATCAAACAGCTAAGACACACAAAGTTTACAGAGATATATTTCCATTCAAGCTACTCTTCTGAACAGTTAAACAGAAATTAATCTCTTTGAAAAAATGTTTAAACCATCTTTTGTACCTTGTAGGCCACCACAGAAGTAGCTTGCCTAATCTTTTCAAATTACTGTTAGCAGAAATTGCAGTAGCAGAATGAATCTGCACTGTCCCTCCTACAGTGCATCAAAAGCTATGGAAAACAAGCCCAGGTAATGCTCACAGCTGGAAGGAAATGGACATGTTTTCAACAAGTCTTGTTTAATCTAATTTTGTAAAACTTACTGATTTAAACTTATATTGCATGTCAAGCAAAAGACAAAATGACAGAGAAATCTGTAACAAAATTAAAGAAAATATGACATGACTTCTTCCTCCCAAGCAGCAGATATTCTTCTTCTTCCCAAAGGAAAAGTGTATATTTGTCTGGCATTTTGTGCCAATTTTTTATTTGAATGGGTAACTGAAGTGAGCTTCCAGACTTGCTATACATTTTCTGAAGTTGGAACAAAGACTAACCACAGCTCAAATCTCGGAAGAGTTTCTGCTCCACTGCCTAGAGTAGGCAGACATTGGAAAACCTGCAGCGAAGTTTTCTTACAAAAAAGGGAACTTCAACTGTCCTCAAATTGTTAACTTTATACCCTTCAGCACTAGTAAAATCTTCATGTACCACACAGTTCCTAAGCAGAATTTCCATACCTAAGAACTTACTCTCAGACAGAAATAGCAAGATTGAACAGAAACTATGGTCTATGGTTTTCATGAAAATTAGGAACTATATGAAATATAAACCTTCAACAAAAATGCGAGGTCTTTATATCCAAACATGTGGTGAACATATTTCTAGTGCTACCACAATCATACTGTGATCACAAATGAATCAAATATACTTATGGTATGGGAAGGGCCAAACTATCTCTAAGTTGCAGGTCAAACATGCAGACACCTATTCAAACTACCTTAAAATTATTTATTTTAGGTATATCAAAAAACTCAGTGTGGGTCTCCTGCCTGCACATTTAGTCAACACGACAAAGGACTTCTGCACCCCATCCCATGCTACTGTCATGGATACACTCCAAAACAAGACAGCTTTTAATCTATACCATCTACAAACACAATCCTAAATCCTTTTAAGTAAAAGGTTTTCTTCCTTGCCAGCTCCTCAAAACCCATGTGCTATGAGAGGACCTAAGGTGTTTTTTAAAAAACATTTTAGATGTGAAGGAGTCAGTCTGGAAAAGAGAAATGGGATTTTAAAGTCAGCTCCTGCAACATTTAAGCTCCATTCTGTGGTTTGAGCAAAAGCCACAAAACACAAAAGCTTCTGCTGAACAGCTGAGCAAGCCCC
>VYZT01026106.1:63378-75395 GCA_013400735.1 Pomatostomus ruficeps
CACCACAAGTGTGAGGATGTTCACCCACTCTCCTGGAACAATTCCTTGGGAAGACTGCAACAATGATACAGCTTTTATTAACTGGCTATATGCAAACCCATATATTTAAAACTGTGTACCACTGCAGCACCTACTCTGTTATCCCTGTGACAGCATGAACAGTCTTGGTTTCATACCTGATATGCCTGGAAGAGCATACAAACAGCACAGTACGGGGACTGCTGGGCCATGGTGCGATTGTATTCTTTTTCAGCCTCAAAGTTGGGTGGCCGATTCTGCCACAGCTGGCTCAGTGGCTTGGCCCATGCTTCTGTCTCCTCAGCCTCTTCTTCAGGAGTTAGCTGCTCTGATGCCTCTGTGATAATAGAGCGTTCACTCATTATAGAGCGTGATTATGTGTCCTTTTATAGATGCTCTTCTTGTAAATGAAACTAAATAAGGCAAAAAGCTATGAATGGAGATGAAAGAAAGACTGCCAGAAAGCAAACTGACACAAGGGTGATGGAAGCCAGTAACTCAAGTCTCCTTTCTAAGAGGCTTCTACTAATCAAGCAGCAGTGCAGACACAAGACAGGCTTAGTGTGAGAAAAGAACCAGCTCCAAATTACATCAACATCAAAACTAAAGCTGTCAGCCAAAGAATTTGGCATTAAGGTATTTTTTAAATCGTGAATATTTACATCAATGACTGGAATGCTCTAAGGCAGATGCAATTAGACAACAGTCTCTGGTTCTGGTTTAACTTTCTTTTCCAAAGAAAAGCACAGGAAAGAAAGATGACACCATTTCAGAGAAAAGTTAAAAGAGACAATGACATAAACACCTTTTCTAGGATGCAGAGGTCTCCCTTGCTGACCTTGTTTACTCACAGTTACTTACTAGAATATCCCACACTATCCACAGAAGCCGAGACTCTCTCTCCAATTTCACAGAGAGCATAAGGCTTTACTTACCATCATCACTGATGCAGTCTTTCACCAGGAGTGGGTGATGGCGTGGGAGTTTGCTCAATGGCTGGCGACGACCCTTGGATTTCTTACTCTCCTTCACTGAGCTGGCATACTCCTTTCCCACCTGGACCAGGAGAAGCAATTCAGCTGTCACTTAGCACATGCCCTTTTGACATTATTTTGGAAGGAATTTACTTTGAACTTAGAGAAACTTCTTCAAAATGCACACGTGCTTCCACAGTTTTACTTCCAACAAAGTAACTTCAGCTCTAAACTTTTTCAAAGTGCTCAAAGCATTTTTGCTATGAAAAACCAGACAGAGCTGTACTAGCTCTGTTGAGTCAGTAGAATGGATCCTTTTCACAGGTCCCAGTGTAGCTTTTAATGCAAGTCTGTTTATTTAAAGAAGCATGTAAAAGACAGAAACAAAGAAAGATAAGTTGGATTAAGTTCAACTTAAAAGAGTGGTGATAAGAAATCCCATGAATTCCGGAGAAGCCTCAGTTTGTGTGTCACTTAAAACATTCCAAATTTAAAAGTAAAAAAATTAATAAATTAGAAAAAATACAGCGCTCATAGATAGACATCTTGAACTAAAAGGGTAATTCTAAATGAAGGACACTTTCATCCTTTCTGCTTATTACTTGCCTTGATGTCTTACCAGACAGACTGGAAGGAGATTGCAACAACAGCTATTTCCTCTTCCCTTAGCCTCATACAAAAACAAGTGACACACTGACAAAATTACTACTAACCTGACAAGCAGGGCAATAAAGGTAATGATGATTTTAACAGCCCAGGAAATCTCACTCTAGATAAGAGCCCAGCCTTTAAAAAAAATCTGTTATTCTTTTAAAAGTAGAAGTAAATCTTGGATTAAATGCATCTTATATATGTTTAAATATCTTCTATTCATAAAAGAAGCCAGAAGAGAGCACAATAATCATTACCTCTGATCTCCTGCACAGAGTTGGATACAAGACTTCTAAGAAATATTGCAAAGGAAATTAGCATTCACAGTTACCACCTAATGGAAAATTTGTTTCGAAATACACCACACTGGGGAAAACATGCCACACCCATTCAAAATTTCACCTTTTCCCTGTACAGGGCATGCAATGGAGACATCAGCATCTGCAACAGAGTATCTTTAGTTTAAATAGCCATGACAACTCTCTCAGTTTCAGCTTAATTATCAACAGATTGGTCTTTCTGCTGTTCCTTTTGTGTAATTCTTGACTTCTTAGGACACAATCATTACTGGCCTCCCATTCTCTAAACAAAGATTTAAAGAGGAAAACAAAGTATTGGAAAGACACTACCAGATAAGACTCTAGCTCTTCTCCTAGGTTGTTTAATAAAACAATCATTGGCAGCTTTTAAACACTCAGATTGACATTCTCCCGACGAATATTTTTGTTGCACCCTTTCTTCTCTGTTAAAAGGATACAGAGATGTACCCTTGTATGCAATTTTATATTAAAAACCCCTTGCTTGCAATACAGGCTGGAACAAACTAGATTCATTTTAGGTACAAATAGGTGTCTCTCACTACACAAGGACCTCAATCAGCCTGTAACACTACCATGTCTAAAACACCAAGCTACCCTTTCCATTACAGTACTTAAATAGTTTAAAGAAGTTCTCAAAACAGGTGATTTCTTTGCTTTCTAGAAGGGCTAAGTGTAGAAGGCTTTCATCAGAATTCTGGTGTTTTTAGCAAAACCCAGAGGTGCAACCTGCTACGCAAACACCCGTGAGGCGAAATTGCCATCTCCACAGACAGGAAGTTTTGTCACAGCAAATCCTTGACCATGGAATTACAGCCCTCCAGCTTTCAGTTCTTTTGCCATTCTTACCTCTGTCAGTTCTTGCTCATTGACGCTGGAGGTGGCACTGGCTTTCTTCCCTGAAGTCTGTTCATTGTCAGATCCACTGGCATCCCCCTTAGCATAGCTGTGGACTGTGAACACCCCAGCTGGCCCAGGAAGAGTTCGTTTTGCCAACAGATCAGACGATTCAGAGTCTGAAGAATAGGCAGGTGAGCTGGACTGAACACTGGATGTTGCACTTCGCTTTGAAGCTTGCAACACTGAAGTGGAATTTGAACCATGTGAAATGGAGAGGTCCAGTGCAGCTGCTTCTTGTTCTTCTTCCTCCTCAAGCTTCACCGTTTTCAATTCTTCAAATTTGGCTGAGTCCACATGATCTGGAAGAAGGAATATACTGACTTTTTCAGAAGTCTGGGCAGAAAGAGAACGTTTATGCAACTATTTGCACAAAGCTAAATACAAAAGCAAACAACTACACACAAAAAAGCAACAGTACATCACATAAAGAGTAGATGATTAATTCAACACCTACAAAGACATAGATGGCTTAGTGAGAGAGAGAATAAAAGCTTCTGCTCATTGCCTCTCCCATCACAGTAACTAGGGTATATCAAACAAAACCAGCAGACAGTGAGTTCAAAATAAACAAACAGAGATGATCCTTTATACAGACATGTATGTAGTTAAAACAGCCCAACTCCTGGCCACAAGTTGCTGTGGGTAAGAGGTTACAAACATTCATGGGAGACTTAATAGAAAATAAATAAAAACCCACAAACCAAGAGAAGATTATTAAATACAAGCTGCAAAGGGCTGGAAAACAAAATACAAGAGGGGGCGTTACATATGTTTTCCCTGTTCTTGTGTTGTTCCATATGCCCTTGCTCCTCCCCTAATAGCAAGCATAATTCACCCATTACAAGCCCTATGAATTTTCTCCAGCCTACTTATTACAAAATTACAAATAACACACGTATAAAGCATACCATACCCACAGTACCAGGAAGTGCGCATATGTTTTACTAAGCAATTCCTATAAACAGGTCAAATTGCTCAACAGAGATACAAAGGAGCTTAGACTGCTGAAGCATCCCATATATTTCTGTATGCAGGCAGGCAAAATAAAAAGAGTAAAAATAAAAAACTAGAAAATGGTAATATTTCAAGTCTTACAACAGTAAATTTTGAAGGTGCTAGCAATGGCTCTGTCAAATTAGTGTCTGCCTTTTTGAACACAAAAGCATCCCACCAACTAGCATCATATGAAAGAGTGCTCCAGACAAGCCTAGCACACAGTTACCTGTAGGTTTGAGCCTTTGTTCACCTTGCTGCACAAGTTCACTCGTAGGCCTCTCATGAGGCTCTGCCATGTCTGCTTCATACTGTGTGGAGCTCAGTTCTTCCTTCGGGAAGGCCTCGCTCTCACTCACCTCCTGAGGCACTTCCAGGCAGACCCTGTGCCTTTTTGTTCCTATGCGGTGCTTGGGGATGCTGCAGAAAACAAATCCCTATGTCAGGCTAGCAAATGTGTAAGTGTGTTAAATTTCTGTGTGAATGCATAAAACATCAGTCTGGTTTGGATCAGTGTTTTATGAGACAGCATCTGGAAAGCCAAATAGTTTCTAAATTATTCTGTTTTCTTTGCCTTTACAAAGGAAAAGTCAGTAGTCCTTAGAAGATGACTTCTCAGTATGTTAATCATGTATTAGGAAACTATGCTCTAGACAGGCATTCTTTAAACAAAAAAACCGCTCCAAACAAAACCCCAACCAAACCAAACCAACAAAAAAAAAATCCACCACCAAAGACAGCTTTAGGAACAGTAGTTGGCACTAACTGAAAAAGATTTAACTGCAAAATGTAAGATGATTAGCCTGTTGACCTTCAGCAATGAGGAACTGCACACTAATGTCACAGCTTGCAGCACTTGTACCAGAATTTGCTAGCAAGTACTGTCTCATGATCACAATACAACCCATTTTCCTTCTGGTCTGTTAGTGCAGGGTACACACTGGCAATCCAGGCTTTGGAGGTCTGTCCCAAGATGAAGAACTACCTTCCAAGCTGGTGTGTTTCCTGTTTACCACAGACTATCTATTCATGTGGACTTGAATAGAAAATAGTAAGAGTAAACCCTGTTCCCAGGAAAAAAAAGGTTATTGTTAACTCTGACTGTTGTTCTATCAGAATGGCAAACACTTAATTGCAACTGGGTTCAGATTCTAATAATCCAATAGAAAAGCAGAGGACTATATAAAGGAGTACCTTTTTGTCTCATCCCCATCCACCTCCTCTTTACACATCTCTTCTGTTTCCATATCCTCAGCACACTGTTTCCCATACTTGACTTTTTGCATGAGATCCCCTTTAAGGAACTCTGCTGCCTCTGGGGTTGGAAGAGCATGGTCAATGACAGTCACGTCCTTCCCGGCTTTCCAAAGCTTGTAACGATCTGGCTGGTACTTCCTCACAAAGACATCCATGGAGATCTTCACCATGTCCTTCCGACATGAGCACTGAAGTCACAGAAAATATTAAAGTAAGGCCAAATACTTAACAATTCTACTCTGCATTTCTCTAGCACTTTGCTTTCAGGAGTTTAAGGAACAAAATCCCACACTCACATGTAATTGAGCCTCAGAATTCTCAAGAGACTTTCCCAGGAAATCAAAAGGGTATATATTAGGTTACTAAAACTGGCAGAAAAACCAGCAAAAAACACGAAGCAGAAAACCAGATGTTATCAAAACAACTAGGAAAGAAAGCTCACCAGTCTATTTACAGAGTTGCTGGTAGAGGCTGACTGTTCTAAAATGAGCTCATACAGAAACAGGCAGCAAAACCAGAGACTATAATGAAGAAATCAGAGCCACACAAACCCAGAGCAGTAGCGGTTCCCCTTACCCAGGCATGGTTACAACTAGTGCTTCAAAGCATTCATTTCAGTGTAGCTTCTGAAAACATAACCCTTGTTCATAAGGCATCTCTACAGGAATATAACACTATTCAGTCTAAAGGTTCAGCCAAGATATTATTTTGATAAATCATTTAAGTTACCAAAGTCGTATTCCAGGCTAAACAGTCAATAAATAATGGTTAAAATACCGGAGAAAAACAATGACGAGCTATGCCCATCAAGTATATTCTTTCATCTCTGGAAAAACAACCAGTGCCCTGGTTTACTTTGAAGCCTCTCTTGAGCTACACAAACTTACAGAAAGTTACGAAGTTACAAAACATGTTGCCTGCTATCCATGGTTGACACAGTGGCATGAAGCAGGACTTTGCCTGGATGTTGCTACTTTGTGAGAAAGCAAACATCACATCTTAAAAGCCCTGAAACCACTCCCTTAGAACAAACAGAGGGGGCTTAAGGATGGCAACAGACCACTCACCAGCACCGACTGCTTCCCGTACTCAATCCACCGCAGAGTAGCAAAGTTGGTAGATTCAGCACAGTTAAAGCCATGGTTAAAGCCAGCATGATAGCTATATGGAAAGGTTATCATGAACTCTCCAGCCTCCTGTGTCACCTAGAAGACAATTGAGACATCACAGTGTTATTCAGAATTTAAGCATGTACTTGGTGAATATGATTAAAAGAAGCTCCTGTACACCTCTCTGCAGCACACCCCAAAACCCCCAGCCACAGATGGCACCTGGAGCTCCCTACTGCAGTGGATAGACTTGATACTGACTTTCACTATTTTGCTACTTATGTTAAGTATCTGTTTACTGAAAAGTCATGCTCAACAGTTTTTTTACTAAAACACAACACAACTGGTCAAAATAGCA
Organism: Pomatostomus ruficeps; assembly: GCA_013400735.1. Taxonomy (NCBI): domain Eukaryota; kingdom Metazoa; phylum Chordata; class Aves; order Passeriformes; family Timaliidae; genus Pomatostomus; species Pomatostomus ruficeps. The sequence goes on from VYZT01026106.1 coordinate 69,956, forward strand.
CAGAAATGGTTATACATACAAAATATTCTGCGACCAGCTATATAAAGTTCATAAGCTATTTATCTGTATCAGCTACAGATTTGGCTGAACAGTAATGAAGGTCGAGTAAATTTCTATCCACACAGAACTTGGAAATTTATTGCTGTGTTCTTTTGCTGTTCATACTAGAGTACAACTCTCAGTCAGCCTTCCACTGCTGCTCTTCAACATTTCCCCACTGTAAAGGTTTATTACAACAAAACCCTTCAGCTGCCCAGGCAGATGAGACAGTATTTCTGAATAAGAACTCAAGGACTAGATCTTTAATATCTCTGTGTGGGAGGAAGAATGGCAGGTCATTATCTGAGAAAGTAAGGAAGCCTATAAAGTTACTAATGTAATTTAAAAATTAACAGGTAAGAACCCTTATTTTCTGTTGAGAAAGCAGATTGCACAAACAAAATTAGCAGGGATAAGTTTGAAACAAAAAAAGAACAATCTCACTTCAGTGAATACAAATATAAATAGTGAAGTGCACCTAACACAGGAGGTAATGTTTAGTTTTAAGTTAAAAAAAAAAAAAAAAATCACAGAAAACCAAGCTTTTGTTTTTAGGAGCCCCTGACAGATTTTCTGGCCCCAGCTGTCAGATAAACGGAACTACAATAGGAAGGACTGCCTTATACCCTGCCTGTTTCTAAGTATCTGCTACTGGCTGCTGTCAGAAACAAGACAAGGCTGCTGGAACCTCTTGATCAAGCTGGTATAACCACGATTACTTTTCTACACCTTATCAAATGGAATTCCATATTTCTTCAGAATTGATGGAGAGATGAGAGTCATCTTGTGACGGAGAAATGCTTCACAGCTTTGGGCACTTCCTGGGAAAAAACCTGTTTAAAATAAAGACAAGGAGAGATGTTACCATTGTGCTCAAACTACATTTATTTTTCACCAGTTTTTATGAAAAATAAACCATCTAGACACTTCTTCCCTACAAGTATGGACCACCTTATTTGATGTGTGCTAGTCTGCATGCTGAAGAGAAATGACAACTCCCCAAGATTTTAGCAGCTGCCAGTTTGAAAGAACATAAGAAAGACCTCAAATAGCAGGATCCTTCCTTGGCTATAACCTTCCAGTTTTAATAATCAATAGCTAAGGATTTTCTCATTAAAGGTTAGACAGACTACAAGTTCATTATTTGTAATATGACACTTCTCTTGTGTGTATCCTATAAGCAAACACCCAGAAGTAATGTAATCTATATTCTAAAAGGCAAATTATCAGAGTTCAGTCATGCCAGCCTGTGCTCTCTTAAAAGAGCTGAAACCCATTTCAGCTGTCCATCACATCTTTAGAAAAAGGCAGGACATGAACTGCCTGATTACCTTTCGCAAGTCTCTCCAGCCGCTTCCCATGCTCTGGAGGGATAGAGTACCTGTAGTTGTAAGAACAAGTCCGGATAAGTTCAAGTGACACCAAAAAAATCTCAAAGTCTGACTGGAAATCATAATCAAGGTGTGAATTACTTTAAAAAAATCCTCTATCTCTACACTTGTCTTTTTCAAAGTTTGATATAAAGCTAAAAACCTTCCTTGAGGACTTTTACCTTTCTATCCCAAGAAAAATCAACACCTGAAAGCTGACTATTTCTTTCATGAACTTTTGCTCAGGCAATCAAGGAAGTAAAAAGTCTGATGTACATAATTAGCAGATCTGTGCAGCAAAACATGAATTGCAAAGAGAAAGGGAACTGTCTCAGTTCACAGCTGCGCAATCTCAGTATACTCAGTGCAACGAGAAATACAGGGCAAGAGAGAAAATGGAATCACCTCTTTCACCTGTTCAGACCAAGATGGGACTAAGTTATATGCCACATCCTTAACATGTGCACAACTCATGGAGTGCTCTTTAGGGCTATGTGTCTCTCTGTACACACCTTTTTACAGATGCCACAAAACTCGTTAGTATGACCACAAAAAATAAATCTACTTACTTTGCTTTCACTCTGGAATACAGTGCTATATTCTGAATGGATTCCTTGCTAAATTAATCAAAGATACCAGCAAAGCTCACTTCTTCCAAATACTACTGTAGAAGAAGCAATGGCCAAATAGTTCAACAGACCGAAATATTCTGTTTCATGTTTCCCTGCTACTGCCACTGCATGGGGTTGTTCATGGGTCACACTGTGCTAGCTATAATTTTTTTCTTCAAAGTTGTATTAAAAGGTAGCCAAAAATACTAGTTTCCAACAAAAGTGCCATGGAAACAATTGCTGAAGTTGCTTGAGAAATTAATTTGTGAACAGAAGGGCATGATTCACTCTTAAAAGCAATCTATGCTACAGAGAAATTCAGGAGCCTCCACTAAAAAGAATCAAGAAAGCTCAGACACTGGACAAACCACTCAGTGACATCCATAAGATAAACAGCTACAATTCAAAACCTGTTAAAAACTGCCTGTTCTCCCAGTTCCCCATACTGCCTGTGGGATCACACCTCTGTATGGTCATTTTAGAACCTCAGGAAATGATAAGCAGGTTTGCCAAGTTTTGGCCCTACCACAGCAGAGAGCATCCATGCTATAACTGTAATTCAGAAGAACTCTCTACGTCAGGACAGTAAACAGACCCTTCTAGAGGGTAACCAAACAAATTCTACTGAGGATATGCACTGCTTTGCAGTTCCTTACAGATTTCTAGTGTTCTCATCTTCAGACAGAACTGCAGTGCAAGACTGGAGAAATGGTAATTATTTTAGTCAACTCTTCGCTTCATGACTGGGTCCAATATTCTATGGTATTGCTTTTCTACATCTAGAGGATTGCTTAGAAAATCTTACCATGACTTGGGTTCCCCAAAATGCAAGTAATTAATACTGTAGAGATCCATGTCCTCGGTATGCCAAGCAAAAGAAGTTTTCCACATACCAAAATATAGGTAAGGAGTATTCACTCCTTCAATGGTTATGCCACTTTCATTCTCCACAATATCCAGGATTGTGTTCAATCTGCCAATATTCCACGCATCTACATGCTGTAAAACATAAGCCTCATGTCAAACAAGGATTACAAAGAACAAAACCACACAGCAGAGATGACAGTTGCAAAAGCTAAAAGACACTTATGAAACAGCACATCACAGAATTACGCAGCTCAAGCTGTGAGCTAGTTCACCTGAACCCAAAGTTCTGCATGGTGTAGCTTGCACAGTGATTGCTTACTGGCCTTTAAGGAGGGGCAAAAAAGTTACCAGTCAACATAATGATTACAAAGGAGAAATAATCATGAAGCTACAGACTTAACGAAGCAGAGAGCAATAACTGATGTTGATTGAGCTGGAGCTGCTGTCTGAACCCTCTTGAACAAAACCACTTTTCATTCCAAACACCTTTTAAAAGAGTAAATCATGGTAATTTAGGAGACAAACAAGCAGAAAGCAAACTGTCTTTAGACAGTTATCATCCTACCAACTACAGAGCTGTCCCACAAAAACACATACACCAGTGGATACCAAAGCAGCATGTATCTGCTGATCAACACTTCCAACTCTCACATGCCTCTCAGGACAAAGCAACGCTTGGGCAATAGTGGTTTTTGCTTTCCTAAACTAAACTGCACTACACTGAAGTGCTAGCAAAGGTCCCTTAGAATGCTACCTCTGTCAGCCACCTGTTCCAGAAGCTGGAACTATGCTAAGACTATCATTAACTCTTTCCAAAAGGTAAGAGTCAAATGCCACATTAGTATTTATGGAATGCAATATACCAGGATAACTGTTACCTGAAAACCAGAACAGTTTCCTTACCTTGTCGTAGAGCGTGCCGTTAACATCAGCCCCGTAGATGGGGGCATTGAACGTAAGGTTTTTCCAGTATTTTCGTTCAAGGTCTTCAAAGTCTGTGTACCGGGGTGTGCAGTACCTGAAAAAAACACGAAAAGTTTGATTTTTGACAAGTCTAAACCAATGTTTTCCTCGACTGAAAGAATGCAAAACTGCCAGAAGAGCAGTGAGAGCAGTCATGGCTCTGTTTCTGTGACGCTTGGGAACGGAAGTATCAGGAAGAAAATTACTTTCCCCATTTCTCAGTTTACTTTCATTTTTGCTTTGTGCACTTTACTGGGGTCAGAACAATTTCACCTTCTAGCTGTAGCTACTTAGAAGTAACAACACAGTCAAAACCAGAAATGATACAAAGAACAACCTAAAAAACAAAACAAACAAACCTAAAGTTTCCTGCCACTGTGAAACTAGCAAACCTGCACAGACCCACCATGGTCAAACATGCTTAGTTTACAAGCAAAACACATGCTCTTGATGCCCATTCCCTGCTAACTATAGACCGGACTATGCGAAGCACTGGGGGATCAAATTTAGTCTTAACACAATTACATATATAATATAAAACAGTAACTGCCATCAGATTATTCTATTGAACAGAACTCTAAAATACCTGGTCTGTACTGCTTTTAAAAGAAAAAACAAGCTTTGATGGACCAACTGCAGCTGGCAATTCCAATGTTATTTCTAAGTAGTTACTGCAAAGGCTATTTTGCTTCAACTCCTTTTCAAGAGATCTTTTCTTCATCCTCTTTTTTTATGTCATGAACATTCCTTTCTCCACAACTCAGTAGGTATTTCAATGGTCTAGCTACTGTGGACAGACAGACAGGAGCCCACAGCACAAACAAAATGTTGTGCTGCCATTACACATCATCTTGCTGCACAGGTGACAAATATCCCCATGCACACTGCCCACTGTACAAGCAACCTCATCTACCCAGGGCACGGCATTCACACACTCTTCACCCCAGGCCGTACCGATGGCCTGGCCCCTGTGGGAAGCTGTGGATGCCCCATCCCTAGAAGTGTTCAAGGCCTGCTTGGATGGGGCCCTGAGCAACCTCTTTTCGAGGAAAGAGTCCCTGTCTCTGACAGGGTGAAGACCCAGATAATCTTTAATGCCCCTTCCAACCCAAATCATTCCATAACTCAGTGTGCCCGGAACCGGCCGTACTTGTCACTGTTGGCGATCCTGCGGAACTCGCGGACCGTCATGGCCTTCTTCTGGATGTTGTACTGCGTGAAGAGCCCGGACTGCCCCGTCACCACCTGCTGGATGGGCGCGGGGATGACGAGCTCGTCGATGTCATCGTAGCACTGCCGCGGCTTCCACTCCTTAGGCGGCACGATCTGCGGGGACACAGGGGCCGGGAGCGGCGGCCGCGGCCGGGGACAGCGTCAAACTCGGGGAACTCGGGCCGAGCCCCGGCCGGGGCGCGCCCGCCCCACCGGCGCCGCGGCGTAAACAAAGAGCGGAGGCGGCCGGTGCGCGGCCCGGGGCCGGCGGCGCGGCCTCCGCCCGGGGGGAGAGGGAGTGTCGCACCTTTGCCAGCCCGGCGCGGTGGGCGCCCTGCGACTCCACGTAGGCGATGTAGCGGCTGGAGTACCGGGACT
>VYZT01026106.1:76062-198654 GCA_013400735.1 Pomatostomus ruficeps
CTAGGGGGCGTTCGAACGGGGGCCGCGCCGGGGCGCCCTCAGCCCGCGCAGTCACGGCGGCGGCACCGTCCCGACACCGCCCGCATCCCACCCGGGACCTTCCCGCATCCCTCCTGTATCCCGCCCGCTCCCCGCCTCCGGGCCCCGGGGAGTGTCGCCGGGTGCAGCCGATCCCGGTCCAACGGGCGCCCAGCGCGAGGTGGACGCTAACCCTGGGTACGTGGGTGCTGCAGTGAGCGGGTGAGTTTCGGGCGCGGAGCGGTGACACACAGCAGGCATCTGCCAACCGAGCACACGAACTCCGCTAATTATACTCCTACAGTTTCCGTGTGTAAACAAAGCCAGAGTAGAATTTGATACTTCGCAAACGTTTGGCAGCAAACACAGACTGGGGCTGGACCAGCACCAGGCCCGGCCCACGCCAGGGCCCTTGGCCAGCACAGTCCGGTCATCTAGAAATGTGGAAAAGTGCCGCTGTAGCGAGCGGATGTTGCCAATAATCCACCACCGGTTGTGTCAAGGATTGGGACCTGATAGTACAGCTTTAGCAGCAAATGCCATTGAGTGTGTACAAGGCCGAGTGCTTAACAGACCCCTGTCTAGGGACACTGACCTCTCCTTGGCTGGGACTGGTGGTGATTTTCAGGCTGTGCTGTACTAAATGCATTTTAAATCTCTTAAGTGCCAATGAGCAACCTTGAAAATAAGCACAACCCACCTGAAAAAGGTCATAGCCATCCTCAGAGACTGCACTTCGTTCCTCATGCCTAAATAAAACCTTCATTTCATTCTGTTTCTCCTAATATGTGTGTCCTTTGGTGTCGTGCTACAGGCAGGCAGCAGCCCCGAAAGTCCTGCCAAAACACCACTCCAACACAGGTTTTCCCTGGTCTGCTGCCTCTCTCACCTGCTCAGATTTTGAATTGCCAGGTGTATACACACCAAACCCCCAAAGTGGATTTTGACAGCAGCAGGCACAACACACGGCCTCCTGTAAGAAGTCAGACAACCGTCAGGTAAGTTTTGAGATAAACTGCATTTCTGGCCTTTCTGGTGGCTTGGCAGCTGAACTTGCCATCTTTTAGTCAGGAAAGACCAACTCTCTAATATCATAAAATCAGAGAATGGTTTGAATTGGAAGAGACCTTGAAGATCACCTTGTTGCCTTGGACAGGGACACCTTCCACTCGATCAGGTTGCTCAAAGTCCCATTCAATCTGGCCTGGAACATATCCGGGGATGAGGCATCCATAAATTCTCTGGGCTATATGTTCCAGTGCCTCACCGCCCTTAGAGGGAAGAGTTTCTCCCTTACAACTAATCTAATCCTCACCTTTTTTAGTTCAAAGCCATTTCTCCTTGTCCTGTCACTACAGGCCCTTGTGAAAAGTCCTGCTCCAATTCTCTTACAGCCCCTTTAGGCAATGGAAGTTGTGTAAGGTCTTCCTCGAGCCTTCACTTCTCTAGGCTGAAGAACCCCAACTCTCTCTGCCTGTCTTCATAGGAGAGGTGCTCCAGCCCTCTGAGCATCTTTGTGACCTCCTCTGGACCTGCTCCAGCAGCTCCATGTTATTCCTGTGTTTGGGACCTCAGAGCTGGACACAGGGAGTGCTCCAGGTGGGGTCTCACAAGAGCAAAAAAGAGGGGCAGAATCACCTCCCTTGACCTGCTGCCCTCAGGAGATAGGAATCAGCCTTTTCAGGTTACAAGTGGCAAAATGTTCCTGTGAGCAGAAATGTGTAGGCACGGAAGCTTGATAACCTGTAATTGTTACTGGGGACTGAGATTGCTTATTATAACTGCTAAAAGGGCAACAGTGAGCTTTTAATTGGAAGGATCAGAATTATTCCTGCTCTCAGAAATGAACCAGGTCAAACAGGCAAAAAAGGAAAAAAGAGGAAAAAAAAGAAGTCACTGTTAATTAGGAAATGTTACAAATGAAAATGGCAATGTTGCTGAGGACAAGAAATCTGAGGACTGTGGGGGAAGGAGTTGCCAAGTTACTCTGCAGAGTCTGCTCAGATTTTTCAGTGTTACAGCTATTTTTTTTTTCATTTTTTAACAACTATTATGCCTTTGAAAAACAAAATTTAAAGCAATGGAATCCCAAAGGGATAGTGCTTGGTCAGGATGCTATTTGGAGTAGGTGATCTTTAAAGGTCTCTTCTAACCCAAACCACTCTACGATCCTGTGAGTTAACATCGCTAGGAGGCAACCCAAGCTTGCTTGGGCAGTGCCTGCACAGCTCTTGCTACAAGTATCAGTGTAATGAATAAAAATATGAAAATAGAAAGAGCAGAAGAGCACCTCAGTGCCCAGGAATTCACCTTTGACTAGCTGCCATTTAGCTGCTGTCCCACCTGCCAAACTGTGCCCTTTAGAGAGCTGCTTATCTAAGGCTGCATTGGGGCTACCTGGTACAACTAAGGAATGGAAAATTTTCACCAAGGGAAAAAGACAGCAGTAACAGCCCAGCTCCATTGCTCAGTGCAAATATAGTTGGTCTGTCTGAGACTCCAAACAGAAGAGGCTAAAGTGTCTCACAGCAGTCTCTGGACCATTCACGTCAGATCTGGAGTGTAGTTTGGCACTGATACCAGAGGGAGGGAAAAGTCTCAAACTGATAGCAAAGAAAATGGGACCAAAAAAAAACACCCAAAAAAAGCCTGCTGTAGTAAATCCTTTCTAGCCAGGGAAAGCTGAGCAGTGCAGCCCAGGAGTGTCAGTACCAAGCCCTGGGAGGAAGCAGGGTGGCTCTGCCTGGAGAGTGGCACAAGCCATGGTGCTGGTTCAGAGGGCAGATCCAGCTGGCATTTGCCGTTTACCCACTATGCACTACGTTTTTTTTGTTCTTTTATTTTGTGAGATATACAGAAAAAAAGGGAAATAAATGTTGAAAGAATAAGTGCTTTTAAAATTACATGAGTCCATTCTCTTTCAAACAGTGTTGGCTTTGTGTGAGTAGGTCAGGGGAGTGGAGAAAAGGGGCTGGAGAAAAGCTGTCACAGCAGCAGCTGTTTTTGCTGCTCTCTGACCTCTGGGGCCTGTCCCCTCGCCAAGGTGGCATGTCCTCACACTTTGTGCACTGAGCCCTTCCTGGCCTGTGGGGTCAGCACAGGGCTTGGTCATGTGGCTACCAGCAACAGCCTTGTCACAGAGGCCTGGGCTCAGTCATGTAATCCTTTGTGTATTCCATGCTGAGGTTCTTCACCCTTTCTCTGCCTCCTCTTGCTTCTACTCAGTCCACAAACAAACCCACAAGTGGGGAAGGAAGCGCCAAGTGTTCCTGAACAAGGAGAAAGAGGGTACATGCATGTATGCATATCTGTAAGTGTTCTGGCAACTTCTGGTGAGAAAAAAGTCATTGTATTCAAGGCTGTACATGAACTAAAGCTTTGTGCTGTGCACGTGGCAGTGCCTGGCAAGCGCTCAGTGAGTGGCAGAAGCATTGTCACCACCTGTAGTTTGGCAGCACAGCCCACGCACTGTTGCTGCAGCACAGGGAGGTGCTCACTGCCCATCTCCCAGCTGGCCGGCTGCCGATGGTGACTGTGGTGCCCTTCCTCCCTAGACACACCCATGTGTGAGCAGGTGCTCACTTGGCTCTGCCGTTCTGCCATCCTGGGCCCTGACAACGATGACAAGCATCCCAATGCCAACAATGCTGGCATGTGCCTGCACACACACCTGCACATGTGTGCTGCCTTGAAAGGGCAGGAGCTTGCTTTGCCCTTGGATCTGCAGCCTCAGTGAGGCTGGCCAATAGCCCCTCAGGCCACTCTGTAGTGAATCAGTATGGTAGGATCGAGCCAGGTGAGGAAAAACAATTCTGCATCTGGCACGTACCCAGGAAACGGCCTGGCCTGGCAGGGAATGTTGTGTGTGACTGAGCTTCAGCAGTCACTAAGGAATCATGAAGGTGCCCATAGCCACGCTAGGGAAAAGCTCATCAGTCTGCCACGCACTCCTACCTATTGCAGACATGCTGGGCAGGGCAGATTTGGCTCCCTTGAGAAGGATGAAAAGGCCATAGGGCCCTGACCTACGTGGTTCCACCCCTTGCACTGGCTCTTCCCTCGCACACCTGTGCTGTGTGCAGGTGCTGCTCTCTCCAGGAGCTGACACTTTGGGCTTTGCAGTTCACGCGTGGGCAGGGCTGGGGCTGGGCTGTCCACACAAAGCAGGCAGGGCTGCCAGCCTGGGTGGGGGTTTCACACCTGAACAAACTTGGGTGCTGCTGTGCAGTCAGTGATGGCTTTACTGCTGAGCATGAACTTGGAGTACACGACTGTGCTCAGTGCTATAAAACAGCATTACTGCAGTGTTCCAGGAGATTGGAAATGACCATTATCACCACCAAAGCCATCACCACTGACCCCTCTTCTTGCCTGCAAGTCCAGCCAGGCCTGCACCATGTCAATGCTCCCGTACAGCTGCAGGCGCGCAGGAGGTGAGCACACACATGCACAAAGGGACTTGTCACAGAAGGTTTCCAGGGTCCCTGCAGAAAGTGTGGTGTAGCTGTCCGGGGCAACCGCAGCACCGCGACAGAGCGGGGCACTCATGGCTGGGATATACCTGTGGGAAAGGACTTACCTGCCACAGGCTGAGGAGTGTGCCCATTGCCAAAGGACTCTGGCCTCTGCTTATTGCTGAAGAAACAGACAGGAAAGCCAGCTTGTATGAAACCCAATTATTCAAATTTATTAACATCAAGAATTATGCAATGATGCTGTAGATTTTTTTATTAACAAATAGAAAACAGACTGTATACAACAGTGACCCCTACAGCACTATGCATCCACAAGGTAAAAATGAATGTGTCCTCCAACATTACCAACCCTGGATTGCTGATTTCAACGTAGCTTGGATTCTTAACATTCGGAATACATGTGATAATACAATTAGATACCCTTCCACCACCTTTATTCATAACTCAATGCACTCAAAAGAGGGCTGCTCACTCCCCATCTTTAGTGCAAGCGTGATATAATAAGGAGTATTAATATATAGTACCATTAAATTAAGTCCAGTAGTCTTGCCACATTGGTTCATTAGAACATCCTGAAGTAGCGGAAAGTACAATATTCTAGTGACTCTTAACATTTGCAGGATAGCAGAAATTATAGATACACCCAACCTCTGAAGCCATGTGTACTCCCCTCCCCTTCCCTGCAGTACCCTGCTTCCAAAGAGAGCCGGTCCAGCTCTGCTCTGGGTCAGCTGGGCTTGTGCTCCTTGCCTTTGTCAATGCTCTGATGCACTCCACTGGTGAGAGGTGACAGGATGGTGCTTGCACACACAGAACCATGGGATTAACACAAAGGGCCGTGTCTTGTTCTTCCCATCCCCTCCCTGGGGAACTGTGGGACCCCCTCGCTACTCCTGCCCCCTTCCCAGCAAGACACACAAAAAGAGGTTCCAATGCCTGGAGCCCGGGATTTCGGGTCTCTCACAAACAAGGCAACGACAACTCACGTCATATCAGGATCTGCCAATACACACAGTCACTGGATTGGTTGAACACGCATTGTAATAGGACTGAACAGTTTCCAGCTGACAAAGGGACGCTTCTCTGGCGACCCCACATGCCCTCCCAAACCCAAACCTACTAAGAAAATAATGGGGGCGGGGAGAGAAGACTAAAAAAATAATTGGTAGCTTAGGTCCAGTTCCATGAAATTTCATATTCTACAGAGGATTAAAAAGCAGCCTATGGGGAATGGAGACGGGCAGGAACCACAAGCCAGCTGCTGCGAATTACCAAGGAAGCTGCACTAAAATGGGCAGAACCAGCAGTGACTGGGCTGAAATAAACACAGGGCAGTAAAAAATGTAAAAGCAAAAGGAAATTAAAAAAACAAAACCCAACTCCCAAAGGTTTGGCGGGTCCAGTTCTGCTTGGGCAAAACATTAAGACTTGCAAAAAATAAAAAATAAAGAGAGAGATTATAAAAACCACTAGTAACTATTTTACATGTTTAAAAAAAAGATCCCATTCCACCCACCTAAAGCCTCGCTGTGAAATGCAGTCGGCATGAGAGAGGGTGAGAGATGCACATGAGCAGAAATTCAGCCAGAGACTGGAAATGCTTTTGGAGTCGGATTCCCTCATTTGGCACTGGGGCTAAGTTCCTAAATGCCGTGGTCAAAACTGGTTGGCGTGGAGATCTGCTGCCTGGGCAGTACCTCCACCTGTACAGAAGGATTGAGGAATGGGCGGCTCTGGCTCAGAGGGACCCGTCTCCACTCCTAGACATCCCCACCGCGACTGGAGGAAAGCACTGTTACGTTGCATAGTGGTCGAAGCTGCCAAGGTACTCCAGTGCGGCTCTGTAGCACAGGTGGTACTGGTCCTGGAAGGCAGCAACGAGGGAAACATGAGAAGTGGGGACACAAGGACAGCAGGCTGTAGGGTCCAGCATTCAGAGACATCAGGTCCCCTCCCTTCTCCCATATATCTCCACTGCCATGCCCAGGAGGGGAGCTCACCTCTGTCTGCACCATGGCTGGTCGCTGTGTCCGTAAGGTCTTCACCATCTGGAACATGTCCACCACGCCCTCGTAGCGCATCCTCTCCAACACGATGCTGAGAGTGATGAACACGCCTGTGCGCCCAACCCCAGCACTGCACAGGGAGAAAGAAGGGCCATTACGAGTCCTGCCAGCCCCTGGAAGGCTCTGCAGAGCTCCTGGGAGTGGTGCAAGCCACTCATGGAGCACAGGGACCTGCTCACTCGGGAGAGGCTGCAGTCTCCACTTACCTGCAGTGCACTGTGATGGGCCCATCCTGCCCAAACTGCTCCTTGGTCTTGTGCACTTGCCCAATGAAGTCAATGAAACCCTCTCCTGTCTTTGGCACTCCCTGCTCAGGCCAGTCTGTGAACTGGAACTGGCGGATGGTCCGTGACTGGCCGTCCTGCAGGAAGAGGGGTGTTAAATGTGAACCGTGGGTGAGGGGCTGGTCACACTCCCCTCAGCACTGGTGCTCTGACCTGCTCTCAGATCCCCTGAACCAGGCCAGGTGAGAGCTCACAGGCCACGGATGAGCCCAGGCAGATCTTTCGCTGCATGTTTGGGACCTGTCTCTGTCCTCCCACATTCACCTCATGGTTGCTGAGCTGAGCAGGCCTTTGGGCCCCTACAGGGTCCACTGGGTCAGTGTTTGAGACCCAGTTCCACCCTAGCACCATGTTTACTGTCACACAAGGGTCCTGTGCGTGGTCAGATGCTGCACACACAGACTCCAAGTCCAGGGGGACCTGTGTTAAATGCTTGCCCAAGTGAGCAGCACAGGCAAGGCAGGGTCTGGTGCTGACAGAGATCCCTGAGCTGCTCATGGGACTGACACAGCTGGCAGGGTGAGAGGAGCAGTGGGTGGTGGGCAGCAGCCCTTTCCGCCTGCAGTGCAAGGCAGCACTTGCTTTCCTGCTTCTCCAGGAGCTGTTGCATGCTCCCTTGGCTGGCCTGGGCAGGCCAGAGGCATGAGAGGCAGAGGAGCTGGGGAGCCAGCAGATGCACTCACCCTGGCATCCGTCACCTTGAACTCCCGTAGGATGTACTGTGGCATGTTGTACTCTGCCATGGGGTCCACCACAAAGTACTGGTAGCGGGCAGAGCGCTCTGCAGGCCAGTATTGATGGCACTTCTCCTGTGGATGAGGAGCAGGGTAAGACATTAGCACTGACAAGCTGCTGCTCTTCCCTCCCGCTCCCTGAGAGCCTATGTGGTTGTGGGGCCACAGGGTCGGCCACCAGACATGCCAGTGGGGGGCTCGCCCAGAGCGGCTGGTGCCGAACCCAGACTGGGGTGAGCCAAGAGCTTGTGCCCACGGACAGCAGCCCCATAGCCCCCTTCTCCCCACAGCAGGTCTCGTACCCGGCCCATCTCACGCAGCTTTGTCAACATCACCACAATGGTGGAGTTGTGCTCCCAGAGCATCCGCCAGAAATCCTCCGTGGTCTCGGCCAGTGGTCCCTGCGTAGCAATGTAGGCCTTCTGCTGCCTGTGACAAACATAATGGTGCTCAGAACAGCTCCTCAGAGATGGGCAGCAGCTGCTGCTGGGGGCTGGTGGGTTGGGTGAGCTGGAGGCAGGGCCCCATGGTACCAGGGAACAAGGCTGACAATCCAGCTGTAGGAGGCAGGTCTCTTGGATGAGCCATGGGCTCTGGGGGACAGATGAGCCTGTCCAGCACTTGTCTTCTAAGTGCTCCCCACAGACACAGTGAGCACCACAACACAGAGGATCCAGAAAGGCTCTTAGTCCTTGATGTGGTGACGGCATCCCCAGCCCAGCCTCTTGCTGCTGCCTGTCTCCAGTGCTGCTGTTGCACGGAGAGCCCTCTTGGCACACAGGCCCCCACTGGCAGGCTGCCAGCACCCACCTGGGCTGGAAGGAGACACGGTGCTTGGGGATGACCCCAGCAGCACCCTGTGTTCCTGCACTTTTACTCTCTGCAGTACCCACTGTCCCTCCCATTGCATGGGAAAGCACAGAGCAGCTGAACCAGGTCACTTGGATTACACACTCGAGACAATAACGAGGGCAGTGTGGAAACCACGAATACAGTTTTGTCTGCTTTCCTAAAGCTTCAGAACTTGTTCTTGGTTCCACTGCAAACCAGCGCACCTCTCCTAATTTTCTGTGTGACCTGCCCTAAACTGGCCCCCAGCCTGAAGAAAGCCGCCTTGGTGTTCTGGACTCAGCTCTGGCATGCCGGTACCATGGCTCTCTGAGCTCCCAGCCCGGCACAGCAGAGCCCGGGATGGCTCCACCACTGTGGGGCGCTGGAGCCCGCGGGACCAGGGCCGGCATTCTCCATCCTGCCTTCCTCCCTCCGTTCTGCCTTCATCCCTCTGCTGGTGCTATTTTTAATGGTGATAAAATTAATGAACGTGCTGCAGGGCAGCTGTAACATGCAGGATGCAGACAGGGGCTGCTTCAAGGTGGATTTATAAGACATCGTAAAAAACAGGGAATGGGGATGCAGCATGAAGTGAAAGAGCTAATAAAGATGCAGCATCAGTGTTATTTGCAGGACCTTGGGCCAACTGATTTCTTTAGATAATACCTAGAAGATTGCTGGTTCAAAGGAAGGGATAGGAAGAGATAACAGAACTTAGGTATAGGGTAAGGAGCACATGAAATAGTACCACCTGCTGTGCTGGCAGCCCTTGCCCTCTCTCCATAGCATCACCAAGAGGCAAAGCCAGCATTGCTCTCCATCAGCTCTGAGCCAGGACAGTGGCTACAGTTCATCTGTCAGACCCACCTTAATGACAGGTGGTGGATGGCTCAGAGCCACACAGGGAGGAGGGAGTGGAGGCTGCTCTGTGACAGCTTTTCTCCAGCCCCTTTCATCCTTCCCCCTTACTCTGTCCTACCCTGAGGGAGCCTGGCTTGCTGCGGTTTTGCTGTTGGGATGCTCCCAGGGTTGCTCCCCTTTTGCTCCTTGTCCACTCTTGGCTCCACGCAGCCCTTCTCTCTGGGTACCCTTGCTGGGCTCAGCTGCTGGAGCAGGGACAAAGCACAGAGCTGCTGGCCTGGCTGCAGCCGCATCTGTTCCCTTGGGCAGTGCCTTTTGCTTCTGGGAGGTTACGTGTCCTGTAAGGACAGGTGGGCAAAGCCAAGCTGGAGGGGGAATGTGCCACATCTATCATTGTATCCCCCACTCCCGCACTGATGATGGTGCACATGAGGTATGACCCTACTGTGATGCTGCACAGAGAGATGACAGGAACAGGCCTTTTATGTGCATCATTGTGATTTGGTTTGGATTATTGTCTAGGGGTTGGCTGGGAAAGGGATGTGGCCACTGGGCTGTTCTCCTGCATTCTTCTCTCCTGGCATTTTGCATCTGAGAATGGGATGCCAGCAGACAGAGAAAACAGAAGTATTACTGCCCCACTAGATCTTAATTTCTGCTTTCTAAACTGTATTCTCGAGAGAGAAACTTGGTGATGGGCTCCCCAGCATCCAGCACCAGACCTACCTGAGGATCCAGACTCCTCCCAAAATCAAGACATGGAACAAGCCTCAATCTGCTGCCTGGATCAGCCACTCAGTGGAAGCATACTTCTAACTAGTTGCTACAGGGGGGATGCAGGTTTGAGTTAGATACTGTAGATATAAAACACAAGCCAAGGGATGCCTACCAGAATATCCCATAAAACCTCCCCAGGAGCCAACACAGCGTGCCACTCCAGCCATGTGGGCATCTGTCTACAGCTACACAAGCCAGCCTGGCAGCGCTCACTCACAGGTAGTCTTCACATATTTTAACTACACACACTGAAGTGTCTGAGAAGATGGAAATATATAAAATGCAACAAAGTGGTCCCCGGCCCACCTCAGGCAGTCAGGACCAGTCCTTGGGAAAGAGAAGGCAGCTCTGCCTGGGTTCCCAAGCAGGCAGGACAAGCTGGCACAGTCACCTAAGGTGATCCCTACCTGTAGCCATCTATGAAGCTGGCATTGATGTAGTCAGAGCCCTCGACACCCCGGATGGGCTGCAGGCAGACTCTTGTCAGCTCATACGGCATGATGTTCACGAGGCGGTTCTTGAATTTGTTGCATGGGAGGTTGGCACTGATGAAACGTGAGGTATGTGCTTTAGAGTTGGCCAGCAGCTGAAAGAGGAGGAGACACGTCAGATCCCTGCTGGGGATGCAGCAGTCTGGGGGCAGAATCGGGGCCCTGGCAGCAGTCATGTAATGGAGTGGAGACCCACAGCAGCTCTCTGACACACACAAAGCCAGGACATGCAGCTTTGTACCTCACTGAACTAGGGATGCATGCTTGGTGGCAGCAGGGAAGCAAAGCTTCCTCTTCCAACAATGTCTCGCTATTTACTTCTCACGCCAGAAGAACCCAAGAAAATGTGAGGATTGTGACAGTTTTAGGTAAAGAAGATCTATTTTGGGTTACTGTGAGACATTTTATGGCTCTCTTTGAGTCCCATAAACTGAAGTCATGGTAGATGTGTTACTTAGATCTGCTAGCAGATTGAAACAGAAGTCCCTCTTCCCCCACCCCCCTTTTTTTTTGTTTTTGTTCCCCAAAAGACTGCCTCCAGCATCTCCAGAACCACCCTTCTCTCTCTGAGTGGCAGCTGGACCTCAACAGAGGCTCCCTGCAGAGAGCAATGCAGCCATGTGAAGATCTCCGTAATCCTGCTCCCCAGGGTTTCCCATGCAGCAGACACTGCCAGGGCACAGAGGGGCAATTTCATTGCTGTTCTCAAGAGAGCCTCAGAGAAACAAAAGGAAAATGAAATTTTGTCTTTTTTACAACAGAATTCCTTGAGTTGAGCACAATTCTGTGGCTCTCTTGAGGAGTTTCTCAGGGCAGGTGTCACCATGAGACACTTATGCAGCATGTTTTACTGTCCCAACCCCAGGATACCAGTATCTCTGATAACCGTGGGACAGAGCTCCTCAACTATTCCCAGTTTACATGGCAAGTCAATATTTTGCCTCTCCTGCTCCTTTGTCACTTGGAGGGAATCCCCAGTGTGAAGCTGTACTGCTGGAGTTCATTTCACAGCCTGCATGGTCTGCTGCCTCCCTGCATGAGCTATATTCCCCTTTAAGAGTTCACTGGACTAATGCACCTCATCTGAGAATATAGGCACTTAACAGAGCTCACTTCCAGCTCCAAGGCTGTAATAAATATCTGCAGTTGGCATACACAGATACAGGCAGAAAAATGTGGGCTTGGCTTCTTAAAAATGGCGTGCCTTAAAACACTGCCTTCACCAATTCCAGACACTGAGGCTTCGTGTTGAGGTGGTTAAAAGATTACAGAGCTCAGCATTGAAGAAATGAGACTAGAAATGTCTCACATATTTAAATTGGAGCTGTTTCCAGACAAGTTGTTCACAGTAACATCAATTATCACTAACATGATCTGCATCTGATTTCAGATGCAGCTCCTGCCGCACAGTGAACCTAGAGCAGAACGTGCTGCTGAGAACTGCACATCCATCTGTCTTTTATATCCTCCCCAGAAGCTGCCAATCCAGGGGGGACTGTGGCTGACACAAGCTTTACAATTCAAATGTATTTTAAATCACTGCCTACCTGCTCTAGAAACACACAAAAGCATAACTGTCTGTAATGATCCATAGCTCCCCTCTTCCAGTCTTGGACAAGTGACCCGTGGGGTTCTGTGGGCAGAGGCAGGGCACTGGAGAAGTGGGGTGCTGGGGCTCTGCCACCAACCTTGAATTCCAGCTCCATTGCGGTAACACTCTCTCCTGGTGGCACCTGTGTCAGCTTCTGGATGTGGGCAAAGAGGTTGCGTGCAGGCACCTCGGTGTTGCCACACGTGGCAGCCTCCAACAAGGCCTCGTGGATGAAGATGTACTGGTCCTCTGTCTGCACCATGTAGTTGCGTTGGGAGCGCATG
Organism: Pomatostomus ruficeps; assembly: GCA_013400735.1. Taxonomy (NCBI): domain Eukaryota; kingdom Metazoa; phylum Chordata; class Aves; order Passeriformes; family Timaliidae; genus Pomatostomus; species Pomatostomus ruficeps. The sequence goes on from VYZT01026106.1 coordinate 88,475, forward strand.
CACGTCACGTGGCCGTAGATGTCCACGGTCTTCTCGTGCTTCATCCGCTCCAGCATGGCATCGATGACAATGAAGCAGCCGGTTCGGCCCACACCGGCGCTGCAGGAGCAAAACACACAGCTTGAGATGACACAGTCTCCTACAGATGTCACAGGAGCTCTGACATTGCTTAAGAGATCACCCGGACCTACACCACACAGAAGGGGAGTAAAGGCTGCTCCCTATGAGCGGAACGTCAAACAAGAAGTGACAGGACCAGTGAGGGAGAGAATCACTGGAGAATGTGAGAGGCTCCTCAGTCTTTCTGCTGTCTCCCTTTCACTGCTGGGGTGGAAGGGACTCGGTGTCCCCCTGCTGATTCTTCTGGTGGCTGGTAGCTCCTCCACAAGCGAAGAAGAAATGTGTTTAACAAGCAAGAGAGTTACAGTGCATGTGTGTGTGAAGTCAGAAGACGTGAAGAGCAGGCTGGGCCCTAACACCAGTGAAGCCCATAATTTCAAGCCTGCTTGTCCCCTAACCTGGGTCACTGTTTCCTCACCCATAAAACACTGAGAGGGGAAGCAGAAAGCTGAGGTCATGCATGACTATGCTGTGCCCTTCGCTCAAGCACCAAATGCCTCTCCACAACTGTTGGAAGGGTAGTAGCAAACCTCAAACTACTCACTCTGAGAGCACCCTGAAAACAACAGATATGCTGTTGTAACATGTACACATAGGCAGAGTTAGGGAGCTAGGCATTTCCTCATTTATGGTGCAAGTCATAGCCTTAACAGGGCTTTAATACAGCTTGTTTGTGTGTTAATTATACCCCACTACCATCTGAAGCAGAGCATGAAAGAAGAGCATTAAACACTGCTGGTAAGGTGTATGCTGGAACAGCAATGATGGAGTGGTTTGTTCAGTAACAGTCCCCTCTTGGCTGGTACAAATAAATCTTAGCTGGGAAAGATGCTGAGCCTTAGTAGACTAATATTTTGCCTTAAGAGCTGCCTTTCTACCCTGTGAAAGAGTGCAGGTGTAAATACTGCATAGGAATGTTCATAGAGGTCACTGCATGCATTTCTGTCAGTGATGTACCTCTGAAGGTACCACCCACTTATGCTGGGCACAGATAATTTAATTTTTAAATGTCATTTGCAGTTTTGCAGGAAAATGTGTTTTCTGAGGCTGTCCATACAGCAGTGCTCTTTAAGCTGACACAGCAGTAGCCGTAGAAATGTCACCATTGCATTACCACTGCTGGGCCTGTTCTGCTGCCAGCCCAAGCATCCAGTGCAGGTTATGCTACCACGAAACTTTTCCCACAAGAAGGGGAGACTCCAGACAGTTTAAAGCTCTGGCAGCCAGAAGGCAAACACACAGTCCTACCTGCAATGCACAACCATGGGGCCAGCATCTGTTGGGTTACAGGCCTTGACCCGTCGCAGGAAAGCGAGGATTGGGGTGGGGTATTCTGGGACCCCGTGATCGGGCCAAGCCATGAACTGGAACTGTCGCAGCTCTGTCTTCTCACTGGAGCCATTCTGTTGAAGACAAAGAGTTGTTGTTTTGCATGAGAACAGTCTCATCCCAGTGCAGGAACCCGCTGATGGGGCAACAACAGCAACGGGCACGCAAAGCTCTGTGTGATGCTGCGTATACTGAGCTTTCACTAGTGAAAAGCTGGAGGAAAAACAAAGGTTTATTGCAAAGCTTCTGTACATAAAGATGCTGTGTAGAAAGGCAATTGATAGAGACAGCAGAGCAGCTCTGCAGGAATGGAGCAGACTGCAGGGAAGGGGAAAGACTCTTTTCTACACAGCACAGGTTCACTACCTGCATACTCACTGCATGTTCAGGGAAAATGGGCACTGGGCATGGAAAAGCTACAGCAGCCAGTTCCCTCACTGCTCCTCTGCATCATCGGTGTCCTTGGGCTGGGTGATCAGCCTGTATCTGCAGACTGCCCTGCTCCTCTCTGGGCTTGGCTGAGTGATCTATGCAGCAAGCAGTAGGACTGGCTGGGTGATTGCTGGGGCCTTCCTGGGGTGTGAGTGTGTCTCCCCTGAGCACTGGGCTCCTGGCCCAGACTCAGTCATACACAGAGACAGCTTGCTGCAATTGCAGTGACAGGCTGCTGCTGGGACTGCCCCCAGGGATTTCCAAACACTAATGAGGAATGCAGCAAGCAGGAGAGAAGGGTTTGTGCTCAAGTCAGAAACAGCCCCTCCATTTGCATTACTAGTGACAGGAGAGAAAAAAATTCACTGCTTCCCATGTTGTCCCTGTAATGGGAGGACAGCTGCTACCTGTATATTTGCCAGAGGCAAGAACAGCCCTGCTCTGGGGCCCATCCCAGAATGCACACAGAAGAGCATCAAAGTCCAGTGATGGCCAGATGCACAACTTGCAGCTGATCTCCTCCTGCAGCCCATCTGTGAGACACAGCTCATGTGTGGACTGGCCACATGCTTGGCCAAACCAGGTACAGCCAGTGGCCACTGCCTGTGGGCATGGAGCACCTTGCAGCACTGTGAAGCATCTCTACACTACCTGGAGCAGCAACACCCCAGCCAGTACCATACCTTGTACAGTGCAAAGGTGCGGACAGTGTAGGTCGCCAGTTCGACTGTATCCAGCAGGGTCACCTGGATCATCCCATACGTTTCCGTACCCCGGCTTGGCCAGTACTGGTCACACTTTACCTGCACGGAGGTGAGGAAAACAGCTTGGTAATTGGCTGCTGGCTAGGGCATCTGTGATGAGGAAAAGGGCTCTGCCCTTCAAAGGGTAAAGACAGAAATGAGTCACCATGTAGGAGGGGGCCTCTAAAATCCCAATTTCCTTCCCCTAGAGTGTCCCAATCCCCAGCAGAAGGGCAGTACCCACTGGACTCCTTTCCATAAGACTCAGAATCACAAAAATATTCTGAGCTGAAGGGACCCAGAAGGATCATTAAGTTCAACTCTTAAGTGAATGACCCATATGGGTATTGAACCCACAACCTTGGTGTTATCAGCAACATGCTCTGACCAACTGAGCTGATCTCAGTGGCTACTCATTGAAAGAGGGATTTTCTTTTTCCCCTGGAGCCATTGGTGGGAAGTGGCGAAGGGGGCCAGGCCACCACACAGAGCAGCAAGAGCAACATCAGGTAACAAGACAGCGAGCAGCAATTCCTAGCAGTGATTTGTGCCTGCCGTTGTTCTTCTTCCCTGCCTCCTATTTGGTGACATGGGCATCTTTGGGGCTTTGCTTGAACCACCCCCTGCCTGAGCTCCACCTGGATGAAGAGAAGGTGGGTAGCTGTGGGCTGATGGGAGAAGAGCTAGTGCAGCAGAGAAGGGGAAATGGTGGTTTCTGTGGGCATGGTTCTACTCAAAGAGCAGCTGAGGTGAATGAGATGCAGCCTGTATCCCCACCAGCTCCCTGCTATGCCAGCCTGGAGTCCCTGAGCCACAGCTGTGGCAGCACAGAGCTGAGTCCGCACAGTACACAGCAACACAACAGGCACTACCTTTCCCATAACAGCCGTAGTCCCCAGGGTGCCCCTGCCAGCATGGCCTCAGGCAACAAACCATCCTGGTGAAAGGTGGGACACAGCCCATGCCAGGGCTCCAGCCTGGATGCTGTGTCTACCCTCTCTGCACTGCTGTAGGCTTGAGTGCACTGAGTATCACCAAGAGACATCAACTTGCCCCTGTGGCAGGTGACGCATCCCTGAAAATCTACATCTCCCAGGTGTTTCAAAATGGCTCTGCAAGGCACAGATGCCAGCTCAGACAAAGAAACATCTTGTTCTCCCTCTGCAAGAAGACACAGACAATGGCCAAACTACCCCTTCAGCCCCTTCCTGCAGGTAGCATTGTTCCATCATGAAAACACTGCTGCTCCCTTACAGACCTCCTGCCCTGCAGCATCCTTATCACCCCCTTCCAACTCTGTAGCCAGAATGCTTTGACCTACTGGTCACAGCTCTTGTTGCATCCCACTTGGCAGAGGGCCCTAACACGTCCCCAGGGACCCATCCCTCTGCCCCCTTCATCTCCCTGCACATTCCTCCCTGCTCACCTGCTGAGGCTCTCCTCTTCCTCCTCTTCACAGTTCAGTGTTTGCAAACTACTCCTCCATTTTTTTTTCTCTGAAGCCCCAACCTCCCTATTTAATTGGCACCTTGAGCATTCCTGTTTCATCTGGTGCCTGGCTCCCCTCCCCTGCAGAGCCACAGTGCCTGGCTGACAGGAGAAAGACTTCATTCCCACCCATGTGCACCACACTGAAAATGGTTTCCCGCCCTAGGAGAGAGGAGTGAATGGAAGATCATCTGTGCTTGTCAAGAAATAGTAAACTTAATTATTAGCAGAACGTGTTTACAGGGGAATGTGTGGGAAGGGAAACAATAAGCTTAATTAGAAATCAATGAAGTTCTGCCTTTTAATTGAAAGCACTTTCAGCAGGGTGGGGCTTGTGAGAGCTAAGAGCCCTCATCCTGCACTCTGGCTCTGGAGTGCAGCGACCTGGAGTCAGAGGGATACATCTCTCCCTGCTTTTTGGGTTCTGCTCTCAGTAAGTCCTGCCCTGGCAGCAGTGCCTGGAGCAGGGCTGCCTAATGGGGTACTGCAGGTGCCTGTGCAAGCAGAGCAGCTCTGCTGCCTCCTGCCCAGGGTCTCCTGCCATCTGGGCTGCTGTGCTGCCTTTGAACTGTGGCAACATGGCAAGCCCTGCAAAAATCTCAGGATTCCTCTCCCTCACTTGACACGGAGCATTTGACACTGACTGGCTGCAGCACCAGCAACTTGGAGGTCACAAACATTATTTCACAGCTAAACTGATCTCATTTTCATGAGTGGGCAGCAGCTGTAGGCTGTCTCCACAAGGCCTGAGTTTGCCTTGCCTGGCTTGGGGATGATGTGACCCTGTGTAAGGAAAGGGAGAGCAGCACGGCATCTTGCAAATGCTGGGGGCAGCTGTTTGCAGCGTCACCCTTGGTGTGGTTTGCAGGGGCTGTTTCAGGAGAACAGCACAGCCTGTTCCTGTGCCTGAGCCTACACCTCAGGGACAGTGGTCCCCTCCTGCCACCCACATGCTGCAGGGCTGTGTACTCGAGCACAAAACAAACTTCAGAGTAGTTCCCTGTGTGGGATAATAGCAATGCTTGGGCTGGTAATTGAAAATTATTTATTCATGACCGGATAAGAGTCAGTCACATTTTCTGCCAAATTTACCCATAATGTTTATGCCCCATTTTCAAGCTCTGTAAATTTTATGCTGAAGCCGATGCACTGTGGCACTAAAGCAGATAAGAGATGTTTTCTTCTGGCAGTGCTTGTTTCTCATTAACTTAAGGAGCACAGTAATGTCCTGAACAGCCATTTATTGCAGCTTCGCTGAGTGGCTCCTGTCCCTCCCCTTTGATGCCCTGAGCCCAAGAGCAGCCAGGCACCTCTCTTTAGCATGAGAGCTGTGCTCTGCTCCCAGCCCTGCTCACAAGCTCCAGATGGCACCGCTGTCAGCAAGAGGGCTGGAGCATGATGTGGCTACCGGGCTTCTCTTCCCCAGGGCCCTTGACCACCAGCCTCTTAATACCCCTTCCTGGGAACATGAAATGCCAGGGGAGATCACACCCCAAGGGACAGCTGCTTGGTGCTCTGAGCTGGAACAGAACAAGCCATGGTACTGTTCTGGGAGACCTCGCTCTGCCAGGCTCCTGGGGATAGCCCGGGGTAGGAGAAATCCTGCTTTAATACCTCTCTCCTGGCAACACAGCCCGGCAGGGACGCACCACGCTCGCAGCTTCGGGAAAGCTAATCTACAATGTGTGTTTCTGAACCGCCACCAAATGATTCTGAAACTGATTGTAAAGCTTTGAAGGCAGCTAAATTGCACAATCCAGCCATTTCTATCCTTTATGTGCTTCTCACTTTGTGAAAACATGAAAAAGGGAGGATGATTTGGACCATCAAGCCAGCTGAAATTGCAGACCATAAAAGCTGATGCTCTTTAAAGATTTTTTTTTCCCCCTGCAGCTCAGGAACCCTTTAAAGCAGTGTCACCCCCACAGGGCTGCCAAGCTGCTGCTGGTCCCGGTCAGCGTATCACAGCAGTGCTGAGGGTGACCTGGAGAGCTCGCCTGGAAAGGCAGCAGAGCCTGCTTTGCACTGGGCAGGTCGCCATGAGGCCCTGTTACCCACCCCAGGCTCTGCAGCTGGAGAGACAGTCCTGTGCCTGCGCCAAAGCCCCTGGGCAAGGGGACTTTCAAGCAAGGTCACCCTTGGGTAATGCTGTGATGCCATGTGACTGCCTGGAGCAGTGTTGTCCCACAGCAGCGTGAGCATCAGCAGGCAGCAATGCTGCAGGGACCCAAGGGGTTATATCAGATGAAGTTTGAAGGCTCTGGAGTGGAATGAACTGCAAAACAATGACTCATGCTGAAAGTTTGAAGCAATGGGAAATGACTGGGATTGGGATCTTCACTGGTCCCAAAAAGGTGTGCTCTCAAGAGAGCTCTAGCCATCACCAAAAGGGCATGAGGAAAAGCAGAGTGGGAAGCTGGCTAAAAGCCATCTTGCCTTGGAAGATGCTGAAAAAACCAACAAAAAACCCCAGAGAAAATGATCTCCTGAAAGTCCACATCACAGGTCCCCACCAGGGCTCTGCTGTGAGGGAATGTCCTGAGACATCTACAGGGTACAGCAAACACATCCAGGCAAGTCCTTACTGTGGATCACTGATTCAACTCAGGAGTGACCAGGCTTCTCCACTGCCTCTCCTGGCAACCTGCCTCTCTCACAGTGCCTCAGAAAACTGCCCACTTGTCATTAGTGCTGGGGATGTGCCAAAGAGGCAGCAGGACATGGGCAGGCAGTGCCAGGGAGCAAATGCAGGGGTCTGGGTCTGGTCAGGTCAGCCTAGAGCCCTGGGGCAGTGTGCCCAATCAGGCAGGCTGCCTGAGATTCTGGGAGGGCTCTGGTCCCCTCCTGCCCATAACAAGGATTCACAGTGTCACCAAAAGCCTGACCACACGCACTATGTTTGGTACAGAAACCAATACTGCAGGATGATGTGATGGAGTGTGCTGGGGGGAGATAATGCACAGCTCAGCAGCACAGGCGTCTCAGGCAAAGACAAGTGCCTGTGAGGTCAAAGGAAACCCGTTATCTTCAAGAAACATGCACCTTGGAGTGCCTTGCCATAGCTAAGCAGTCCAGAAGTTAAGGAGTCAGGATTCCAGGCATGGATTTATTTGGAAACCCAGCAGGGCTTTTCCTTGTTCTTCAAATATATGCTCCATCTTTGAAATGTGAAGGCACAAAAAGTCCCCATATAACCCCCAGCTGCAGAGAGCAGTTGATCAGATGCTTCTGATCTTGCTTAGCCTGTGTGCCAAGCCCTGAGCCACAGGGCAGGTCAGAATAATTTCCCTCCCTCTTTGGGCTGTGTGGGTGACAGTGGCCATTGGACAGAACGGGCAGGGCTCTGCAGCAGGAAGCACCGTGCAAAGCTGGGGTTGTATCTCTAGAGACAGCTCATCTCCAAGGAATACTGTTTATCCCTGCAATCTGTAGGGCATTTGAAGAGCTGAGGAAACCCATGAACAATGCCTGCTTTTTGTACATTAAGAAAAGCAGATCTGTTTTGCCAAGGTGATTGGTGGTTCCAGCTGCTTCCTCCCAGCCAGGGTGGGCTGGGACACACCTGCGAGCATTTTGGTGCTAAAACTTTGAAAAGGAGGGAGAACATGCAGGCCAAAGTTTTAACTAAACCCAAACTTGACAGTTTCTGCTTCTCAAGAATGAGCTTATTGGGCTAAAAATAATCAGTGCTTCACAGCTTGAGTGCACAAACCTCTTCTGCTGTTGGCATGGCAACACTAAAATATTCTGCTAGTACAAATGTTCACCGCTAAAATTTTACTTTTAGGAACAAACTGAATCATGAGAGGCAGAAGCTGCCTCCTCCTTGGGCAGGCTTTGCCCAAAGGGTGCATCTAGGCACAGGAGCACTTGGTCACAGCTTACAAACTCCTGCTTCAGGGGCTGAGTAAGAACCTCTGTCACGAAAACTGTATCATCTGCAGCAAGGGCTCCTGCTCCTTCTTCTTCAATTCATGCCTTCCCCACGGTCTGCAAGCAGCTTTGCATTTATTACATCAGAATATCTAATCCTGGCAGTATAAGCTGATCATTTATACATGTTCTCATTGGATAAGGCACAAATTAGTTTTGTTATTGCAATGAGACCCTGTCAGCCATTCCCCTGCACTGCCAGAAATGCCAGGGCCCTGGCAGGCTTCTGGATGCTGCTAGTACCACCCAACTATTGCAGCTTCTCAGCTTCTGGGTTGGTCCACACTCCCCATCTCAGAGCTCTCCTTTTCCCCTTTGGTGTGAATGATGTGGGCAGAAAAAGATGGGTGTGCATGCAAACACGCGGGCAAAATAGGGGTAAATGAGCAGGCCAGCAACAGGAGGTTGTGCCAGCCTTTTGCCCCACAGGGATATGCTTACAAGGCACTTGTTGCTGGGCTGCCTGTAGCAGTGAGCCACATCTCTGGAACTGCCTCTCCCTGGATGCCCTTATGCTAAAGTGTTCCCATTCCTCTTTTCTGCCCCCCAACAGCTCCCGAAAAGAGAGAAAGCACACACTGTACCCTGGACTTCTCCTCCAGCCTGGTCATCATGACTATAGTTGCTGTTCTCTGTTCCCACACCATCCTCCAGAAGTCGCTGAGGGTTTCTGGCAGCGGTCCCTGAGTGGCGATGTAGGCGTTCTGCTTCCGATACCCATCAATGTAATTGGCATTGATGTAATCACTGCCTGGGACCCCTGCAGGGGAGAAAGAGGACAAGAGTTACTGGGAGCAGCCTGCAGCCCTGTACCTATTGCTCTGCTGGGCCCTGCAGGCAGGGGAAGAGGCTGGCATGTTCACAAGGCTCTTGACAAGTCTTCTTTATGAGGTGATGCCAGGATCTCTCCCAGGGATGCTGCAAAGGACAGGGATGGTGCCTGAAAAAAGAAGAACCCTTTGTAACTCCCACATTAATGCAACAAGCAGGCAACACCAAAGCAGAGAGACAGCTGCCACACGCAAACAAAGGGAAATTCACAGGCAGGAATATTAAGGAGCTCATTCGGCCCCAAGCAACTGACTAAAATAATTGTCTTAAATTCACCAGCAATTTGTTATGGTCCTACAGCACCTTTTAAAAATGAGGCTCCTTTATTAGCTTGTCTCTGTTAGCAAGGGATGTCAGGCATGGATGTCCTCCCATCCTTCCTGCAGGGACGACTATCCCCAAGGAGCCAGAGATCTCCCTCCCAGCACCATTGAAACTCTTCAGTGTGAGACCCCCTCTGCTACCTGCTGGCAGAGGCTGCTCCAGCCCCCATGCTGCCTCCACCACTTTAAGGAAAGGAGTTTTTCGTAAAGACCTTTAAAATGCAAACACATAGTTACTAAAATAAATTCGGCAAAGCAGAGGCCTAAGGCTGTTTCCAAACCCTGCTCAGCACCTCAGCACAGGCTGCCTGGGCTGCAGGGTGAGAAAGCAGCAGGAATCTCATTGTCTCCCTAGGAGAGAGCATCTGCATTTCATCAGAGGAAGGAAATAAAGCTGGGGGTCACCCCTCATCCTTTTGTCCTGGGGAAAACTCTACAGGTCTATTCTACAGGTCTCAGCAGCCTCCAGCAGACACAAAATGCTGGCAGCTCTGGGGGAGCAGCAGCAGCTGGAGTGCAGTGCTTGGCTCCCTTGGCATAGGCAGCACGGACCTGGCAGGGTGCTTCAGGAACGGTTCCCAGGAAGGCACAGACACTACTTACAGCAACTGAGTCAGGCTGGAAAACCGGGATTCCCCCACGTGCTCACCCCACAGCTGTCTGTGAGGGTTTGCCCATGAGCAGACATGCCAGGTCTTCACTTAGCTGCTGCTGCTGAATAGGGCTTGCTGTGAGGGACTGTTTGGCTCCCTCTCCTCCTCTTGAAGAGGATAAGTAGTGCATCACCATTAGAAAAGACTTTTCCATCTCCCAAAAAAGGATGCTAGTGACTGTAAGGCCACCCATGTGCAAAGCAAGGCCCCAGTTCCTTCCCCAAGCAGGGGTGCATTGAATTAGCTGTATCTTCCTCATCCTCCATTAGTGGGCTCAGACCTGGGTGTGCACAGCTGGGTGCTGGTTTATAAAACAAAGGGAATGGGTGAGCCTGGGCTCCAGCTCCTCTGTGTGCAATAGGACTAGAAACATGTATTAGCCCAAACTCCAGGGATGTGGGGCTGGTTCTTGGAGCCACGGAGGTCAGTGCTATGGACACCAGGGCCTCATGTTCCCATGGAGCACAGGGATGTGTGGAGTCTGATGTCCCAGGGGAAGGTTCACCCCTCATCCGGTGCTGCTCTGTGCATTTAGTTGGGACCATATACTGACAAGTCCCAGAGAAAGATATTGGCCCTAAAATTGCGTTGGGACAGAGGGTGGCAGTGGCACTACCAGTACCATGTTTCACCATGTACTGAGGAAGGCAACTGAAGCTACACAGAGAGGACAGTGGGAAAGGAGGCTGCTGGGACAGACATGTTTGCTGCTAGCAGTACCGACATGCAAGCACAAAAAACACACTACTCTGAGGACACTGGGAAAGCTCTACAGTGCCCTTTCTCTTCTGGCCAGTCAGAACACACATTTTATCATGCTGATGCTTGGTGTTTGTCCCTGCTCAGCTTAGAACACAGAAAAAGATGGTCCCCTTGTTACAGTCAGGTTCAGCTGCTTGATGGGGTGCCCACTTCAGTTACTCTTACCATCGATGGAAGTCAGGATGACACGCGAGTGGTCATAGGCTATCACGTTTGCATAGCGGTTTTTTGGTTTATTCACTTCCAGGTTGGAGTTCTCCCAGGTGAACTGCTGCCCAGGATCAATGGACTGTGGAGAGAAAGAGAAGGAAGGAGTTGGTAACAGTTACAGCACAGCGGGATGCCGCAGCACACAGGTATTTCAGCCAGGAAATCTGCATTGCCCTGCACACCTCTCCGCAGGCCAGACACAGCTTCCATGGGTGTCCACAGCAGCAGTGTCAAGCCAGACCACACTGAAAACCAGTTTCCAGTGGGACGTGCATCCCATGATCGGCAGGAAAAGCAGCCCCTCACTGGGGTAGCCTGCTGCAGATGAGCCTTCATGTCCCCTGCTGTGCGCTCATCCCTTCCTCTGGAGCTACCCATCAGCAGAAATTTGGCCTTCTGCCAGGATTCCAGAGAGACCTGACTGCGTGGATCTTGACCTAGCAGTTTTATTAGCTGTTGAACTGCAGCCTCTTGAAATATAACAAGCCTTGGGTGTTTTGTACCCCATGAGCTTTTGGTATTAGTGTCCTGCAAGACAGCCTATGAGCTTTTGCCAGGAAATAGTCATGAAAATTAATAGGTTACTACCCACTGCTCCAGCTACTTATGCAAGGTAAACATCTCTCGTTTGAGTTAATAGAGTGACAAGAAACTATAAACCTAGACAAGAGACGTGGTTATAAATCTTGGTCTGCACAATATGCAACTGCCTGAAAAGCACACATCCCACTCCCACCTGGCCTCACACACCCAGTGCTTGGTCCATGAGCCATGTGCTGGTGCACTCAGTACATGGCTGCTCCATGGCCAGGCAGTGTCTTCACAAAGCCTTCTCTGTCTTAGTCCACACACAAAGCAAGGTGAACAAGGACCATCCCCAAAGCACCCCTCTGTGATGGGATGGTCTTGTTGTCCAAGACACGTGCAACGCACACAGATAAGACGCCTGCCTCATGCACGGACTTGCTCTGCACATGCAGCCCTGGGCAAGCCGGGGGTAAGCAGCTACACCAAAAATCAGTCATCCCATGAACCTCTTCCCCCCAAAACAAACAACAGCGTCAAAACCTTCTTAAAAATCTTGCTTCAGTTTAGGGTCTCTGAAACTTTGCTGGCCCACAGATAAAAACACTGGGCAAATAGGCCAAGGGAAGCACTGCACGCTGTGTTCCCTGCAGGCATCTGCATTCACCACTTGGCAGAGCCATGTCAGAAGGTTTCTCAGGCAGTGAAATGCCTGTCTGTCAGCTCTGGATCAGCTGTGAGCAAAAGGCTGAGGTGGGAAGCACAGCTCCCTGACTGGGCTGACATGAACAGCCCTCATGGTCCCTCTGCTCAGTCCCATCAACCACCAGCTGTGCAAAAGGTGACACCCATCGATGTCCCCTCTGCTCCTGTGTTGTGGAGCAGGCACTTCCCAAGCAGCCAGCAGTGGGTGTGGGCACTGGCTTGAATATGGAGCACAGGCACTGACTGCATTGCTGCACTAGCCCTGAGGGCTTTGTAGCACACACGGGGCACGGGCCAGTGCTGTGCTAGGTGGCAGCTGTCTGTCCCCAGGTGAGGCCCAGGCTCCCTGCAGCTAGAGGGGCCAGTGCTGACGAAAACGCACAGGAGGATGTGACATCACAGCGATGCTAATAGGTAGTTTGGGAAATGTAGGATGTAAATAGACATTTCCTACAGAAAACCTGTAATTTTCTATTATCAGTGTAATAAGCAGGCAGCTGCTGTGCTCAGAGGCGCTGCAGCCGAGATAGTGGGAGTAGAGGCTGCAAGCACCACTTCTGGCTACAAACCCACTGGCCTGGCTGCCACAGGCCCCGCACACTCCTCTGCCCAGGCACAAAGACATCCCAGCACAGCTCATGGCTCTCTGGGGCACTTAATTTCATTTCAGCACCTGTATTTTGCTTTCAGGATAGGCTGCTCAGGTTATCAGCTCTTTGCATGCTCCCCACTCTCAGCCGTGTGGCAGGAAAGACTACCAATGGTGGGCCTGAACTGCACAAGGGGAATGGAAAAATGATCAAAGGCATGAAAAAGTAAGAGGAATATAATATGAAAGGACCTTATGGTTTGGAGTAGAAATGAGTAAGAGAGGTTCTGACACCAGTCTTGTCAATACAGAGCACACTGAAGGAAAAGAACAAATAGACAAACTAAAGAGGAAAATACGGACCCACCAATGCCTATTAAAGACATAAATAACACCTATTTTTCAAAAAGACGACTTTAGTCTTTACAGACAGCCCATGCACAGACTTGACTAGCCGGTGGTGGAACTGAGACTGGCTCTGAAGGTATCAGTGAGCATCTTCTTGCTGTGGAGAAGCAACCCAAGAAAGCACCACCCACCACCACTTGTACTCTGTGAACACTCTCAATGGGCATGGGTGAGTGCTGGAACAAGTCCTCCCTCTGCAGCAGAGGCAAGCAGAGCTCAGTGCAGTTGTTCACGCTCAATCTACGCTGGAAATCACTGCCAAAAGGCTGCAGGGCTACCCGAGCTGTGGAGTGCGGAGTGCTTTACACAGCAAGTCTGTGTCCTGCCACAGCAAAGGAAAGGGTTATTTCCTGGGGGAGGACAAGCCTGCCAAGAGCCCCCAGAATGGAGGAGGAGCATCAAGGTGTTGCCATTAGGGTTAATAGCTTTGATGTGCAATGAGGATGTGCAGAAATGGTCTAATCATCATCAGCCTCTTAAGAGGGCAAACAGGTGAGAAAGTCAGAACTAATACAGCACCTGAGTGCAAAGAGGCTTTAATTAAATATTCCTGCAAATTAGTGACTCATTTAGAAGTAAAATGATTTAATTTAAACTCTGGTGATGAATTAATGTACACCTGTTCCCCCCTTTAAGGCAAACAAATGAGTAAATAAAGGGGAGGATGATGGGCTGCTTGGAGAGAATTAGAGCCCTTACATGGAGTAGTGGTTGGCAAGCCTTGTCCCATCTCTGTACAATGCTCTGCAGCCCCTGAGTGCAGTAACACTGCCTTGTCTCCCCATCTAGCTCCACAACTGCCCTGGCACCCGAAGTCTGCTCCTGTTCCTTTCTGGGGCTCATGGGAATCACTGCTTCATCCCAAAACTTGATCAGAGTAACATTTCGAACTCATTCTTCCTAGAAAGCAGAAGGGCTGGGAAATTGGAAGGAAATGAGCCAGGAGCAAACTCAAAAGCATCATGACTTTTACTTTTGCTTTGCTTTAAATTGACAGGGAGAAGCTGTAAGACAGCAAGTGCAAATTAAGAAAAAGCCCAATTAGTAAAACTCCTCCTTCCCAGCATGGAAATGCAAGAAACAATTTCACGAAAGCAGTTCAGGGATCCCTGCTGCTACTGCCATAAAGGCAGTCAGACCATTGAAAAGGGATTGGAAAAAGGCTCTTTCCTTGACAGACTGTAGAGCACTTTACAAATGCCTTGAAAACATCCCTGAGTGCCAATTTGACTCTCAGATACAGTCTACCTCGGGCTTGTTGCTCCCCTTCCGTAGAGCGGTTCCAAAATCCCTCTGCATGCTGAGCCCCTGCTGCTGCCTCCACTGCTGGCAGGTGTGGAGAGCCCGGGCAGGCAGAGCCCTGGGGCAGCACGGCAGCTCAGGGGGCTGCACAAGGGCACGGGGACAGGAAGGTGCTCAGGCAGTGAGTGCTTCCTGTCCTCCTGTGAAATCAACCACATTAGCACGAGCATTGACCACTGTCAATCTGCGCAGCGTCTCAAATGAGGATATAATGTGCTTCTGAATCAATCGCTGGCAACGCTTCAGCCTTATTATTCTTATTACCGGAACGTGAGCGCCGTGTGCCTGCCAGGCAGCTTCCCAGTGAGCCCATTAAAACCATGGCAAGTGGCTCCCCGGGTGCTATCTGGACCCTGAGCCCAGCACCTCCTGGGTTTACTAGCCCCAGGGACACAAGCACCTCTCCCATTGCCTAAGCTGCCTTGCCAGGGCTGCAAGCACAGGAGATGCAATGTCCTCAGTGGCTTTATGGGAAATACAAGTGAACACAGGGTTTGGGCAGACCACCAGTGTTTCTTTACACAGGAAACTATGAGGAAAGGTCTATGGCCTTCCTACCACACTAGGAAGCAGGAGCACAGTCAAATCTCACACACAACCTAAAGATTACCAAGAACTAATGTGCCAGGCAGTGCCACACTGTCAGGCTCTCATCACCTGCTCTGCTCTGCTCCTGGTGGCCATACACTGGACGGACATATCAGATGGACTGGACATGAGGGACAATAGCCACAAGTTGCAGTTTGGAAAGGAAAAAGGAAAAAATGGAAGGTGATGCAGGATCTATCGGCACTACAAGAGAGCAGGAACCAGTGCTGGCTGGAACCAGCCTGGCCCGTTTGCTAACAGCACCAAAGGGGACAGCAATGCTCTGCTTGTTGGATCCCACAGCGAGAGTGTGAGATGTGGTGTGCGTGTGCCGGCCGGTTTGTCCCAGGGCAGGTACTCCTGCACCGTCCATGGGCAGGATCCCGCCCTGGGAGCACAGGCTGCAGTGTGGGAAGGTGCCCACAGGAGGAGCTCCAACACAGCGACAGCGCCTGCCACCACCTGCACATCCACAATCAAGGAGCTCAGCCTCCCTTCTACTTATTTAATTCCATTAATCCCACACTGTAAATTCACTGTAGCCTTCACTGTACACTAAAAGTGAAATACTTTCCTGGTGCAGCCAGGCCAGAAGCAGCTGCCAGACTCTCGTGCCCTGCTCCCAGCTTGCTGCCTGCCTGTAGAGCGTGGTGGGGCTGTGCTCTGCCCCACACCAGAGCAGATGGCAGCAGTGGACTGTGCCTGCAGGCGGCTCAGCTCCCAGCACCATTCCAGCCTCTCCTGCTGCACCAGGGGTACCAGGAGGTACAGCTGGGATGGCTCCCAGGTGCCAGGGGTGAGAGCTAACCCATAGCTCATGAGCCTGCTTTCACTGGAGCCAGCCCATAGCTTGCTCTGTGCTGGCTTTGTCACATGGGCTGCATGGACACACGGGCTGGCAAACTGGTGTGAGCAGTATTATTTGTCCTCTGACCTGTGGGAATGGAGGTCAGATGGCTAAGAGAAATCTCTGCCACCCTTCCTGCCCCCTTCCCAAGCATGTGGGAAGGTGCTGACAGGTCTTGTTTTGTGTCACCTGTGTCTAAGTTACCCTGCTATTGCTTGCACAGCCAAGGCAAGTGCCAGACTGATGGCTCTAGGCCAGCCGGCTTCAGTGGTTAAAAGTGCTGTTAAATATTTGCTCTCTGCCTGTGGTGCCACTGCTCCTGGAATGTGAGCCATCTATAAACAGCCGTGCACCCCACAGAGATGTTAGGCTGACAGGCTGTTCTGAAAAAACACTTAAAATGTAACTATTCCAAAGCACAATCAAACAGCAAATGGGCCTTGGGGGTTCACCTGCCATGCCTTCCTCCCTTGTGCCTCCCTGCTCAGCTGGGCTATGCCCCATCTGGCAGCACTATTATGCCATGGGGCACAGGGTCGGGGCCATCACCTCTCAAAGTGCTGGATCACCACTCAGCTTAACGTAAGGTCTGGGGCTCACAGAGTCCCAGGTGCACTAGGACTGCAAACACACAGTATGTGCCGAGGTGTGGTTCCTGTCTCTCAGGCTCCCACAGGGGCTGCACAGCCTGCTCCCCTCCCACCTCTGCTATTTCCACATCCACTCTGCAGATTTCCTTAGTCGGCAGCATACACCATGCCTATCCTGCCCTGCAGCCTTCCTATCAAAGGGAGCTGTTGCCCTGCCAAACCCACACATACAGGGACCAGGATGAGAGCAGAACCACTGCTGCAGCAATCCTGCACGGGCAGCTGCTGTTCTTTGCAAAGTCAGTCCAGGATCCTTCTCACTGACATTTGAAATGGGAAATGATTGTATTGATCCCCACATGCCAACAAGGTGCAACCCCTTCTGTTTTTGGGTCCATCCTAGTGTCAAACACTGTATGAGCCTGTTCATGTTCAGCAATTTCCAGATGATGAGGAGTCAAACGCAGCAGAATCCAGGGGAAAAAAATTACGTGCAACAATCAGCTATTTAATAGCTGTTTCAACGTGAGAAGTACAACTGATTGGTGCTCTCAACCAGCCATGATATTCTAAAGAAAGAGAAATGAGAAGAGAGAGGCTCATGAAAGCAGCTAAGAGAATTTACTTAATGCTCATTTTTTCCAAAACAGTTCCCACAGCTCAGTATTATGCTGCAGGCTCTACTGAGCACAGGCCTAGTGTGAGGATGGGAGTGCAGAGACACTGGATCCTGCTGAATCCCCACTGTGCAGCAGAGCCACAGCCTGCCTGTGGCAGAGTGGATAGCCCTGCTTAACATTTCAGTTGGACTGATAAACAAAAAGCCCAAGGCAGATATATATGACTGCACACTTTGGCTCCACTGGCAGGACATACATGAACACACGGGTAACTGCAAGGGAAGCACATTATTCCCTTAAACGTTTCCCAAGTTGCAATGTAATGCTGTAGCTCATCTCTCTGGTTCAGACAGTGAATACAGAGGGATGCCAAAGCCCTCCACTTGGCATCCCAAAGCAAAAAAGAGCTCTGTGCCTTCCTTGGATACAAGCAGCACACCCTTTGAACTAGCTGGAATTTGTCCCTTACCTTCTCAACATAGAGATCTGCTTTCTCTTTCTTGGCATATATAATCCTACCTCATGGGCAAACGCTCTGATCTCATCTCATAAATCAGTGTAGGTACGGTGCAGGAAGGGATGGCCACAGGCACAGGGAGATAACAATTCAAACAGAAGTGATAACACATGCAAAGAACACTTCCCAAATTTATTCCCTCTTTAATACTAGTGGGGGGTTTATTTACAAGTTCCCTGCAGCTCAAGAGGGCTCAGCATATAAGCACAGCAAAACATCATCCTGCCATTGCTGCTCTCATAGCTGCAGAGGAACTTTTCCCAATTTTAAACCATTGCAACCTAATCACGAAGCCTGGAGAGTGCCAAAAAAGGTGAGGCAGCCCTCAGGTAGGTCAGCCCCTTTCCATCCACATATGCACCCCCTTAGCAGGTTTTTCTCAGGGCAGGACAGGGCTGGAGCGGGTTGAGCTGGGAGAGGTGCAGTGCAGGATGGAGGGGTTCACCAAACACCCAGGACATGCCTGTGTGTGTGAGCAAAGTTAGCATCAGTGGTGGATGCAAGACAGTACCTACCCAGGGGCTCCACCAGAGATGGGGATGAGGGTGGGAACATGATCCAGGAGTGAAGGCAAGTTTGCAGCTTGTGATTGCAGGTCACAGGCAGAGAGAGCTCTGTGCAGGGAGGACTACGCCAGGGCAGTGGGACATTAGCAGAGTTTCTATGGGCACTGATGGTGAATGGCACAGGCTAATGCCAGCACAGTCCAGTGGGAGATTAGATGGGGAAAGCAGGAATGAAAACTCAAAATGCATGTTTGTTGGCATCAGAGGATGGCACAGAGAGCGAAGCTTCGAACAGAGATGGAAGTGAATGGGCACAGGATACTGCAGACTGAAATACCTCAGCCAACCTGGATGGAGTGCAGCTCTCATGGAGCTGAACAAAGTAATCAGTGACAGTCCAGATGGGCAGACACGAGCTCCCGTTCACTACTAAGACCATAACCATGGTGGCAGCATGGCAGGCTGCTGTGCATTCTGCTGCAAGGCCTTCTCCCTTTACCAGCCATGCTTCAATTGCTCAAGGCAAGTTCCCACTGCTCTGGGGCTGGTAAGGAGAACTAGCAGGCTCCCAGAGCTGGCGTGGGGCCTGCCTAGGTGCTGCTGCTGCAGGGGAGGCACAGCTCAGCTTTCACCAGGCCCTCTCTGCTGGGATCCTGGCCAGCATCACTCTACCCTGCCGCCCGTCCCGCACTCAGGCTCACCTCGTACTCCTGGGAGAACTTCAGCCCATCGTTGGCCTTGAGCCGGTCGATGTTGTCGGAGAGGTCGGTCACAGGGATGGGGGGGTGGTCACGCATGCCTGCAAGCGAGACAAGGAGGGAGGAGGGAGAGGAGAATGGTTACGGCTATGCATGGTCCAGGAATGCTCAGCAAGAGCATGTGCACAGCAAACCCAAGAGGTGGGTGCAAGGCGGACATGTGTGACTATGTGAAGCGCCGAGCGGGATGGATGGGAAGCCGACAAGCTCACATGGCATGCGGCACACACTCCCGGAGCACGCGGGGCAGTGAATGGAACACAAAGGTGAAGTGCAGAATGTGCATGACCGGGTGAGCATGCTCGGACAGTACAGCCACTGGGCACACAGAGCAGGCCACACAGCGGGCAGGGGCTCGGCCAGCCCCTGGCAGGAACAGGCTGAGGATACGCTGTCACTGTGCTTCCCGGGCTCCTGCATGGGCTGAAGTTGAACACACTGATCCTCTGGTGCTCTCACCGCCAAGGGCTGAGGCTGATCCTCTTCCTTACCCCTAACAATGGCATTAGCCACAAAGAAACTCTGTCAGACCTGCAGTGCAACTTCTGCAGTACATGTGCACAGCTTTTTGCGTAGGCTCAGCTGTCCCAGTCCCCAGGGCATTAGAGGAAGATGAGAAAGGCCCCACGGAGGAATGGCTGATCCCCTGGTAGGACACTGCACAACGTTCTGAGAGCTCAGGAGCAGCTCTGCCCACAGCTACATAACTCTTCAGTGATGCTCCAGAGGCAGAGCCTGCTCCAGGGCCCAAAATTCAGCTCCTCTGGGCTGGCTTGTGCAAGGCAGTGTGTGCTGTGCCCTCCAGCAGCTTCTTGGAAGGCTGCTGGGAGCTGAGATGCAGCTCAAGCCATGGCGGAAGTCTTGCCCTGGTGAAATCAGGGATGCAACATTATGGCTCATCCTGGGCACAGCTGAAGCCTTGCTCAGGAGAAGGGCCCAGAGGCAGGGATCCCACACAGGGGACAGGTACTGTGGGGGTGTGCATGTGGGATTGGGAGGAGGCCTCCTGGGGCCCTGGAATTCAGAGCTTAACTACCACAACCTCCTTCTCTGATGCTGAGATGTTGAACTGGCAGGAGTGTGATTGTGTAACATCTCATCCAAATCCCAAGGCTCGTGACTATCGGCTGCTCTGTGGGTTTCCCAGAAACCCCAAATGGGTAATGATGATTATTAATAGGCTGAAGCTGTTGACTCACACCCAGGGAGACAGGCTGGAGCACAGCCAGAAACTTCTCAATTGCTCAGGAGGCTAAACACTGCCAGAGATGGCAGTGATGGGCCACCGAGATGATAGAGCAGTCCCCAGGCTGGGTACACACATTTTACACAGTGGTGACAAGTCACGAGGTGATAACATGGAAGTGTTACACCTCAGACATCTTCATAAAACATATGACATGCCTGCACACAGGCAAGACCCAATCCAACACACACTCGTCCTGCCATTGCTTGGCAGTGCAGAACTATCCACGGATGGCCTGAGAACACACAGACAGGTGGAGAAGAAAATACCCCTGTTCTGACTTGTGCTGAGGTCCTCCTGCAAATGGTCCTCTGTTTGCCACATCACCCATTGGGATTTCTGAGGTGGCTGAGCAGGCCCTCAAAG
The DNA here is from genome assembly GCA_013400735.1 of Pomatostomus ruficeps. Taxonomy (NCBI): domain Eukaryota; kingdom Metazoa; phylum Chordata; class Aves; order Passeriformes; family Timaliidae; genus Pomatostomus; species Pomatostomus ruficeps. The sequence goes on from VYZT01026106.1 coordinate 108,866, forward strand.
TGACAAAGCTGATGCTGATTTTGGCACAATTTCCTCACTCATGCCAGAACTCCGAGGCTGTAGCTCAGGGGCAGCCTTAGCAGAGCTGTCACTGATGAGCAACTGAATGATGGTAACAGTGTGGGGCCAAGGCAGAAGTGTGGGGCTGGAAGAAGAAAGAGACTGGAACACAGCCATAGTACGTGCTTCTTCCAACATGGTTATGTACAAAGTACAGCAGAGCCATGGCCGACAGCAGAACTGCAGACCCTCATCTCTGCTGAGAAATACAAAGAGGCCTCTCCAAAGTTGTGCTTTGCCAGCCAGAGAAGTGTTGCAGCAACAAAAGAGCTGCAAGAGTAGGCAGGGGAAAAGAGGTGGTTGGAATCCCATTATGGTAAACCTAGAAAAACAGCCACTGACAGTGCAGGGCAAGAGAGAGATTTGTACACACTGCCAGGACTTCCACAAGCTCTTCCAATTGCACTGGCAAGAGGACAGTGAGCTCACCACCAGGCTAGAAGAGCTCAGAGGTCTCACAATGCCTGCAGGGACACACTGCAAAGCCCTTGTCTCTGCTCCCAGGGGAACTTCTTCTCTTATATACTTCTTCCATTCCTGTGTGCATACACAGATGCCTTGTACATCCCAGAGCAGGGCAGCCACACTTTTATGGCTGGTTGAGGATGAACTTGAAGCTCAGAAGATAAGTGATAAAGGGGCACTTTTATCCACAGGCTGGTACTACTCCATCCAAGCTGCTAGAGCAGTAAGTGCCTCCTTTGTGCCTGGCATTCTGGTTCCAACACTGCCAAGGAGACCAACTGCAGTCAGTCCAGAGACCATCATGTATTCTGCTAAATCTGTGACAGCGGTGACCCAGCCTAGGGAAACCAGTTTGCCCGAGGCAGGAAGAAAGTGTGTTCAACCACTGAAGAGCACCCTTCAGTGTGTCCATTTGGGGTTTTTAGCTGGTCACCCTCTCCAGAATGGCCAAGGTTATCAGTCCCCATGCAGGGCCAGCTGCAGGTCTGGCACCATGGCAGAGGCCGGCATACCACTCTGGGGGGGTAGGAGGTCTGAGAGCAGGTGAAGGGCTGCTCCAGAAGCCTCCTGGCAGCCCATCACTCAGGACCTTCCCTTCTGCACTGTGCCGTGGTGAGCTGCTGTAGTGCCATGTGAGCAGTACCGAGCCTGGCCCCACGCACCATGTCAAAAGTGAAATCACTGCCATTTTAGAGTCTGCTGTGAGTGAAGGTGACCTTCATGACATTGAAACAAAAAATACAGAGACGAGAGAAAAAGGTAAAGAAAAAGCAAAAGGTGTCAAAAGATAAAAACAGGAGTTAAAACTAACTTGAGATATTCGGGCAACAGGGGACACTGGCACCTGCAAAGAAAAGAAACGGGGCAAGAACAGAAATCCCATTAGCCTTTAGTCATCATCGCAGTGGTTCAGAGATGGAAAGACAACGAGATGAAGATGAAAAGGAAAGCACCATATGCCACAGCACTGGGAACTTCCCTCCTGCACAGGACCAGCTGCCTGGCCCTGGGGGCTGCTCTGCAACTGGCTGTTACACAACAGGCTGCTGACTCTGGCCAGTGCCATCCCGACACTGGCAAACATGTGGAGCTGGAGCTACTTGCAAGGGAGTGAGTGCACAGGCCTTCACGTGACGCTGAGAGCTACATTTCTTGCTGCACGCCACTGGTGACAGCCCCATGCCCCAGGGAAGCCTGCAAGGGGCCAGTGGATGGCAGGTACAGGGGGCATCTGTGCTGCTCTGTGGCCAGTGGGACCACACTCAGCCCCAGTGTCCCCGAGCCTCCAGCTCACTCACAGCTCACCAGCAGCACAACTCAGTCTCATTTCATGGTGTATTGGGACACTACCCGGTCCTGTATCCTCTCAGTGACTTGGCAGAGCAGTACGTTAGTACAGGGAGGCCAACAGGAGGGAATACCCTTGTCTGAAGTAAAAACCACAAAAATGAGAAAGCTTAATATTTAATAACAGTAGACCAATTAATTATGGATTAAACAAGTTTTCCCCGCTCAGCAAGATCCAGCAGGGATACCAACTACCAGGGCTGGTGGCCAGCACCTCTTGTCAATGCATCCTCACAGCACTGCCTCGACCTCCATCGGGTGACAGGGGTAACAGCTTGGGCCCACTGGGCTTGGTGGATTTCATGTGCCTCATTAATGAGGACAAGCTTGTCAGGAGCTGGAACAGTCACTTCAAGCTGCATGACACCCACTTCTGCCCCTCAGAGACTCACAGGGGATGCAGTGGGGAGAAGGGGAGGAGGACACAGTGCTGTCTCTCAGTAGCGGAGCATTGTCTAGCTGTATTCCAGGGCCCCGTTGCTGTCTCAAGTGAACTGCGCACTTTGGCTTGGTTTTGCCTCTCCAGAGAGCTCTGCAAACTTACCAAATAAGCAGCATCTTTGGCTTATCCTTACAGACAGAAAAAGAGAAATTCCTGGCCCCCTGTCACTCCGATGGCAGCTCTTGAACATTGCTACAGGTCTAGCAAGGGACATCTTTGTTGCAAACACCCTGACCTCACTGAAGATGGGAGCAGATGCAAGCCCGACTTATCACAGTCCTCCACGCAATGCAAACCACAAGCATACAGCAAAGATGGCTTTTGTGCCCACATGGAGACATGTCACAGAGGCCTGTCCCCATGCACAGCTGTCCTGAAGCAGCCCTGTTTAACACCAAGCCCCTCATCAAGAAGCTGCATGCTGTTGCTGACTGTGTGAGACCCCTCCCTGGTGCTGCTCCTGGTGATCTGCCTGTTGAGATGTTCTTCCTCTGGCACAGGTGTCTCCCTTGCTCCCCACAGCATTTTCCTCCCATGCTGTGACACCATCCTGCGCTGTGCTGTGGCCAATTAACGTGCCAGCTCTGCTGGCAATTACCAGCCTGCTGCTGCTACCCACATGTGAAATCTGCCACTGGTCCTGCCCGGGAGATGCACTAGCTATGGACCCCTGACAGCTGCCGTGGCACAGAAAAAGATGTGCTGGTGTAGCTCACCCCAGGTGTGAGCCAGACTGCTGTGAGTGGCAACAGGAAAGGCTGTTCTTGCCCCCCCCACCAGACAGAGCAGTTTTACATCAGGAAATGGCCCCTTCAAAACTCTCCTGTTAGATGAAAGCTCTTAGATGAATGAGCAGCAGGAGGAAAAGGAAAGTAGGTTACAGACCAGGAGGAGCTGCAAGTTAGAAGAGAGCTGTATGTGCCTCATTTGCTGCTGAACTGCTCCCTCCATCACAAAAGCCCAGGTGCTTCCTCAGTTCATCTAGGACTTGGACTCTCTGAAAGGCTCTGAACGAGTCAGGGCGAGCCTGTCTCTGATCACTACAGTGACAGGCACTGTGCTTTCAGTGCCATCAGAGACGTGCAGACATAAAGCAGTAGCACAAGACCTTTCTGCAGTGTGAAGTACAGTTGCCTCCATGAGCTGGCAAAGCTACAGCCTGAGGCATCCCAGGCCAGTGAAAGCAGCATGCGGAGAATGGCTTTTACTGAACTATCATCCTCTGCACTGAGACCACCATGACAAGCAGAGTCCTTCAGTGGGCCACAGCACTGGCTGGAGAGCACTACAGTCTGCAGGTAGCTCTTCTGTTGACCCTTAGCTGAGCAGAGCAGGAGAGTCAGCACACCAGAGATCCCAGAATGAAGCTGCTGGGACACCCTCAGCAGTATAAGAGCTCTATGTACCTCCTGACTGCCCCAGATGCAGCCCATGTGGCCAACACTGCACCAGTTGTGCTCAGCACTGAAGCCCAGCCCAGGTGAAGCCAGTGCAGCACCCAGGTGTGGACACTCCCAACTGCATGGAGGCTCCTCCCAGCTTAGGACAACTGCAATGAGCTTCACACCATGTCTGACACACAGCACACAACAGAACCTTCCAGGTTCCCCAGCCTCGTGGGCCCGCAGTGACAGGGCCAGGGAGAAGGATTTGCAACCCAGAGAGCAAACACCTGGACATCCGCAGTCTAAAGCCCACTCTATGTCACTGTGACTGAGAAGATGTGGATCTCCTGGAGGGTGGGAAGGACTGCAACTCTGCCTCTGACACGGGGACATGGAGAAGGGGAACTGGAGGCAGGATTCAAGAGGCTCAGCTGCTCCTTACCTGGAGTCTGGTAGTTGAGCCGCCTCATCTCAACTGGGTCAGATGAGTGTGCCAAGAGTGAGTCCTTCAGGCCGATGGAGTGCTCATCCTTGGAAGAGGGGGAATGTGCCCTTTTCCTGTGGACGGAGAGGGCACAGACAAGCAGGTGAGTTCTGGCAGAGACTGGCATGAATCACCCTGGGAAGGAGTCTGGGTCCCTGTGTCCCAGATACCCAGGTCCATTCCAGGCTCCTCAGGGCTCTGGGTAAATCACATCATCTTCCATGCCTCCAATTTCCCATCTATTAAACAGGAAAGATTATATACAAGCAATGTCAGATGTTTGATTAGTGAGGCAGTTTTGAAATGTGGTATTCTGCATAGTATTTATTAGAGAAAATGCAGATAGATGCAACATGCTGTTTCCTCTTACTGTCTCTAGGAACTACTTCCTGTAGTGGAAGGATATAATAAAATTTTTTTCAAGTATTAGAAATATTTAAATATAGAATGCCATAATATAATAGTGTAAAGGCTCTTCAGGGTGTGTTTTATTGGGCCATTAATACGTCTTGAATGGTTGAAGGCACCCAAGGCGTGTATTAATGGAACAATAAAATACAATGTTGTCTCTTCATGCTATATTTATGCCTAAAGCGATGCCACCACCTCAGGCTCTTGCTGGAATTCACAGGCAAAGCAGGGACAGATCCAATCAAAAAGTGGACAAGTGAATATTAAGGAAAATCTAATACTGCAAAAGGAGTTTCTAGTGAATCTCTAGGTCCCACTTCTAGCTCTAGATTACCAATATGGTGGGTATACCCAAGGGGTGGAGAAGGGTGTTGGGCAGGAGCAGCACAGCACTTCTCTCTCCTGAGCCTGTGCTGACCCTGGCACCCGGCCAATGCGCTGAGCATGCAGGAATACAGAGACTTTGTCTTTTGGCTACAGCCCCCAAAAGGATTTTTTCTGAACCGCTCTGCTGAGCTGATGTTTCCTGGAAGAGAGGGAGCAGCAGCACTGCCCTCTGCATGAATGCTAACACATTTACTAGCCTGCAAATTGCAATAGTCAGTCTTTGCTTTGGACCTCCTTGTGAGGCACTTGGGAACACACTGAAGGGCTGCCACGCTCTGCACAAAGGCAGCTGCATCCCTGGATAGTGGTGACCCTGAGGCATGCATGATCCCAAATGCTCTCACAGGCACAGGGCACTTTCACTTTCATCAGAGGCTGGGCATGCTGGGCTGCCACTAATGAGAAGCACTTAGAGAAAATTTAGTGCATAAATCATGAGTGAAACCTGCGTGTGTTCCTTGTGTGGCCCAGCCTGCGAGCAAGTTTCATCTGCAGCCTGAGGCTGCAGCAAACACTGGAGTTGTTCCATGGGGAGAACCAGCTTGCGAGTCTTACACTACTCTGAGGCATCTCAACATCTCAAAAGCTTTCCAGCTGCCTGGACCAAGACAAAAGAGCTGAAGGACTGAGAGTACTGATGGAAAGAAAGGAGAATACACAGCAAACAAATAAAGCTCCGATCAGGAGCACAGCAGGATGTGCAATGTGCTACTATGTACCAGTCCCTGAGCCCTCAAGCAAACTGGGCCAGTGATTTTGGGGAATGGGCACAGCATATAATTAAATGTTTCTCTGTATCATTATTCCAGTCAGGGCAACTGCTAAACCATCCTCCAGATCCCAAGCTATCCACTGCTGGTCAGTTTCAATTCATTCCCATTGTAGACTTGCCACTGTGAATATGACACACACATACCTTTGGGAGAAAATGCCTCCACAGAGAGGCTGGACAGCCAAAACCACAGCATCACTCCGAGCACATGGGTGGTGCTGGAAGAGGATATGCTGCTCCTCCACGGGCTAGGATGCAGCAGGGACATGTATGTCAGGTCTGGGCACCGCAGGCTAGTGCCTCCTGGTGCTCCACCCACACGACTCCGGGACAAAGCAAAGCTAAGGCAAGGTGGGAATATCTTCTATGGGGCCCTGGTACAGAAATCCCCTCTGTGGCCATTTTCTCTCATTAAAGATCAGCAAACACGTTTCTTACAGTTGTCCAGTATTCGCTCAAAGCTTCCTCATTAGAGACAGCAAGAATGCACCTGCATTCTTGAGGGAACAGCTCTCAGTCTGAAGTGACTGAGAAAACAAAGGAACCCCTATAACTGCTGTTATTGTCGGGCTTTTTTGATTTTTAATTTAATTGCAAAAGCAATCTGGGAAGTCGTTACATTGGAACTTCTCCCTGAGAGCTGTGAGAGGCTGACAACTGCTAGGAGGCTGATACCTTTGAGGAAACAAAGTCTTTGTAAACTCCCAGGGCTGGCATGCTCCACACTCCCAAAAACAAAGATGCCCCTTAGTAGCTTCAGGCTTGATTTTTAAAAAGGGAAATAGACTTGAAATTTTAGCAAAACAAAAAGATAAAATGGATTCATACCTTTCTTGCTTACTAGATCCAGGGAAAAGCAGGAACAGAAGAAAGGAGATGATCACTGACACAGAAAGGCATTGACTGCACATGCACAGCAGAACTCCATTTAATCAGACAACAAAGGCAGCTCCCTTCGCCAGCTAGAGACATATGTAAATAGAGAGCCCAGGAGGAGCAGAACCTCAGAGCTGAGCTGATAGAGAATGACCTACTGTAATTGAACAGGCTACATGAACACATGCAAATGCAACCTGTGACTCCTCGGGAGGACTAACAATCATCTCATGCTACAGTTACAACTCGAACAGGGCTGCTCTGCCAGGCAAAAGGAGGTGTCTGCTCCCACAGGGAGCACAGTGTATGGGTGGTTCCGATCCAGCAGTCAGGACTGAGAGGCCCCATGAAGAGAGCTCCACTCTGATTTCAGCCTGTCACATCCATGCCCTGTTCCACCACCAAGGTCATGGTCCTCAGACAAAATTCGCAGGAGCAGGGGCACCTGCTGGAGATCAGGCAGGCAATTTCTATACAGAACCAGTACTAGAGAAGTTCCCAAGGCTGCCAATCCAAGCTGTGCGACCAGAGAGCAGTCAGACTGGTTTTAGGGACAAAGCTGCTCTCTTATGACCCACTGCTCACACGTTTCCAGAATCCACAGCAGCTGTGTCCTGGGGCTGATATCAACTACCTTCTGCATTCCCAGGCCTTCAGTTCTCTTACACAGCAGCCTTCTGCTGTGCCAGGTGGAGACCTTCCTCCTCCCCATGACCACCAAGGACTGTCTGTCAGAGCAGCCTGTATCTGAAGGTGACAAGGAAGGTCATGACGGTGCCAGTGCCTCCAGTGCTCATGCCATGTCCCAGACTAGATCTCACCTTTTGAAGAGGAGTATGGCAATGACAATGATGATGATTAATATCACAGCCAGGACAGGTCCCATCACCCACAGCATCTCTGGTTCATCCTGCTGCTTGGCTGAAGCCACTTCCATCACGATCTCATCCGAGTAGGGGCTGGCTGCATATCTCTTCTGAACAGCAAAGGCAGGAGAGGGAGAGAAAAGCAAGCATCCAATTATGCAAAAGAAACAGCTACATCCCTGAAATGCTGAGGTTTCCCCTTGCTTCTGGCTAGCAGAGTATAGTCATGCTTCTCAAACCGCAGCCACATACCATGAGATACTCGCTCCTTTGGCATCAGTGGAGGTCATTCTGTAGCAACAGTTCCTGCCTGGTGTGAAATGTTCTGGGTGCCAGCAACTTTGCTGGTGTGAAACACTTCCAGTGCCAGCAACTTTGTGGCTGACAAACCTGACTTGGAGGTGCCAAACTGGAGCGGCCCAGCTAAGAGCCACTTGCCAGCCCTAGATTCTCTTGGAGCAAATCAGAAGCTTTTGATTCCCAACCAACTGCACAATGGGGCTGGCTGAATATTCCTAAGTGGTTTACAATACCTGCTGTGCTGATATCAACACATCTCTTCAGGATAGAGTTATATTAGGAAAACCCCCTGCTGGGCGAGGCAGGTTTTCTTAAAGGAATGAAATGACAGGAACATTTTCTACCTGATGTCTCTGATAAACAGACCTTAGAAAGAGGCTCACTCTTACAGGTTCCGTTCCTTTCCTTTCTGCAGTCTGGCAGCCCAGTGATTTATAACCTGATATATAACCTTTCTAGCCCCACCAGCTAGATGGAATCAGCAGAGACCCAAACCATCCCTGCAGAAAAATGACACTGCATCTGGTGTTCTGCTGCTGTTGCTAAGGCTTATGGAGCTGTGTTGCACCCTCACAGCTCAGTGTTGCTGGGTCAGAAGGGTTAAATGCTGCAAAAACAAATCCTTTCCCCCTATTAGAGAGGGACAGAGCTGTATCAGTTCCATGCCTGTGGCTTTTGAGCAGCACCTGCTGCCAGGCATTAAGGAGTCAGAAAGCTCTGCTCCTGCCATAGAAAGTTTCTGTCACAGAAGAGGTGCCTGTGGATCTATAAATCTGCTTTAAGGTTGGAGTTTAAACATGCACTTCATGTCTTCACGTATGTGAGGAGAAAAAAGGGAAAAATCAAGCCTGCTGGTGTCACACAAATGCACATCTTGATCTACTCTCACAGGTGCCCTTGATCCCAGCCAGGCTGGTTTCAAACATGTGTGGAGTACAGAAAATGCTCTTATCTGGGACATCCTTCTGGCACCACGCACTAGTTCAGCATCCTAGCTGCTCTCCTCAAATTTATCAGCAGAGCTGCCACTGTCTGGGAAAGAAGCATGGGGAGTGGTTGCCACTTTGTGGAACCTTTCAGGCCTACAAAACCCTGTTTCAGTAACTGAAATAGCTGCCAGCGCCTGGTTTAATTCTGTTCTTAGAGGAAGTCTGCACACGACCACTGCAGCCCATCAGCCTGCTCCTACACCCCTGTGGCCAGTTCAAACAACAGGGCAGGGAGTCAGCTACAGCTCTGAGTGTGGCACAGACAAGAAAGCCTGTGACTCCCCTTTCTATGGGCAAGCGGCCACTCTGTGAGAGAAGCAAAAAGGCTTCGCCTGCGACTCCCCAGGAAGGTCAAGGGCCATCGGTGGTGGGGGAGGGAAGGAGCACATGCTGATGTGTGCAGCAAGGTAACGTGTGCCCATCTCCAAAGCTTTGTGCAAGAGGCAAAGATCCATATTTTTTCAAACACGCTTTGGAGGCATCGCCTTCCAAGGAAAGTCAGATGCAGAAGAGATCAGAAGGACTGTTATCTCAGTGGCATTTCCAAAGGCAGACTGGGAGGTGCCGGTGCCCCTGCTCCCAGAGACAGTGTTTCAATCACACTCCCTCTGCCTTTGAAGAACGGCAATGTTATGCTCTCCTGCTGACACTAGAGACACAGCAAACAATTTCAGAGGAGCTGGTTGGGGGAGATAGTGCGCAGCCTTGGACAGAGAGCCTCATGCTCCAAATGGAAGTGGATGTGATGCAGTAGGGAATACAGAAAGGTGGTCTGTAGGAGCAGGGTATATAGGAAGTTTGTAGGAGCACTACTGCTGGCTGGTGGTTTACTAGAGGGCTGTGGCAGGTACATGCTAGTGAGGAGATGGTGATTATATTTGAGATCAACTAGTTAGAGTCACCTCTTCTTGAAAGGGATTGTCAGGATAGTGCATCTCAAGGTCTCTGCCTTACCTTGTTGTTAATCTGTGACTCTCCTTCCCTCACCGGTGTGCACATCTTGCTACAAGAACATGTGAGCTGGATGAATAATGAAGAACTCGACCAGCCCTAATGAGCCATTACGAGCAAATGAGGCTGAGGAAGGAAGCCACACCTTGGAAGCCAACCAAAGGATTCGATGCATCTCTATTATTTCCATTATTTACACACTGGCTGCTGCTACTGCTGCCACCACCACTCCTGCCCTGTGTTTACAGCTGGACATTGATGCCCAGGTCTTGCTGTGCTGCTCCCTGCTTATTGCATCAGCCGCTCCTGCGCCCAGGCCCTGTGTGCTGCCAGCTTCTAGCAAGGAGATGTGCAGGAGCAGGAATCCCTACACAGCAGGCAAGCGTGCACCTTTGCCCTGCTGATAATCCACTGTGATGGGAGGCAGGTTTGCTTCTCCAGATGTCATCTGGAAGTGAGATTCTAGGCAGAGAAGGGCCTGTGAAGGCAGGTTTGCAGGGGGAACATCCTGTTCACTGCAGAGTCTCAGCATTCACTGTGCAGGGTAGCATTTCACACACAGTTTTCTACAGACACTTGAACCAAAGCAGAATGAGAACCCATTCCAGCCATGTACTAAGCTCTGCTCTGAGCACAGCTCAGCAAGCCACAACTGAGCTTGTGCAGAATGTGTGTGTTGACACTGTCCTCCACTCTCATCTGTTATGTGGAACACATGGTGCCATTTCCCTCCAAAAACATCATCCATCAAATCAATTCCCACGGCCGCCTCAGCTCGTTCAGGCCAGCAATGCAGCCTCTTTCTCCTCCCTTCACAGAAAACTGTCATCCTGGCTTGCAGCAGTTGCTCACCCTGCCTGCACTGAGGCCACTTCTGCTCTGCTAGGACAGGCTGTGCACCCCACAGAAAGTCCTTACCGTGTCCCCATCCTCCAGCGAGGCCAGCACGAAGCAGCGATAGCTCAGGTCTTGAGAAAGAGGCTTGTTGTAGAAACCTTTGTAGTTCTTCTCATCCCCCAGGGTGAAGGTCTCAGGCAGCACATCCACTTGAGCAGCAATGTAGGGCTTGAGTCTGTCTGCCTGGCGTCGCTGCCGCCTGCTCTGACTCCCTTGGCTTATGGCCTCCAGCAGCTGGGGACAAAGAAGGTGCATCACTCACTACTGCAGACAGCATGACACTGCCTTACGCTGTCACTGTACTGGCTGCAGGACTCGCAGGGGTGAAGGGAAGGGAGGAGAAGATACTGCATTTGATTTGTACGTGGTGGAACTAAAAAACCAGAGGCAAGTATTATCCATACAGGCATTGCTGGGGCATCTGTCTGCAGACCCTCACTGTAAGAACCTCCATTAGGATCTGAACTTTGGAAGCATCCTGAGTCCTGGGAAGCTGACATGGTGAATGTTAGGGCTGAGACAGCCTGGCTGTGACTGTCCCCCCAAGTTATGGATCCCAGTGGGCTGTGAGGGAACCAAGCCATGTTCTGTGGCCTAAATATTGGTCTGGAGAGCAACTCACACTCCCTACGGCCACTGGATGTGAATTACAGCTGATGCTGATGTTTAGGGAAAAAGTGACATTTGCTGTGTCTTTCACTTCTGTCAGTGCCTCTGTATCTTGCTGCTGTGTTGCAGGCAGAGCTTTGTTTAAACCGCACAGAATGGTAACAGATTTCATGGGATGTTCAGAGTAAAAATGGCAAATTTCATAGTCACAAATTCATGAAAAAGGATATAGACACAGAAAAATCCAATTGCACTGCTAAGAATGACTCTCAAATGTTTGAAGATCTTTTTTTTCCAGTGAATAAAAATGAGTATCAAGTTTGGAAGGGAAATTCTAATTCAAAATGAAGAAGGAGGGATGAAATACATTTCACATAGAAATGTATCAGTGCAACACTGTCAGGGCAGATGGGGACCATCAGAGGGCTAGGGACAGTGATGTACACACAAAGTCACGCTGCTGAGATGGGTTCTCCCTGAGAAGGAAAGGCTGGGTAGGAAACCCCTCATTCTTTCCCCTTGACAGTCCATCCATGTACTCTTATCGATATTCACAGAGAAGCAATTTAGGAAAGCTATAGCTTGTCATTATAGTATCACCAGAAAAAAAGGAAAAAAAAAAAAAAGAAAATAAAAGAAGAGGCTGAAGAAATTTCAGTTTCACAAATGTCATTGTAATCCCAAGGGGAAAAAGCAGAAAGGTAGTTTTTGGAGTGTGGAGTTTGCTTTCTACACCCATCTCTTGCATGTGGCATCTGGGATTACAGCTCAGCTCTTTGGGGCAAAAAATGCAGCTCCATGGGCATGGGCACAAAACCACAGGGCTCCAGTTGTGGTTAAGGTTGCTGGAGGCTTCTGCCACTTATGCATGTAATCCACAGCAAAAGACTGCATCAAAAAACTGCTAGGCCTGCAAAGTTCAGATCCTGAAAAATTAGAAAATTAATATTGCCTGTGCAAAATTAATTCAGCTGTCTTATGTACGTGCATTGTGCTGCACCCTTGACTGCATAGTCACAGTCTATCTTTTCTGTAAGTCCACTGCTTTGTTCAATACACAGGGCAGACAGTGCTTAATCAAAGAGCAGATATTCCATATTTTGTTTTCTTCTTTGCATTATGCAGCTTGAGGCCTTGTTTATTGCTTACTATTCAAATCCAGCTCTGAAGACAAAATTAATAATTTCCTCATGGGCTTTTCTATGGTGCTGATCACTATACTATTACAAGTGCTTCACAAACATTAATGATCTTATCTTCCCAACACCCCTATGAGTCAAGATAAAAGCGATTATCCCAATTTTACAGATGGAGAACAGGAACACTGCGATATTAATGTAAAAAATGTCCACTACATTTGAATGTCAAATTGGAAAGACATCATCTTGTTTTGTTTTTCAAGAAAACTTACTATTTTCTTTATAGCACTGACTGTATCCAGCTCCTATTGACTTTCTCTGCAGCTGGGGATGCTTAGGCTTTGCAAATGAGAGCTCCAGGATCTCAAACTGAGCACTCCAAAAAATCACAATATGCAAGACACTGACAGCTAATGAAAATTTTGGCTTAAATCATTTGCCTGAGGTTGGATGAGACACAGACAAAAACTAGTTCTTTCAGAGCTTTCAACCATCTAAAGCTGAAAACCAAAGCAACCTTCCTCATCCTGGTCTTCTTTTTCTTGTGACATCTGTGATGCTGGAAAACTTCTGCAATGAAAAGATGGAGAAGACCTGTGGGTGATGGTTCTCCATCACCCAGCTGTGCTTCATTTGCAGAACGGAACCACATTGTGGAGCTAGGACCTCATGAAAAAGACTGTGTGATCATGTATGTAAAGCCAAGGGCTGACCTACAGCTTCTAACAGTTTGTCATTTCTGAGTGCTTCAAGCTTGCAACTTTGTTCTCTTAAGGGAATTTCTGTGCGTGATTTCTTGCAATGTTTCCTTTATACTTTGAGGGTAGTGGTGTGTGTAAGGAAAAAAGAGCCCATGAAGCCCTTGTGTGGGAGTCTTCTGACACCTGCACATTTCATACTCCTGCACAGGACAAGCTGCATCTTGGGGTAATGGCTGGCGAAGGCTCAAAGCCTTTAACAAGCACGTGTGAAGGCAGCTTTGCAGGTTTTATTAGGTACATGAGTGAACTCTTTATCTACAGTGCAGGTCTAGGTCCTATCCAGAGAGGGAAATGCCTCCTGACAAAACAGCTTAATAAGCTGAAACCAATACTTTTCTCTCCTAGCTTGTTTTCAATATCAGCATTGCCATTTCATCTGAAAAAGGCTGCAAAGACTGTACGAGCTGTGACAGGATCTGTCCTGGTCAGAGCCCTGAGACACTCAAGTGTGGTCTTCTAAGGGGGCACATTCTGGGAAGGTGGCTCCTCTGGTGGCTCCTCCCTAGCTTGACTTCCTACATGGTGTCACGAAGAAAGGCTGAGTGGGCACCTATCCCACAGCCTCCCATCTCTGATGTGCAGCCTGCACCAGTGTTGTTGCATCCATGCTGCTGCCAGGAGGCCTAAGCAAAGTGTGCTGGGCTACTTGGGAATCACTTCCATCACAGCAGCTGCTACAGGTTTATACCTGGTCCAGCTCCATCTCATCAGGCGTCCGCCACCGAGCAGTCAGGGTGCTGGTGCTCTGGTCTGCTGGCACAACCACGATGTAGTACCACCTGGGAAGGAAGGGAAGCGTAAGCACTGGACCCTGAGCCATCTCTCTGGCAGGTCATCAAATAATGTGTGCCATATGCCTCAAGGGTGACCTGCTCCTTTCCCTGCCCTTTAAGCAGCAAGAGGGCTCAGTAAGGACAAGGCTGGTTTTCCAGCTTTACCAGAGAAGACAACATTGCCATTAGCACTCATTAGGATAATGAAGATCTACAGACTGTGTTCCAGAGGGTGGTGTAGGAGCTGTGAGAAGGACATTTATATAATCGGATTGTAGCAAGAACCCTGGGGGAATTGTGCTTCAGCACAAGGATATCACAGTAACGAATAAGACTTCCACAAACTCGCTTTTTTAATCTCCTTGAGGCTTTAGGCATTATTTATTTAAAGGATATTATACAGTGTCAGAGAAAGTCCCTCCTGATCCTCAACTGTATTTTTGCTAGTAGCATCTGGAGTATACCTACCAGGGTGAGGGCAAACTGTCAGAGAATTGTCTTAATTTTATTATACATCAATATTTGCTCAGAAAGAGCCAAGAGCATGATCCCATGTTATGGGTAAACGCCTGCCTCTGTACCACAGCCTGCTTGGAAATTCACTCCCAGGTTACAAAATCCACAGTTTGGTAGGGGTCTTCCCTGCCTTTCTCTCCCCACCCCTAGCCTCCCACCCTGCCTTCTCCACACAGGCATGGCACCTACCGAACTGGCACAGTGGTCTGCACTTTGGGAAGAGTGAGCGTGAATTTTCCTTCCTGTATGTACTTATTTGTGGCAATGGGTTTGCTTTGCAGGACATCAGGAGCAGTGCGGATTGAGACGAGGTGCTGGAGCCCCCCTGCGCTGCTCCCACGGTTCATTAGCACGAAAGAATAGTCCGTGTCTGGCTGGAGGTCACTTATGAGTTTCTTCATTGAGTGGCCGTCCACCTCCACACTCTGGCTATTGTACAGAATCTGAAACAGGAAAAGGACATGTTCATGCAGCTGACAGCTGCTGCTGCAAACTCACACTCCAAATAGCAGCGCTAGAGATGACAGTTTGGCTCTGGGCCCTCCCTCAGGTGGTTTGGCTACTGTATGCTTTGTAAACAGCCATAAATCTTTAGCTAAAGAAGAGCAACCCCCAGCAGAGGGTTGAGCTGTGCTCCCTGTGCCTCGCATTGATGGAGCAGAGAGGGGTCATCTCAGCCTGCGTGGCCAGTGCCAGTGGTGAGGCTGCTGGTGCCACATGTGCTGCTTTTCAGCACCTACTTGGGGGAGGAATCCAGATGGCTGTGCTTTGCCCCCACATGGAGATGAATGGGTCTTTGTTTCTTGTCCCACGAGGCTACAACACGCAATAGGCTTGTGGTGTAAAATCCTGTCTGCTTTAAATTGGTGTCACTCCCATGTCTACCAGCTGACGCCTGGTTGGATGCTTAATGCAGATCATCCCCCTCCCAGCAAGGTGACCGGGGGGTTACACGCCTCACCAATGATCTGACAAATCCGGCACAGGGCTCACAAATTGGTACCCAGAGCGGCGGCTCTGCAGGTGTGACACCCTGTTGTCATGACAACAGATGCTGGCACCACACAGCCGTGGGCAGGAGGTCGGAGCTGCTTTTCCCTGCCGTGCCTGCAGCGAGGGGCTGTGGGCAGGGCAGGGCAGAGCTGCTGGTGGCCGGGGGCAGTGGGCAGCCCCCCATGCACAGCTGCCCCCTGTGGGCCCCTCAGCTAACAATGCTTTCTCAGTGCCCTGTTGCATATATGCAGGACCCTGTCCTCCCCCCAGGCACAGCAGCCATGGGCACTGCTGGCTTAGCTGCACCCAACAGCCCATCTGCCCTGGGAACCTCGATCCTGATCCTGCTGGAACAACTCCTTACCCCAAAACTGTGGGTGCTGCCTCTGCAAAGCAAAAACTCACACAGTTCCCAGAGACAGAGACAAATGGGGTGCAGACAGCCAGAGAGGCCATAGGCTGTGTCCCAGCTGTGAAACCAGCATGCTTCTTTGCACCAGGTGACTGTCCAGCATGGCAGGGGAATGTTGGATTCCTGACAGTGGTGCAGAGACACAGCATGCCAAAAACTGGCAATGGCAGAGCTGGAGCATGTTAAACCATGGCAGCTATTATGTGTTACAGGCACAGACCACAAGGTAAAATGTACTTGTTTCAACAGTGGCCTTGAGAGAGAGAGAAGACAGCTCTATGGAAGAAAAATTTCTTGAAATAATTTTTCACCAGCTGAGTCCATCGTTCAAGCTGACACAGGCAGCAAGGGAGGGTCCAAACTTTCCTTCAAGTCCCCTTTTCAGCAGGTGGCTGACATCTACAGAAAGCTGCCAGCTTTCTAGGACAAGGGCAGCTGATTAGCAGTGCTCTAATGTTCAGTGTTGGAGCTGGAAGGAGAAGAGAGGCCCTGGAAAGAGATCTGAAGGACAGTGGAGCACAAGGACCTGGCTAGGCCTGGAATTTGCAGCTCAGTTTTTGTGCTATCGAAACACCCATACCCACAGCATGCTTCAATCCTTTTCATGTCACTTTGCATGGAGGTCAGGATAGGAAAAGAACCTCAGCTTTTCTGCTCTTGAGGAAAGAGTCCTAACAGGTAACACAACAGCAGAGAGAAGCCAGCTATGGAGAAGAGATGCAATCTATCTCATTTGTTGATGTGCTTCAGTTTTCAGGAATGAACTTCGAAAGTAAGCACCAAGTAACTAAAGTAACAGGTTTTCAGGGATAAAGGCCCTGCTGCTGCTCCATGTGTGGGGAAGGCTGCCAAAGGCAGCACAGCAGGACAGCCAGAGGGAAATGTTCTCTGTTGTGACTCCTCTTAATGATATTTTCTCCTGGGCTTTAATCCCTTTCTCCAAAGTAGATCAGCTGAGTGCTAAAATGAGTGAAAAATCAAAATGAAGAAAGGCTTCTTGCAGCACTGGAATACCAGACATGTAGGTGCTCTGACACAGAAGTAGGCACACCAAAGACAGGACTACTAGACTTCAAATCACAGCAGCTTTGTTGACTGGACCAGCACCACCCCTTGCAATGACACTGCAATAATACAGGTCCAGATATACCAGATGCCAGTAAGTCAGGGCATGTCCTGGGACAACAGCCACACCTCTCTTTCATGTGCTCCCACAGAGATTTGAAAAAAACTAACCTTCCAACATTAGGACCTATGCTGAAAGGATGAAAAGCCCAGAGAGTTCTGCTGCCTCTTGGACAAGATTTCTCATTATGAATTCTTCCCTAATAAAGGCATCACCAACTGCTTCTCAGTGTGCTCTAGGGAAGACACCCGCCAACTGCCTGCACATGAGCATGTGCTGGGGACAGAGCCATTTTCCTAGAGTAAGAGGAGGCAGAAGAGATGGTCAAGCATTTCAGTTCAGAGTTTCCCTGCTTGCTCTGCACTGTAATTGGCCAGGACACAGTCTCTGATTCAGTGCTGACACCAGATGATGATTTTTATTGCCATGCACAGGAATTTGCATCCAAAGACAGTGAAATTGACATTTGCAATGCTTTCTTGAAGCATTCTCTGCCATCCCTCCTTTTCACAGCTGCTGCAGCAGTCCTGCGTCCCTTTACCTGCCACAACACATTGTCTTCTCAAATGTTATGCACCATTAGTTAAGGCCTCTACATAAACCTTACGCTAATGTAAGGGCTCAGAAACAGTCATTCATGTGCAGCTGGAAGATGCCTGGAAGCTCAAGCAGGAATGCTATTTAGAGGTTGCATCATGGCCCACTGGTAACTACCAGAGTCAGCAGCAAATCTGGCTCAAGGGCTCTGAACTGCCAAACAGTGCTGACTAGCCCATGGATTGCTGTAAAATGTCATCTCTGCTGCTCCTACCCACAGGAGATTTACAAAGCTAGGTGGGTCCAAATGTCACTGCTGAAGGTCTCATGCTTGTTTTCAAGGCAGTACAGAATGTATTGAACTAAAAGATGAAAAGACACACAGTGTGCAACACTGGGAAAGATAATGACTCGATGGAGAAGTAGACAAGGCTGGAGTATCTGCAGGCAGGAGTAATTACTGCATTCCATGGGACACACTGTGAGAAAGCACTGCCCAGCATTCTTGGGGGTTATTTCCAAACCTGTATCATTATAATTTTCAAAAGGTGCTGTTACTTCTCCCCAGTTCTAAAACACCTTGTAATGCTGCCTTTAACCAATATATCCTCTGTCCCACTCTTAAGTTGAAGAATGTATCTCAGGAAAATGCACCTTCCCCAAGGAGAAGGTTGTATCTATCTTGCACTTTCCATGAAAGCTCCAGAACAGCTTTCTGCAGGTGGAATAAAGAAAGGAATAGTGCCTCTGCGCCACCACAACTGCTGGGCAACATTTTACAAGGAATTTATCTCCTGGACCAGAAAAAGCTGTGAAAATTCCCCAAAGAGATCTCAAAACTTCATTATTGATTTGGCAGCCATGAATAATCTTAAGGTCTCAGTTCATTCTCTAATAAAAAAAAAGCACTAGTCCTGCCTGTGCCTCACTATTCATTGTCAGAACAATATCTACTTTAATTAAATCTGTTAAAGTAGAATATGACACCCTTTGGGACATAGATTTAGCATGAGACTGTTTATCAAGTGTAGATAATACTAATTGTTCCCATGGAGATTTATCTGCTATGCTAGTTACAGTATTAGGCTTTGGCCCCAGCATCCCATGTGCCTGAATTAGAGGAGAGAGGTGAACCTTGTTTATAAAAATACAAAATCCTGAAGGTTAAGGACTTATTTCAGCTGGCACCATCAACGAGCTAGAGCTGACCCTCTTAGCTCCTGGCCTTGACTCATGTGTGTCTGCAAGTCTGGGAATATTAATAAAAAGAAGGCACTATTAGAGAAATATCCTTGTAACACTGGTTTGCACAACTGCTTGTAAGTTAGCAAATGGCTAATGCCATCTCCTGTGTCAGCTGAGGGCTAAGCTGCAGCAGGGGCACACCCTGAGTCACCCTGTGACAGCAATCACAGCTATGCAGCTCGGAGAGGAGACAGACAGGCCTCAGCATTACATCCCTGGCTCCTGGCTACCTCCAACCACTCCACCATCCCTGTGTAGTAGTAATGCTCCAAGGGTCACACTGTCCCTTTCCAGCACTGCACTGTCAGACAGCGATGTGGGTTTTGGGCTGCAAGACAAGGCAAGATGAAGCACAGTGGTTCTGCAGCAGAGTGCCAAGTAACAGGGCTCTGTGAAGTTCCTTGCAGCCAGATATCTGAACACTGATCCTAATGTGCCCTACATCTGTGAAAGCTTTGAATACCACAAGGTCTTCACAAAAGCCTTGTCTGCTTCTGCTACACTGTGTAAGTTAACAACTGCCTGCTATTGATCAAGGTAATTCAGCTTCAGGGTTTAAACAAGCAGAGTTAGTAACAAGGAAGGGGAGGTGCTCACACACTTTGATGTGGATGCAGTTCAAGATTTCCCCTCACTCCCCTGGCCATGGATCCCCCACAGCTCATGCAGGCGTTGTATTTGCACTTTAGGCACAGCATGGTGAGGGCACATGCAAAGAAAATGAGAAGTTACACTGCTTCCACTCTGGCCACCTTTGCAGAGGCAGCAGATTGGTGCAGAGGCTGGGAAGATTATCTTCGATGATGTGACACGTTGGTCTTGTTTCTTAATGGAGAGAAACTGCACTGAGATCTACACACTCTAGTCTTTTACCCACGTAAGTGACAAGTACTGGGGGTCAGGCAAGAGCAGGAAGGCATCGGGTTGTCAGTGTTGTCTGCAGCCTGCTGGATGACACCACATCCAGGACGGTACTGGTGGAAAGAGAGCAGCAGACATTCCTGCAGAGTTCCCTCTGTACTGACACACCTTGTGCCACTCACACCTGTAAGACCTTCAGGAAGTTTCATGATGCTTCTCCCCTTCATTCCCTGAGTTTATGCATCTGCCCTGAAGCTCTGAAGTAACTCATGAAGGCAATATGGATGTTTGAGACAGGACATGTTGTAGAAGGAGTTATTCTTAGTTTGATTCACTGGCTGGGTTTCAGACCACTTTGTCCTGCTAATTTCTTGTGATTAAATCAAATTTGTAACTTTTCATACTTCAGCTCCATGTCAGGCATCAGGACAAGCTTGTGTGACCACCATCATGGAGCTACAGTGGTCAGCCTGACCCATAGGACCCAGTTGATGCTGCTATCCACTGTTCTGCTCACTGCTACAGGTGGAGCTTCCTGTCCTCCAAATCCCACGCTTACCTTAAAAGGCACTGCAGATTTATAGGAGTCAGGCACTTCCCAGCTCAGCAACACAGATGTTTTCATGACGGCATTGACACGGAAGTTCTTAGCAAACACTGAAATGAAAAACAAGGTATTTGAGCACTGTAAAGCCAAGTCAGGAGGGAGCCAAGCAGCAGCTCGACTCCAAGTCTCTTTGTCTAACTCAGCAGCAGAGGTCAAAGAGTTCAGCTACAGCAGAGAAGCAAGAAATGAGGAGAAGAGAGCAGCAGACTTTTACCAAGTCTACAGTCTCCAGTGGAGTTCTGCTTTTTGACTATACTTTTTAGCATCACAGAAAGGAAGTTGTAGGCTGAACTGCAGCCTTTCTCTACCCCCACTCCACTCACACTCCCTTGGCCCTCTGTCATAATCAAACAGCAGTGTTATTCAGGTGCTGGATCTCCAGATGATCCTACTTAGCCACCTGCTCCAGTTCAAGCAAGATTTTTCATATACAGAGGAAACATCCACGTGTGCCTGTGGATGCAATTAAGGTACCATCAATGCCCCTCTCCCCCCAAATGACAATTTTAGAAAGTTTTCACTGAGCCTCCCCTCACTGAACTAGTTTTAGACTAGGGAGCCACACAGTTACCTGATCGCAACAGTCAGAGCAGAAGGGAGCGAAGCCTCATGAACCAAAGCAAAGGTCCCTGTCCTGGAGGCAGAGCTTGCTGGTAGAGCTTGTTATAGGGGCACTTACCTTGCTCTACAGGCATGGTCCGGGACTGGATGCTGGGGCTGAGTGGCCCAGCCCCCTTATTGGTGCGGGCCCTCACTTTTATGTCGTAAGTGGTATCAGGTTTCAAATTTGTCAAAGTGATACTTGTGTCCTTGGTGATGTTAACCAGGTCCTGCTGGCTATTTATGTCCCTGTATACCACTGTGTAGTTGACGATCTTGCCATTCCTTTCTGCCAAGACAGGGGGGTCCCAAGCAACTTCTGTGGTGGAAGTGGTGAGACCCACCACACGGAGGTTCTGTGGGAAGCCGCTTGGCACATCTTCGGCAGTCGTGATCTCCTTCTCAAACTCCTCTCCTGGGCCAGCTCTGTTCTTGGCAGACAACTTGAAAAGGTAAGTGGCCCCCTTGTGCAGGTTGGTCACTGTGTAGTGATGGTCTCTCTTCCCGAAGTCTATCGTGTTCATTTTTTCCTCATCCAGACGTCTGTACTGCAGCCGGTAACCCAGCAGCTCCCCTACCATCTCCTTGGGTGGGTGCCACTGGATGAGGGCTGTGTTCATGGCTGTCGTGCTAATCATCATGGTGGGCTTCCCCGGGACTGCAACATAAACACACAATGACCATCTATAGCCTGGGAGGAGGGGAAGGAAGGACCGCTTCTGTGCTGCTCAGTCCGTGAGGATTGAGGAAAGTGGGAAAGTTCAGACAACAGGGTGAAGAGGACGACAGACAATTCACAGGGATAGAGGCAGAATGACCCTAATCCAGTGGCGAGGGAAGCTGGAGCCAGCCAGCTCTTGGTTGCCATCTTCCCATGTGCTGCCATTTAAACCGGAAATAAATTCAGCCATATCCAGCCCCAAAATTCATCCCCTTTTACAGGAAATGTTTAAGGTACCTCAAAGCATCATATTTATCTCAGAGAAGATCTGAATCCCGTCCTCCCAGTCAGTGGTCTTCAGACACTCCAGCCAGTGCACAGCACCAGGCCATGCTGGTCCTGGTGCACTGTACCACATAGACACCCCGAAGCCCAATTCCAGCGCCCTGGTCTGTCTGGAGGCAGACAAATTTCATCCTGAAACCTTGCAGTTTTACCTTCTGCAGAGGCAGCGAGCAGAGCTGGGTGGGCTGTTTGCCATCAGAATACATTTTGGTTTAGTTGAGGAGTAGATTCATGATGTCAGTGTCGATGTGAGAGGTGAACACAAGCATTCCACGGGATTTTTGCTTATGCTGCACAAGTCAAGGGGTGTTGCAGTCACTGGTTAGGAACTGATGGCTTTAAATTGATGTTTTTATACCTTGATCTCAGTCAGTTAAAAAAAGGTCTTCACATCAGCTCAGATTTGTAAACAAATCAACTGATAGGGAAGATACTCAGAATCAAAGGCATGGGGCCATTGATATGAAAACACAAATGGGATTGCAGCCAAACCTAGTTAAAAATCCTTGCAGTTTTGAAATGTATGAGCCCACGGCCAAGCACAAGAGAAAACCGTATTTGCCAGAGTTATGCCTCCTTTTTGCCATCAGAGGGCGACACCAACGCTCCCCTTTGAGGTCAGGCCTTCTGCCGAGCCTGTACGAAGGCAGCTCTGAGGGTGGTTTTGTTAAGTATTTAAGACATACAATTACATTCCCATTGCCAGTACCATCCTCCTTGCACTCATAATACAATGTCTAACAGCAGCTATATTAAGGGACACAGCATTTTCAAAGCTGATTCCAAATATTAACCTTAAAATGTGCATCATAACATGGGAACACTCACTGTGGTTTACAATACAACACTGGGATGTTTAGGAAGCTCTTCCTGTTTATAGGACAGCTGTAGCAATTTGATGAACAGAGCATACATCATGGCAAGGCACTAGGGAGACAGCATTTGAGATTGTGACAGTGGAAACTACCTCTGGAGCTCCCCATATGTAGCGTGGAGGAAATAGCAAGCTGTTCCTTGTTTAAAAGCACCAGGAACAAACGCTCTCCGTTTGCACAAGCTGCATTCCATAACAACAAGTAGTAAATACTGTTGCTGTGGCTGGTGTGAGGAAGCAGCGGGACTGTTGGTTGTAGGACAGGCTAGTGAGTGGAAAAAGTGAGTGGACAAGACAGTGTCAACTAGTTGGTGCCACTGCCAAAGGCAAGCTTGACCACACCTGGAGGGAAGTGCCACATGACTCCTGGGTGTCCCTGCTCCAGGCACAGGTACGATCTACTGAGAGAGTAGAACCAAACTGGCTGGGATCACCAGGACCTAGAAGTTGTGTACGCAGCACTTCCACGGCAGATTTGTTGCATTCCAGGTTTTACCACAGCTCTAGGAGCAGCCAGGCTGCGCTATGTAAGTCTGGGGAAACAGCAGTAACAATGGCAGGGGGGAACTGAGAAGCACCTCTTAGGAGCCCTCTGTGTCACAGGCCACTCCAGGCAGCACTGCAGTCACCACAGGAAGCAAGAAATGGCACTTGCCTACAGGAACAAGGTGAGGACAGGCCAGGACTCCAAAGCTGAGGGAGAGCCTAGACTTTCAGGCTTCCTCTTCCCAGGTCTCTGGACTATGCAGATGAGCTCAGACCTCTCACCAGCCCTGGTAGCGTCTCTCCATCTGTTTGCTGCACTTTGCTCAGGTGATCCAGTGACAAAGGCTGTTAAGTGTAGGCTGGAGATCACAAGAGTTTATACCTCTGCAGTGTCTCCGACCCTCTTGCTTCTTCCTGGCCTTGGCCATACTCCCCACGCACCTCTTGGGAGGTTTTACCACCACCCCTACGAGGCTGTGACACCTGCTTGCCACACTCACCTGCCCCTGTGGTGGTGATGACTTTGGGCTTGCTGCGGGCACCATCTCCTTTGGTGGTGTAGGCAGCAACTGTGACGGAGTAGGTGGTTTCTGGCAGCAGGCCTCCAATCACTGTCTCCTGGGAGCACATTCACGAGGCAGAGAAGAGGCAAACGAGAAGAGCAAATACTTGTTACTGGAGTGAGCAAAAGGAAGGCACCAGGGTCAGTGTCTCCAACAGCAACACACTGAAAACACTCCCTGGCTCACACTCATGCATCGTGCTCAAACACACATGTTGCACAGAGCCAGCAAACAACAACTGCAGCCACTCCAACACACACCTGCCTAACTTCAACCCCTGCCTTTAACACTTGGCCTTTCCAGGGACCCACCAGCAACCCATGTCAGCAGCTGTGTTCTCCCACAGCTTCTGCCAAGAGGGAGATCTGATCCAGATATGTTCCTGCGTGAAAGCTAAGTTAGAGGAGTATGGAGCTGTGAACCAGAGCAAAAGCCAGTTCACCTGGCTTTGTGAATATCTTGGGGGCTAATTCCAGGGTTTTTAAAGTTGTCTCTTGCAGCAGAGCCGTGGGGAGCACAGGGAGGCAGTGCAGGGGTGGGGGGCCCCGGGCAGGGAGCACCTGCAGCTCTAAGCATCGTGTTCAGCCTCCTTGCCAGGCACTGGGTTGCAGGGATGGGATGGGTCAGTGCAAGGCACTGGCAAGACCTGGAGGGAAAACCTGCATCGTGGGAGGTCTGGGAGGGGGTGGACTCACAGGGTGCATCCTTGCATGCTCTGGCTTTCTCTGGGCAGGAGGAGGGCATGGCTCCGCACTTCAATTTGAGATCAAAGAGGGGAGCACCGCTCCTCCCTCCTGGCCTCCAGCAGAAATATGACTGTGCCAAGCCTGGCTGGCCAGGCCTGCAAATGAGTGAGCACAGCGAGCTCAGCAGCTCCCAGCAGCTCAGGGCAAGTACTCCTGAGCAGCATTCATCTGTGGGTGGTGTGGGAGTGTCTGGGCCTTTAGCACTAATAACCCATTGGGTCAGGGAGCAAGAGGTGAGCAGGCTGGAGAAGGGGCTGGGGAAGCTTTTGGAAAGGAGGCAGAGGCTCCGCGTTGGTTATTTACCTCTTCAGATAAGGAGAAGAGCAGAGATGGAGAGGGTTAAGTTTGAGCTGCTGAGAATAGGCAGCATGGACACTGTCAGAATCTGCTCCAGGGGACTGATCTCTGCCCGGTGGATCCTTGCCAGCTTGAGGGGTACAAGGGGTGCCTGTGGTTTGTCTCAGAGTGCAGCCAGTCTCCCATCACTCACTCACATGAACACTCACGCTATTAAACCTGCTGATTTTCAGTCAGCGCTGCTGGTTCAGGTTACCTGCCCAGGCTTACTCATCAAAATCACCACATTACCACTGCAGAACCAGCCAGCCCAGAGAAGTATCAACAAGCACCAACAAGAACCCCGCCAAAATCACCGTGTGAACCAGAGTCCGATCCCAACTCCGCCCCTGCAGCAGATCATGTGTGCGGGTGAGTGGACGCACAGTCTGATCGGTGCCAATGGACCCGCGGGGAAGCACTCTCACAAAACCTGCAGACTCTGAACATCCCAAGAGAATTCACTCCTCCCAAACCCATGCAAAGAGAAATTCTCACGCAAAAGCATGCCACCAGGAGCAAAGCAAGCAAGCTGGCAGGAGGGGAGAGAGACAAGGGATGGATGAAAGAAGGTCTGATTGCATAATGCAAACACAGTGCTGTCAGGACAAAGCCACTCCGAGCAAGAATCCTCTGTATAAAGCACGAGGAAAAATGAATCGTGCTGGGGAAGCTCACAGTAGGGCATGTAATTGAATTGCTGACTCTAAAAAGGTCATTTTCTAGTTTGTTCCTCCAAATTTATATCTCAAAATTATGTGAGGAAAAATTGAATTTAACTGTTTAAATGTTATTGTTTTCTTATTACTATCTGTGTTTCAACCAAAGGTCATGGTTGAAGGTGTAGGTTATTTCTCATGACTACGATCAATGTGGTTTAAAGATTATGTATCTAATTTTACCACATAACTTGGTGGGCCAACTACTGCAGGATGAGCCTCCTGAGTCGATCACTTGAACCTGCCTAAAACTGCACTGCAACAAGCTGGAAAATACAGATTATAGGAAATGTCAATTGCTTTTCTGCATTTAGGAGCAATCTAAATGCCAATTTTCTCTGGATTTGCTGCTTGTGGAAGGTTTCACAATGTAACTCTCCAGCCTCATTAAGGGAGTGAAAGGAATGTTTTGACAGTACTGCGTCTACAAAATTCACAAATCGATTTACCAAACCCCTCTCTTCCAACCTGGAATACACACAAGTGGTACTTACATGGTCGACGGAGTCCTCAGCTCTCCACTGATGGGGGAGAAAGGAAGGAGGAGAGAAAAATGGAGACACAGAATTTTAAGGGGCAACGTGTAGGAAAGGGATGACAATGACGACAACAGCAGGGGTTAGCAGAACTGGGTTGGGGGAATTACAACACTTATATACAGAGGGTCACTTGGCACAGGCTGTGCCAAGGGAAGAAATGGCACAGAGCAATTTTTGACATGCTGCTAGCCTGCGCAATGAGTCTGAGATCATTCACACAAACAGACAAAGAGCTTCCTTCTCACTTGGGTGGAGAGGTCACCCCTTACTTTTTGTACTTGGCAGTACTTTTCCCTTCTGGCTTTGTTTACATTTTTCTGCCTCTTCCACGAGCAGAAGGAAGGAGGGATAGGTTGTACCAACTAGGCTCTCAGGGTGACTGCTGCCCTACAAGTCCCTCACAGCAGTTTTGTTGTCTAATCTCCAGTTTCTGTTCTAGTGATCCTCCAGCCACCATCTCTTGTTGAGAACCAAAGACTTCAACACACAAAACTCAGAGGGCACTCTCTGCAGGGAAGCACCAAGGCAAGATTTCTAGAGTTTCTCTTTCCTGTATCATTTGCAAGAAAATGCTCTGGGGACTTCAGAAAACTGAGAAGTTTGTCATCGATAGTGCAAGAGAAGCTGAGATCTTACGCAGAGCTTCACAATAAGCTGCTCCTCTCCAACAGTGGTGTGTGGCTTGGAGAGAGGTTCAAACTCGCGCATGTACTGAAGAAACAGCTTCTCACTCCCAGTTACACAACACCAGACAGCAAACACTCATTTGGCAAGACCAGCCCTGCAGGGAAAGCTTCTACACAAACTATTTCCCACCAAAAGCTTACATGGATTCCTGGCCATGGCAGTTCATTATGTACTCTGAACTTTTCTGACTGGATTTGGGGTTGCAAGGCATCAAAGCTGCATTGGGATGGTGACAGTAGAGCCTGACTGCTGCCACGCATGCCCACAGAACTGTTCTTTGTGGCTGGTGCACCAAAGGAAGGCTTGCAGAGATCACAGTGAACTCTCTCAGCCAAGGTGATGTGTTACAGCACATGTTACTAAATCTGCCTGGAGGAAGCACCAGTCCATGGGTTCAAGCACAGAGATGAAAGTGAAGATAGGTATTATTGCCCCTGACTCACAGAGTGAGCCCTGGCAAACCTTGCTTCTGAGCCTGACCTGCCAGTTGTGAAACTGCTCAGATACCAACTTCCTCAGGACCCTGGGAAGCTCAGCTAACACTGCTGGAGTGTTTGGGAACCTGCAAGTGCAACAGAAGTACTAAACGGCATCAAAGATACAAGTTGCCTTTTGAACTCAGGCTATTTGAGGTGGCTTTCACAGGCTGCAGCCTATCACAGTGGCACAGTACTCACCTCAGCAGTAAAACACATGCTTTCAAAATACTTGCTTTCAAAATATTTGCTATTTTATTCTCTAAATTCAGAGAGAAGAAGCTATGGGAGAAATGCTCCTCTTAAGATTTTATTATAGTTCACTTATTAGATGCCATGAGACTGCACTACAATTATCCCCTAAACCATCTTAACACTAAATTTCAGCAAAGAGGTCAAGTTGTCCCTAAATACTTCTTATAAAGCCAAGACCCTCACTAAGTATTATGGTAACGAAAAGCTCTCTTTCCACACACATCTTGGTGCTATTTTCACTGCTGCACACTTAGATGAACACTGCTGTTTATGTCCCACCCATACCAGCCAGCCCACACCATGGTCAACAGACACACACTCCACCCTGCTGATCTAAAACCTGGCAGAAGTCCTGCCATAGGAAGGATACGAGGCCTGGTAGCTCTTCCTCCAGGAAATAAACTTGTCCTACAAAAGTGTGTCCCTGCTGGGTGGAAGCCATGTGGCTGGGAACAGCCCAGTCCACCTCCATTAGTTACAGGAGCAGAATGTGACACCTCACTGCAAGGAACAGCAGAGCAGAGCTGGGCTCAGGAGGCCTCTCACACCATAGCAGGGAGTTTATCACGCACTAGGATTTTAGACCAAGTGTTTAATGTTCAAACTCTGTTTGCTCTAATGTTTCAGTGGACTTTAATCTTGCATTAGATCAGAGTGTAAAGAAATGCCTTGAGATCCATGCTGGAGTAACAACAGTGAAAAGCCAGGCCTGCATAAATACCTTGGTAGAAATTCAGTTTCGTTACTAAAATTTAATCTACAGATCAAAACATTTCCTTCCTTAAACTAGCTCCATTGCTTCTTAACTGTTTAAGGTTGGTCAGTAAGACAAATTGATGTGAAAAGCCCAGGAGCAGTCATAAAAAGAACTGAGAGAGGGCTGTGTGCATGAGGCAGGAAGGCTCTGGGAAGTGCTAAAGCTAACAGTGTGTATTTATGGCAGCTGCAATGCTTTAATGTTTCATTTTCCACTTCAACACAGCATAGTCATGTCTCACCAGGGAACGCCTCTTTTCCCTGACCAAGGCTCTTGCAAAAGACAGATGCAAGCCCTCAACAGTCCCAGCTATGGGAAGCCAATATTGGTTTTCCTACAGATTCTTCTCCTCTGTGCTTCAGTGACTGTGGTGCAACAGTGGAACTCCAGATATAAACTCAGGTACTCAGTGAGATGCAGAGGGGTCTGAGGGTATCAGAACTTCACCTTGGTCCTTCACTGAAGCACCTCTTGGATGATGACTTACAGTTCTGTTCCACTTAGGAAGCAGAGAACATCCCACCTCCATGCCAGACTCTCACCTAGACAAGTACACATATATGAGATGTTCCAAATACATTTGGATAAATATCCTTGACTATCACCCAATGAAAGAGGGAGGCTGTAAATTCCTCTGTGTAGTGCCTGGAGTAGGCACTGCTCAGGGAGAACAGAAGTCTCTGCTTTCTCCTTTGATCTCAATCCAATAGCTTGAAGTGATTGCCCTTTCTTCTTCCTGCTCTTCTGGAGCAAGCTGGTGGGATATGCACTCAGTCTGCAAGCTGGATGGGTAAGTGCTGCCTGCAGAGACCACACCATCCTCCTGTGAGCCTGCAGCCGTTCTTGTGGCCAGCACGCACCTTTCTTGCACCACGACTCCACACAGCAGAAGGAGAAAGTGGCAGGAGTCTCTTCTCCACAAAGCCTGACCTCCATGTAGCCAGCTGTCCCCAGCCAGCCCTGCAAAGTTGTTTGGGCAGACTGGATCTGCAGGGATGGAGGGGTTCAAGCTCACTGCCCCTTCTAACACACAGCAGCTGCCCAGGGATTGGAGACCAAGGAAATGAGGTGGGCCCCTGCCTGCCCCTGTCACACCTAATGCCTGTGTCCCACGGCCCTCCTATCCCTCCTTGCTCCCTTGAGCTGGCAAGGACATGTGGAAGTGGTGGAGTGCAGCTCCTGCACTGGGCTCCTTTCAAAAGCCCTCTCTCAGTGCTTGGATGTGCTGTATGCAAGACCCAGGGCACAGAGATGAATCTTCTGCTATTGCCCACCACGGTACCTGGCTGAGCCGTGATGGGCATGGCCTGGGCAGGAGGTGCTGCAGGTACCTGATCCAGCTCTGCAGCCGTACACACCCTGGGAGCCCCTCCACAGGACAGTCACATTTGCTTGTCCATCAGGCTGTCAGTAGGAGGCGAGAGCTCAGACTGGAAGGCACACAGAATCCTGACGGGGGTAATCAGTCACAGGTGCAGCCACAGAGGGGAGGGAGAGGTCTCTGCTCCATCACAGGGCCTTCTTAACAACTGATTACTCTGCCCAGGCAGGAGGCTGTAAAATAAAATGTGATCTCTCCAGCACCAGGGCCCCCACGTCTCTGCTGATGTTTTAGTCCTTTCCGCTCAAACGGTTTTGAAAGCTCAGAATCCATATTATCTGCATAGCTAACATCTCCATTCCCTTGCCCTTTTCCTTTCATCTTCGTTTACTCTCTCTCCATTTCTCATCTTCAATAAGCAAAAATCATGAGTCAGCTTTAGTATCAGTGTCTTCACACTGTCTGCAGGAAGCAGATTATGTGGTACATACCTACTCAAATCAGCAGACAGCCTGGCTAGGCAGGAGGAGGGGCTCTGCCTACCTGTCCAGAGATTTTCTTTTCTGACCCCAAGATTTTCAATCAGTTTAATTCTTTCCCTGTGCACTGGTATAAATGTTTATGAGTGTTTATGAGTACTGAACTGTGGCCATCTTCATCCTGTGACCTTCAGGGGCATGTTTTCCAGTGTAACTTTTTGTTTTCTTTCACAGAAAATAACTCTTCCAGAAGTACTCGTTAAAGTTTCATCTGGCTGTTTGCAAAGACACGCACTGCTGTACTGAAAGATGGCAGCTCTTACAGGGTTCTTCAGCATCTGGAGCAGATGTATTTCATCACAAGCACAGGTCATGCCTGGCTTCTCACTCTTTCGGGAAATAGAGATCTCTTCTGCCAAGTCAGTGAAACCTCTTCCCCGCAGGGTCATCATTAGTTTATCCCAAGAGTGACATGACTCTTTCAGAGTAGTCGCTTCTCTGCAACTATGATTTTCACTTCCACCCAAAAATTACAGTGGATGAGTTCAGTACCATACACAGCAGGAAAAAATACCACAGAAATCAAGAACTTTCCCACATAAATTCACCAAATATGGAAGACTGGTAAGTGGTCTGACAGGCTGGGAAACTTCCAGGAACTTGCCCCTGTGATGCACCCATTCAAACTAATGCAAAATCCAGCACTCCTCGAAAGTTTCTGGCTCTGGCATCCTCATTCTGCACGTTAGCATGGGATTTCTCTCTCTGAAGTGTATGAGTAAGGAGTGAAAGCAGAACTGGCTGGGCAAGCATAAAATATTTGAAAACACCAAGAAGAAAAACATTGCCAACTCCGCCCACCTACACTTGGGCCCAACCATTAACTCCAAACTCCAGCTGAGCAACACAGCATCAATTGTTCAAACAACACAGAAGATTATATTCTCCTGGCATAAGTAAAGGGCAGTAAGCAGCTTGTCTTAACTATTAAAACAAAGCAGCATCTGACACATAAACAGAGATGTGTCCCAGACAACACTACAAGGACCCTCAAAGTATTTTCTCTCTCTAAAGTTTTCCCCTTCCACATTATTACTGAGTTTTATCCTTTGGAATATGAATGGGGAGAAAAGCTGCCTCTGTGCACTGCACTCCCCACTGACAAACGCATAAATGATTCACAGCTGCATTCAGGAGACAGATCAATTAATCGTTGCAGCTCTCCAGTATTTATACTGGGCATCATTCAAGCAAGCCAGCTCTGAATCGATTCCTTGTTGCTTCCAACAGCACCAGATCCTGTTCTTCATTTATACGATTATCTTTGTTGAGAACAGCATGGGTCATCGAGGATGAAGGACCCCTGTCCCAAAGAAGGGTTGTCTTTCATTGCACACAGGGCACCAAAATCTACCCTGGACCTTGGGAAAGAGGCAACTATGCATTCCTGGGCTGTGCAGAGTGCACAGCCATGCCTGGAGCAGTGTGTGGGAAGAGGGCTGCAACTCACAGCCAGTGAGGTATCCAGGGGATTGCCTAATTATGAACAGATTGTTGTATGGGGATTGCAGAGGACAAAGGCATTTACAGGGGAGCTGGGCCTCCACCTAATTTTTTTCTTCCTCCCCAGCCTTTCCCAGACTAAGCTGGCTTCACCTATAGTTTTGTTTTCAAGAAACAATGCAACACCAAGTCCCTGCCCTGCAAAAGCAGGAGGAAGGGGAGGCTTTGCTGAGCCAGGAATGCTGTCCTGCCTGGCATGCTGTGCCCACGCAGGGGTGCAGAGCCATCCCCGTGCCCCACAAGCAGGCAGCACCCGGGTGGAGGCTATCAAGAAAGATGCTTTGCCCTGGACATAACCAGCATCACAAAAGAAACAGACTCATGGCTTATTTAAAACTTTCTGACCATTTATAAACGGACTGGTAAAGCGCACTTTGCTCCAGCTGGAGTCTGCACAGGATGTGGCAGGCAGAGATACATATCAGAGAAGGTGTAAGAGAGGAACATCATCCAATACGTCAACTTTTCTACAGCAATCCTTTCCTGATTGAACTTTTTACCCACATTTAAGACACAGTTTAAGGATAAACTGTTTGCCCTGCTCAGGCAGGCTGAGTCCCATGCTCTGGAGCTGCAAGAGGAGGCCAAGAAATACTTGGATCCAGCCAGCCTGCCCCTCTGCAGAGAGGGAAGATGCCACACCCACCAGCTGGTGGTCCCCACACTGTACCTGTGCTTCTGACAGCATGACGTCCTTGATCACTGGCTGCCCTCGAGGCTCGTTGTTTTCCAGCTTCACATAGGTAACCTGATACCCACGGATCTGCCCATGCTGCTTGTTGGAGATGGGCAGCTTCCAGCTCACCCGGATGGCAGTCGAATTGACAGACTCCACCTCCACCTTTCGTGGTGGGGCACTGGGCACTGCAACACACATGGGACAACAGTCAGCACGTACCACACAATCACTGTCACTACCTCTTACTCCTTTGCTACCTTCCCCCCACGTCATTGCCAGGACAGCCCCACTGGTACAAATTTCCTGTATCTGCCCAGGACATCACACTGCAGTCTTTCAGCATGACCACATCCCTGATCCCTTCCCTTTTGCTGCTCTCAGTAGGAAAGAGTGTAATTGTAATGTGCAGCAGCACCCCTAATAAAAGTCACTGTGCTGAATCAGACCCAAGGTCCATCTATCCCTCTCATCTCCAGCAGTAGGGGAGCAAGGAAGAATACAAGAATATAGCAAAATATAAAAAATATGGTGACCCCCTGCAGGTCACGGTGCCCTGGGGCACAGGCAGGGGTTTTAAAGTTTTCTTTGCATCTTGCCCGACTCATCATCTCCTCTCAGACCCACCTAAATGCAGTCCAACAGCCCCAGGTAGCATGACTGGGTGCTGAGCCTGTTTTGCAGGGAGCCCTGGTACCTGCCACCAGCCAAAGCACACACGTGCTCTTCCCCTGTGACAGTGAGAGGTTAATGAGGGGGAAAAGCACCATCCTAAAACAATAACCCAGAGCTCAGAGACAGCAGTCACTGAACTCAGCCAGATAAAGGGGCCTGTGGGGATTGTGACAGCTCTGGGAACTGTATTTCATGCACGGCTAGCTGAATGCTTTTTGATAATAAAATGAAAAATTACACTGCCCAGAAAATATCAATTTTCTTGCAAGGTGAAGCCCGTTTAAAAATGTATTTATATCCTATTTACCATTTGGAAAAATTACCTCCTTATTACATTTTGCTCTTGCATTGACTGTGACAAAAATGTCAATTCTAAAAAAACAGCTTCTCAGTTGCTCCTGGAAAGCTCCTTCTGGCTGAAGCAGCTGGGAGCAGAGGTGTGCACTCTCTATGGAGGATACTGATGCTACCCAAGTGTCTGGTACCAAGTGAAGGACCTGGGCTTCATCCTATCACCTCATCTGCAGGACCCTTTCCCCCTTCCACTGGCCTGGGAAAATCCAGGGGTTTGGAACCTCATATGCCCCAATTCTCAACACAGCAAGAAATCAGTATTAGATAATTAGGGATGGGTAGCTGACAAGCAGACGTAATGAATATTGCTATTTCAACCAACTAAATGGGAAGAAACAGCTCTACTTTGCTGGAGCACAGTTTTTAAGCTTCAGGGCAATTCATTATTTTTCCCCAGATGTCCTTAATAATTGTAGATAATTTAATAAAATAGAGAAAGGAGGAATGGAGCATTTTAGCACCATGAGGCCAACTCAAGGTATGGGAATGGAGGGGGCTGTGCTTTAACAGTTACCCCCTTCTGCCTGAAGCAGCCTATGCTGTAATCCACAATTCACTTAGTGCAGTGACCTTGCACAAGCCACAGGGCTCTCCTGCCCTGGCAAGACACCTGCCCACACACACAGCTGGGGGTCCAAGCGGAAAACAAGATCCTCCCTGAGAACCAGACAGAAGCTGTGTGTCAAGCTC
This sequence comes from Pomatostomus ruficeps, assembly GCA_013400735.1. NCBI lineage: Eukaryota > Metazoa > Chordata > Aves > Passeriformes > Timaliidae > Pomatostomus > Pomatostomus ruficeps. Next base: position 142,879 of record VYZT01026106.1, read on the forward strand.
TGCTGGCATGAGAAGGAGGGAGGCCTCAGCAAGACATGATATGGGGATGTTGCAGGGACACAAAAAGATGTGAATATGAGCAGACCACAGTATTTCGAGGAACTCTGTCGTACCCCACTATGGGAAGTATGTGCTGCATCTGAGATCCAAACAGGGAAAGTTCAATTTGTTTTCAGACCACAGTTTAGAATTTCTCATTCCTTCATCATGGGTATCTACTGAGCATCAGCATGTCAGAGGAATATAAAATCACTCCTGACAGCTAAGCTGGAATGTCCAACCATGGTGCCCAAAAACTAACTGAGAGAGCTTGTTGCGACATTTCTGGGGTAACAGCTTCCCCTGGGCTACAACTTTGCTGAATGAGAACTGAAGCAAACAATACAGGCAGCAGGACACACACAGATGTGTTTGCCAGCCCAGGAATGCAGTCAGCAAGCATTCCCAGACGCCACTGCCAGAGCCATGGAGACACGGGGGACAGTGGCAGCCCATTTAGGGAAACTGTAACATGTCTGGTTTCAATTTCCTACACTGATTGGGCAATGCAGAGATCATGCTTTCTTTGTCTGGATGCTCCATCTCTTTCTTCTCCCATTAAATCTGCAGCTTTCTGGGGTCAGCATGAAGCCTCGGAAGCTCCTACTGTCACCCTGAGCTCTGGCACTTTCAAAGGAAATGGCTTAAATCATGGTGACATAACTGACAGCTCTGCTAATACAAAGCAATTTCTCTTTAAAGCTGTCGTATCCAGTAAAGTGCTCTGTACGTGTGGTATTCTGACTCTTGAGTGGAAGAGCAGCTTTATATAAGCTGTGGCTTGCCTGGAAGCTGGAGCAGGAAGCAGCTTTCCTGCAGTCTCTACAACTTTCAAATGGATTACTTTCCCTTTCTTTAGTTTGCTGGATTTCAGGTCAACAAGTAAACTTTAAGTCCTGATCTCACAAGAGAAACCTTTGGCTGGGAGAGCTCATTCTACCTTCAACAAAAAGGAATCCACCACCACCCACTATAAAACCACAATGGAAAGCAGGGCATTGCCTCCTTGCATGCACAGGAAGCACTGCTGACACAAACAGGACCCTGAGGGACCATGGTGGGATACCTGACACAGCCTGGAGGCAGAGCAAGAGCCAGCAAAGCAACTCCCCAGCCCCACTCTAGGGCAACTGTTGAGACCCACTCCCTGGAGCATTGCTCCTGACAGCCTCTGGTCCTGCTTGAAAGGCACTCCCAGGTCAATGTTTCTGCTCCCTTTCTCCCCCTCTCCAGCAACTCAGCTAGGAGAGTCCTGGTTAACCCATGGCAGCAGCTGAAGAAGCTGTTCAGTAGCACCTACCATCCTCATCAGTGCGCACGTGCACGGGGATGCTCTCCGGTCCTGGCCCCACATCGGTGTGAGCCCTTACCCACACCTTGTACTCGGTCCATTTCTCCAGGTCCTTGATCTCCCAGCTGGAATGCTCCCGTCCAATGCCATCCACCACATGCTTGGTGTTGTCATCTCCTTCCACTGCCTGGTAGGCAATGGAGTACTGGGTGATGACCCCATTGCGGCTCTGGGCAGGCGGTGGCACCCAACTTACCCGAATGGTGGTGGAGCTGGTGCTTACACACTCAACTTCTTGGGGTGGGGCGGAGGGGGCTGGGGATAAATAAATGAAGTGGGGAGATGAAGGGAAATGAATGGAAGGACAAGCCAAAATGCAGTGGGAACTTTTACCCAGCCAACGGAGCACTGAACGTACACATGGACAACTGTCTGCCATCCTCGCAGATCATCAAAGATGGCACTAGGGGGGCAATTTGTATTTGAAGGCCAGATGAACAGAATGGAGATGGAAGTGCTCTTCTGCATCAGAGAACACCTCTTCCCAAAGCCGTTCTGGACGCTCACTTAACCAAACACAACAAATGGCAGTAAGGGAAGGGGGATGTGTGGAGGGTGCGAGAGAGAGACTAGTAGGGAGAAGAAAGATGCTTTCAGTGAAGATCTCAAGCAGATGGAAACCAGAAGAGGTATAAAGCTGCAGAAGGCAAGAGTGGCAGAAGGGAAGCTCACACACCAGATTGTAAGAAGGTTTGTGAAAACTCACTCCTAGACAAGCAGAGGAAACAAAAGCGGATAAGGAAAACAGGTGATTGAGGTTGGAGGTAGTTTGTCCTGGTGGGGTTTAAAATCATGACCATCAGCTGTATGCTGCACCCTAACCAGGTGGGAGCCAGGCACCGTGTGGGAACAGGACATAACATGGTTGTGCTGCTTTGCATGTGTCCTTGGAATCTGGGACTGACTGCTTCATGCCTGCCGAACTGGTTACCTGCCTCAGTAGCTTCCTGGCCTAAGGATTTGTACAGTGGAAGGCAAGCAGGTCTTGCCCCCTCCGAGGCAAAAAAGCACCTGCAGTTTCCATGAACTTCTAAGGCCTGGCAATGCTAACTGTCCACAGGGGGAGGAATGGGATCCAAGCAACAGTTGCTTCTCACTGGGATCAGGAGAAGTCCCGCCACACAGCACACTGGGGAAGAGCAGTAAAACAAATCCGGAGGGGTGAAGAGGGATCAGGAAAGGAGAAACAACCTGGACAAAGCAAAGCATCTCTAGGACATCTGTGTGGTTCATTCCCTTCTCCAGCCTCGCAGAACTGCTGTCTGGTTGCAAAAGGGCTCTGGCAGCATGGGAGCCCCCTCATGGCATCATCAGCCCCTCACTTGGCCTCACTGCCCCGGGGATGCTGCAGGCAGCATGCTTGAACAGAAGGCAAGAGTGGAAGTCTGGAGAAGGAAAGGAGCCCACATAGTCAGGGAAGGAACAAGGGACATGGGTCCATCCCTGGGTGCTCATCCAGAAGAAAACAGCCCTAAGCTGAGGGGGCAGGGCATCATCACCAGAAAAAATGCACACTGCTGCTCTAAGACTAGTGTGGTAACACAGATTCTTTCCCATGGGAATTTTTCTCTTCTTCTTCCTATGTTTTATAAATAAAGATAAAGTTCAGATGTTATTGAAACAGTCTCTGGAAAACATGGGCAGTTCTAGCCTGGCCAATCGGCCTAGGGGGAGGTTTTGGATTGACCCAATCTGGATGACCTTTGAAAAGTCTATATAAGTTTTATAATTAAATAATAAAGTCAGATTTTGCCACTCAACCGTCTCAATTTCTTCACTCGGCTAGTGGTTCAACAGCGACAGACTAGGAAGCTATTTGGGCAAGCAATAATGGAGTACAAAGTATCTTGCTTTGCCATGACAGGTGAAAGGCAGCTTCCATTCTTCACTGCACCCAGAAACCTAGAAATGCCTGAAAAAAGGCTGGTGCCCTTCCCCATGCTTCAGTCCTTGCAGCCACCAGTGCACCAGAGCCAGCCTTCCTGGGGCACAGGAATGACCCTGCCTGCTCACTGCCTGCACAGAGCTGAACATAACCTACATCACTTCAGATGGCAGCCAGGACCGCAGGTAATTCAAGCACTCAGCAATAGTGCCTTAGCTTTGCTGGCCACAGGTTGGCAGTGGCAGAAGGTCTGGAAAAGCAGAGGGTAGCAGGACCTCCCAATGCCACTGGTGACCTCTGTTTGCTGGGAACAAGGCCCACTTGCTTGCAGAAACAGTTGCAGACTGCATGTAACTTTTAATGCCCACTCTGTGCTCAGAGAGCAGGGAACACTCCTGATGACTGGGCTCAGATGCCTGGAGAGATGAAAGATGGAGGAGAGTAACTAGTGATGGAAGAGACAATGCCTGAGCAATCAGGCTGCTGCTATGGGAGCTACACCGGAGAAAAGAGAAGTCAAAGCAATGCATGGAAGCAAACCGTTGCCTGTTTGAGGGAGGCAGCACAGGATCAGCCCTGCCACCTGGTATAGTGAAAAGGGAGCAGGGGTAAAAAGCGAATCCTCACACTCTGCTGGTTCATCAGCAGAGAAGTGGCAGGGAAGAGAGTAAGAAGATAGAGTGCACCAAACCAACACCTACAATGGAGGGCATAATGTAGACAAAGTGCCTAGTGGCACCCTTCAGACAGGACAGGTGAGACACAAGGAGCTTGGCGAGCCTTTCCTTTGCCACTGTCTGCAGACAGGCCCTTCACAGAAGAGACTTGCTTTGACAGAACCTCCACAGCTTCCCCTGGGATGCAGCAGTGAGCTTGTTCTCCAGAGGCAGCTTTGGATGACAGTGTGGGCAAGTCAAAAGTTGGCTGTTGACTGGGTAAGAGTCACACATACGATGTACAAGGCAAAAACTCAGATTAACACTTAAAGAAAGCAAAATAAAACTTGATAACATGAGCAGGATCAACTTAAAATGCACAAGGAGTCAAAGTGTCCCTCCTGGGGCCAGCAAAGAGCAGACTGGGTGGCCAACATGCACCCACACATACAGATGTACCCACACATGCACACTATGCAAACCTCTACTGCCTCCAGGCTACTCATGAAAGCCTCCCCTGACGGCCCACAGCAACTCTGTGCACCCATCCAACCCACCTGCTCCTCAGGCTAGGGAAAAGGCACACTCAGGACCCACCTTAATATTTCAAGGGAGAACAGCATTTTAATGCCGAGGCCTAATGGGCACAGAGCTGATGCTTATCTCTTGCCTCAGCTCAACTATGCCTGAGGCACTGCAGACTCCTGGCAAACGCCCCCATGCTCTTCAGGCCCTCAAAGCAGCACTGCTTGTACTTTTTGCAGGGTGCCCAGGAACTAAGTGAGCAGCTTAACAGGAAAGACAGCCTAGAAAGCAGCTGCCTGCTCAGGAGATGAGGTCTCAACTGTGCTGCTGAAGGGTGCAAAGAGGCATTGCCTCCCTCTGGCCATCCCAGACAAGCATACCTACTACTCCTGAGCAGGGGTGCCACAAGAAAAGCAAGACCAATATCCTTCTCCAGCCCATTAGTGAGTCATTAGTGATAATGGCCTCCTACCTTCCCCATGACTGGTTTATCAGGGGCAGGAATAGAGACTGAAGAGAGGCGTTTTGGAAAGCAGGAGTCTGACTGCTCCTGTAGTTTGTGTCCCATCTGAACATGTCAAGCTCCATCATCTAACAGCCTCTCTCAGGGTAACCAGATGAAAAAGTGCAGGAAGGAGACCAATTTGACGCTGGGAGCTGTCGTGTTTCTAGATTATTAAATTCTAAGGCCAAAGGGGACCAATCCAACCATCTCATACAAGGTGTTGCTAAGTAAAGACCAAAGGATTTCTGCCTGGAAGTTGTGTACTGTACATACATACTACTTGATTTTGAGGCCCCTCCAGTATCCAAGGCTCCACACTGCATTGGGACTGTTCAGACAGTGGTTTGTCCCCCTCAGTGGACAGCTCAGAAGTAAATGCCAGTGGCTTCTGTCATAGAACTGAGTGCCATCAGAAATCATTTCAAGTAGGGACCTGTGAACCAAGACCCAGGTCACTCCTTGGATCAATCTAAGAACTCTTAGGTCTGTCAGTGAGGAGGGCTTCACTGGTCAAACCAAGGTACTTCTGTGGCTAAAAGCCAAATATCTTCCAGCCTATGCACATTTCTCTTACTAAAGAGGTGCCAGAACCAGTCAGCTACTGTACCATTGGCCAGCGAAGTGATAACCTTAAAACTGGACTGGTGTGAGATCCCCTGTGAGCAGACAAGAGGAAGAGTAGGTCATGATAAGATGTCTGCCTTGATGAGTCCATGAAGCAAACATTTCTCTTACTTGGACTGTTGTGAGACTCTGAAGGACTCATTTATGCATGGAGCTGTCTCTGATTAAGTGTGTTCAAGGATAAGAGCATCCACTGATGGAATTAATTTACATGGGCAGGAGAGTTACTTCAACCTTTGCCTATCAATACGAAAGCTATCTGAAACAGGTACACAAATCCCAATACTCAGAATTTGTTCTCAGTGTTCAAATATTTATAACTGCATGATGTGAACCTTTCTCCATTTTCATACCTGTCTACTGTGCAGCTCTAAGACACCATTAGTTCACTTAACGAGGCAGAGGAATGCCTGGGACTGGTATGTTAATGAAGCTAAGTTTTCCTCAAAGAGAAGGTCATTCTAAAAGTGAGCAGAACTGCTCTTCCCTGCCAGAGCTCCCTTTCTAATGGCCATCTCACACTCCTGGTTGCTGTGCACGCTGCTGCACTCCCTGCAGGGAAGGCTGGCTGCCTGTGCCAACTGCTCACCCCACATAGCGAGTAAATCCCAGACAGCCGGTGCTAGCGGAAATGTCTTTTTTCCCCCTTTTAATGCTCTTTGCATAATGGCAAGCCCAAAAATCGTTAGTGAAAACGAGCTTATCGCAGGGCCCTTTGATAGCCCTAATCTGCTTATGCGCAGCACTCTGAGCTGCCAATCAGAGCAATGCAAACTCCCGCTCTGTGATCACACAGGGCAGAGCCAGGATGAAAGTGATATTGCCTGGGTCACCTCATTATTGAGCCTCTCTATTAACGGAACTGCAGCTTGTTCTGGTTTCCCCCAGCACTGCAGTCCCAGAAGCAGCGGCCTCACTTGCTCACGCTATCCTGGCAAACAGCCACTTTTCCAAAATGACTCCTCTGGCTGCCTGAGAGCCATGGACACACCTGGCCTCACAGGATGCCTCACCTTGCAATCATCTGCATGGACCAGGGAAAGACCCCTGTGTAAGCAAGGCGGTTGGAATGGGGAGTGAAGGGATGAAAATCCAATGGTTTGGAGACAGTCACATTTAGAGCCAAATACCCATATGCTGCCTGTCCAGACAGCTTGTCTGCATGGGAGTAAATTCATAGAGATGCACAAACCCACTCAAATCAATCTCTCCAAAGCAATTTCCCAGCCTGTTTTACTCCTCCATCAGTTTTTATGAATCTACCCTTAGGGAAAGACAGTATGATCAAAGGGACACGAAGAAACAACTTACCCCTTGGGTGCACCCACTCTGCCAAAGAGCCCTGATCCAAACCCCAGCTGACTTTCCCCATTACTCCCTTTAGCAAAATGCATGCCAGCATCCCTGGAAATCCACAAGGGCAGAGGCACTGGGCTTCTCCTTGAAACTGGACTGCTTTTGCTTTGTCTTCAGCAGTGTTGAATGTCAGACACTTACTGGATTGGGCAGTTCTGGCTTCGACCATGGGCGTGTAAACTCCTACCCCCAGCTCTGAGCGGGCGCCCAGGCGGAACTTATACAATGTGTCTGGTTTGAGTCCTTCCACGGCATATGAGGAGGTTGGGTCAAACTCCACCTTTTGCTGCCAAAAAAAAAGGAAACACAGATTATCTGGTGTAGTTGAAGGATACAGAAAAGCTGATGTGCAGTGATTCCAGCCCCACAAAATGTCATAGCCACGCTGCCAAACCTGCCTGCAGTCCTGCAGGACTCCAAGGCAATGGAGCTTCCTAGGTGACACGCCAGGACTCTGTCGGGAAGCAGACCTCTACAGCAGCCAGGCTACACTGCCTGATGTCCAGACTACACTCACTGGCCTGACAGCTTTGTGGGAATGCTGGGTCCAGCTGTACAAGTTCAGTCAAGAGGCAATGGACACTCAAGTTTGTTTTCTCCCAACAGACAGCATATTGCCTGTGAAACAGAGTAAAGCCCTTGTCCTGTAGCAGTTGGGATCTCTAATGCAGCAAAACACTGCTGGTAAAGGGCTTGTTTTACTGACACTTCACCTGAAGGGCACTTATTTCTGGCAGCTCTCATGCCACCATAATAAAAAGAAAAGGAGAGGACCATGGGACACTGTGATGTTGTCATGGCACAATTCTTACTATGCTGTCTTGAAGCCAGCACTACCTTTGATATATTTTGAACTGGACTTCCTTTAGGGACCTGTAGTAAATGTGGAAGGGCTCTCTCTAGGCCACCTTCAATCTGCTTTTTACATGTAACCAGTCCTGGGGCCAGAGACACATATTGGAAGCCATTTCAGACCTGCCTAGAAGTGCTACTGTTTACAGGCACCAGCAGTAAGCATGCCTCAGGGATGCTGTCATGGCATTCTGAGCCTTTCCAGTCCCAAACCAGTCACTAACTACTTTGCTGGCATCAACAGGCACTGTTGAGGTCACTTACACAAAAACCAGATTGCCATGTTCCTACTGCACAGCACTGAGGCAGAAGAAACACAAAGAAACAGTCCTGTTACCACTCTGACTCAGGCACACAGCCTTCCCAAGCTGATGAATTGCCATGTCCAGTCCCAAGAGCTGCCATGCAGGATCCTCACCTGAGTGCCATCCTCCCCTTCCCAGTACAGCAGCTCATATTTAGTAATGCGCTCCTGAGAGGCGGGCAGCCACGTCAACAGGATGCGGGTATCAGACTCTGCTTCTGCCTGGAAGTCAGCTGGCTGGGCAGGAACTGAGGAACAAACACAAGGTTAGTACCAGAAGAGGGGAGAACAATTGCATGACTTGGCAAAGTCAGCATTGCACCTTGTGAGGATCCTCCTTAATTTTTGCCAGAACCTCCCTTCTCCCCTGTACTATGCTCTTGGAACACCCCAGGCCACAAGCAAGCACCTCTGTCACTCAGGCAGGTGACTATGGGGATTGTGCTTGCTTCCAGACCCTGACTGCATCCCAGATCCTTCCTTGCACACGTGTACTCAGACCCCAGAAGGGTCCAGCAGTTACACAGGTGCCGACATCCATGTCCAGGGCTCTGTGTCACATTTTTAACCGCTTGTACCTCAGACAAAACTGTGGGCTGTTATTTGTAGAGATATTGGTACCAACTCCCCAGGACAATTTGACAGTTTAAATCCAATGGCTGTGGGGTGACATGCAATCATTTGAGCACCAAGTACAGTTGTGATGCCTGGTGCAGGTCAGACACCCAGCTGAGCCGCACACTGCTGGGACGGCTGTGATATGTGTTACTCCATACGTACCCCCTTGCTGTGTTTTGACCTGGATGATGTCTGAGGGGGGCCCGTCGCCCACCGAAGTGAAGGCCAGGACACGGATGCTGTAGGTGGTGCCCGTGATGAGGCTGCCCACGGTGGTGAGGTGGCTGTCGTCAGTGTTGTGTTTCTGCCACATGCTCAAAGGCAGGTGCGGGTCGGTGGTGTAGTACACGCGGTACCCTCGGATCTGTCCGTTGGGCTCCTCCGGCTGCTCCCACTGGACCAGCATGGTGCTGGCGCTTAGCATCCGCGCCTGCACCTTGAGGGGTGGACTTGAAGGAGCTTGCTCTCCTGTCCGGGCCTCGACCAGTTCACTGGGGGGACCCCTGCCAATGTTATTGACTGCGATGACTCGGAACTCATATTCTGAGAAGGGGCTGAGCCCACCTATGCTATAGCGGGTTGTTGCCACACCATCCACCTCCTGGAACTGGCCCTCCAAGGATTTGGGCTTGTATTGGATGACGTAATATGAAATAGGGTCAGAGTTGCCCGAATCCCAGGTGAGGGTCACGCTGGTAGCTGTCGTTTCAGTCACTAATGGCTCTGTTGGAGGTTTTGGCAATGCTGCAATTGGAAGACAGAGAGGTGTGATTTAAATAATTCAGTCAGCTCAAACCTTGCAATGTGCACAGGGATAAAAATGGAGCTGCCACCTCCCATTAACATTCTTCTTTAAAAGGCAGAAATCATTTCATACTCTATAACATGCATTTTTATATTACCATATATTGCTTGAAGTGGTTCCTAATGGAAGGATAAACAGAGCAATCATGTTATTAGATGTGCTTGACGCACTTACCAGCAGCAGGCTAAATAAAAGGAATTCAATGGGGATGCAGGAATGTTTCTGTCATGGGGGTTCACTTGGCAGTGGGAAGGTGCTTGCTGGGCTGGGCTGACCCCAGAAGCTGGGTGCACAGCTGATTTACAGAGGGATACAGTAAAGCAATCAGAGCAACAAAGTAATCTGGAGTTATGCTCTTGCTTTCAGAGAGGCAGTATCTTAGGCCATAGGGAGTTCATGGACAATGCTGTTAGACGTGTTGAAGGGGTAATGCTTTGTAAGTATTACAGTACACGCAGGAGAAATACAGCCAGAGAAATTACCAACTTTCATATCCACTATTTCACTGGGTGGTGTGTCAAACTGCAACCAGACAATAAACCGTTACACACGAACTCTGTGACAATGGCACCTCTGAAGTGTTAATGAGAACGCAAGTACTGCAAGCAAACATTTCCGGATTTTCCATTTTACCACAAGAACAAAGAAAAAGAATGAGTGTGTGAGAGAGAGATTTGCAGACTACACAAATACTTTAGGACAATGACTGAATTAAAGTCTATAGTAAGTTTTAACCTCCTACAAACCATTCGAAAGTCATTAGTGACTTGTAATGCAGCAGTGCTTGACAAGGAACTAGGGAAAATGCTCAACCCAAATTAAGATCCTCAAGTATTTCATTCTTTGGCAAAGCCATCAGGTTTCTAGTTTCCACATGGTTCAGCTGAGGAAGGCAAGCTCCCCTTAGCACATGGCATGCCCGCTCGGAGTGCCAGAGGGAATGCCTTCTCTACTGCTATTGCAACTTGAATACTCAGAAGATCGTCAGGGGCTGAACTGGCTTGGCAGGGGAGGGCATATAACCCACAGCCAGACATCCCACCACTACCCATGCAGGACTCAGGGAGGGTAAACCCAATCTGCGCAATATGATGGCCTGAAGAAACGTATTTCCTACAGCATCCTAGAATCTGGCAGCCTCCCTCAGGCTTTCAAGGACAGATGAAAATCCTTTTCTTTTGAAGAGCCACAAGTTTGACTCTTGACAGCTTCTGGGTGTGCAGCCTCCATGTGAGCAAGGGGCAGGTCTGGTACTTCCAGCACACTTAAGTGCAATCAGTTCTGTGTCCTCTTCCTTCTCCTGTCTGCACTGCAAATGGTCTGCTTGCCAGCAAGCACAGGAGAAGCAACACTGGGTGAAGGAGTCTGGGACAGAGGCAGTTAAGATACCCAGAATAAAGGTGTAGAAAAGGCAGACAGCGACACAAGAAAGAAGGTGAAGGGCTAAAGGAGCTGAGCAGATTGCTTCCTGTCCTGGGGCATCATGTCAACCAGTGAGGGAGCGGGGAAAACCCAGCTACAAAGAGGTAAATGCTGGGAATCATCAGTGCAATGGTGCAGTTCCCATCTCTTCCCTCCAAGTCCAAACCACCATCCCACCATGGCCCTTTCTTCCATACACTCTTGTGTAAATACTGCAGCAAGGCAAGCACTGTGTTCTGTATGAGAAGAGAGGCTGGAAAAGGTACAAACGAGCAGGTGTTGTGAGTAAAGGGAGCAGGGTGCGGCTAAGGTTAAAAGCATCCTCTGACTCGCTGAGAGAATTTGCTGTTATATCCAGGTCAGAGAGGGCTAACACTCAATTCTGTGATTTGTTCAAGCAGGAACTCTGTGCTAAAGGTGGCCTTAGCGCAGGAAGGGGCCTGCAAGAACAGACAGACTCAAAAGATGACGTATCTGTGGTAATCTGAGCTACAAATCAACTGAAAGCAGAGAAGGAAAGGGATACTGCGGATATGATAGGCCCCAGATGGGAAAGGCAGGACACCTTCAGCCTCCTGTTAGCGGGTGGGCTATGCTATGGGCAGTAATCAGAAAGAACATCCTCTTTGGGGCAAAGCTACCTGTGAAATGTCAGCAGAAAGCATGGCCGAAGAACAGCAACACAAGGAAAAAAAGGGAAGGAGGCAGGGCAGCAAGGGAAGACATTTAGAGAGGATTATGTAACAATTTTCAAATGAACACATGCAGCTCCTCTCTGCAGGGAGAGAGGATGCTCATTTTGTTGAGGCCCATGGACACTTCACATTGCTGGGATTAACCTTCTTGTCCTACCTTTAGTGCAAGAGGACATCTCTGTGCAAATAGCTCTCTGACTGTAGACATCCACAGACCCTGCCCCAAGACAGCCCATGGCCCACCACTGTGCTGAACTGATCCTGCTATGCACAGAACAAGCCAGATATTGCTGGGATAAACACAGACGCAGTGAGGTTCCCTCATGGTGTAACAAAGACCCAGCCTGACACAAGCTTGTCCACCATGCCACTTGCGGGGAGAGAGAAAATGACCTTCAGAGCAAGTACCATACCATGAACAGGAAAAAACAAAGTTGTGGGTTTGGGAACCTCCTTTGCAAGGTGGGAAAGTCACAGAAGAGTGCAGTCAGTTGGCCGAAGCCAAAAAACTTTGGCAAAGGGCTACACTGTTGAAACCCAAACAGGAGCACTGCAAGGAATAATTCCTTACCTTTGACAGTGATCTGGGCTGTGGCTTCAATCATGCCAAGGGAAGAGATGGCCACGCAGGTGTAGTTGGCAGACTGCATGATGTTATTCAGCTCCAGGACATTCCTACCGACAGGCATCTCATCTTCTTTGGTCAATTCCTCCACACCAGCCATCCACTTCACGTAGGGCATTGGAGCACCTACTGCCACACATGTGAGGTTCACGCTCCCCCCAGGCATCACCTCGTGGTTGCTCGGAGGGATAGAGAATCGAGGAGCAACACGCCGCACTGAAACAAGGAGGACACAGCTAGTAGGGTCACAGAACCAGCAGAGAGTACTCAGTTTCACTGGGGGGTACATGATGGGGGGAAGGGGGTCAACATTTTTGCCTGTCTATCCCTCAGGACAGATAAAATGAAGTGCAAAAGCTGTTCACTGCTTTGCCAAATTGCACACACTTTGCTTTCCTTCCTTAGCCACTGGCATCTTATTAGCAGAACTCATTAAGAGATGGCTCAATCCATTCCCTCCAAACATAGCCTTTTGAAATCATATTACTAACATGAAACATTCCTCCATTTAAATTACATCCCTCTAATTAGAGAGCATGCACAAATGCCAGTCACACATTTTGCGCAGGGCCCACTGAAGCTCTGCAAAATGGAATCACCTGCTCAATTTATTAGCTCTGGAGCAAAGCAGCCCATTCCGTAAACCTCATAGGGTTTAGGCAGGGGCAGCAGAAGGGTTTCTTTTTGAATTAGCACACGTGTGCTGCTAAATAAAATATAATTCCTTTCAAAATGTAACTCAGGTTTTACCTTGGCTCAGAAAAAATAGTCACCAGAGCTGCATGACATTGTCAGGGCCTGAAGAGATCACCTTGCCGGGCAGGAGACAACTAATCCTGACAGATGTGAGATCACATCCATTTTGACAGAAGAGAGCTGGGCTGGCAGAACCTTTCCCACCTTTGTGGCAGCTCTTCAGGAGATGTATTCCTCCTTATTGCATTGCACAGCTTCTCTTCATATCAATCCCTTGCTGGGTATTTCATTCAAGACTTATTTGTAAGCAACTCTCAGCTACAATAAAGCTCTAAAGCTGCCTGCCATATGCATTCTCGTCAGGAAAATGACACTGAGAAATGAAGTCCCTTCTTCAGGGTTAGTGTTATGGGCCTGTTTAAGCAAGGGGAGAGAAACAACTGTGCTCGGTAAATCTTTGTCTCCTCTGGGCAAGCTCATTTTAGTCTGTACTTAAAAAAGGGAAACTGCTTGAACGTGTCTCGCCCAGCAGCTCTGCTTTCCTCTAGCCTTCTCCACTGGAAAGACAGCCCCCGAGCAGCGGCCGGGGTCACGACTGACCGGCTCCGAGGAGCCTCTCCCTGCCAATTATGCTCCTCCAGCAGTGCACTGGGCTGGCAGTGATGGCAGCGCTGGGGGCAGGTGGGAATGGGGCAGGAGCCTGAGCAGGGCCAGCTCACAACAGGCCACAGGCGCAGCCAGCCCCACAGGCGATGGGCGCCTGGGGACTCACGGCTCTGCTGGCCTGGCTCCTGCCACCGCGGCATCTCCGCACACAGCAAAGCTGCTGACAGCTCCGTGAGCTGCAGAGGTGTCAGCTCCGCTTGCCAACCTGGCTCTCCCCAAATCAAATTTCACTAGTGCTCTCTTTGATGATTCATCTCCAAACCATCAGGATTGCAGAAACAGACTGAACACAGAAGCCCCCACACTTGCATGTACAACAGAGCTAAGACTTTGTGATAAATTAGACAATACTGTCAACATTCTGTGTGTACTACACATCGTCTCAGTGACAAAACAGGGCTCATTAGCTCCTTACCAGCCAGGGTAAGGATAACTTCAGGATAACTTCCTTTGCCTATTTTTTTTTTTTAGTATAGAAATCCAAAGTCTTGATGGATGCTTCTTTTAATCAATTATTAAATCTCAAATCAATACCTACATGAGCAATCACCAGTGAAGTGTTACCTGACCAACGGGGCAGTGCTCCCCAAATGACACAGAACTGAAAGTGTACTCAAATGCTACGCAGTCATGAGAATACAGACTTAACCTGATGGACATGGCAATGGTTTAACATGATGGCATGTATTTCCAACCAAAGCATCCCAGCACCATTCATTAAGAGGTTTATTTTCCAGTGAACATGGCGTCGAATTATTCCAAGTAGAAGTTGTTCAAATTCTGTCCCCGTCAAAGGACCAAACCTACCCACCCAAGCTGTATTAAAACAGAAAAAAAAAGCAAACTTTGAGGATAAAGCCATAGGTGTGCACAGAGCACTCACAGACATGCACAAGGCAAACAGGCTGGCAGGCACCAAAGGCCACTACAGAGCCAGACAGACAGTGGTGGAAGCGCAGGACAGGGAGAGGGAAGGTGCCCAAGTACTCACGTACAGGGACATGGGAAGACAAGACACTGGAGAACACATGGCCATGCAGAAAGGTCAGAGCCTAGCATGCACAAACAGATTTTCACTTCCAGCCCTGTGAGACCAGAGGCAGCACAGCCTGCCACAGACTCCCCTGCACCCCACGCTGTGCCCATGTCAAGCGTCTGCTTTCAGCATGCTCCTGGGGCTGTGCGAGTTCCACTGGGGCCGTGTCACCCTTGATGTTTTCTGCAGAGGCAGGGCCTGTGGAGGCTGTGCCATCTCTCCCCAGGGATGTCAGCAGCTGACCACCACCTGCTCCCTTGCAGGGAGGGGGCAGGCACTTCACTGGGGCTGGGGGCCCACCTGTGCCACACCCAAGGGAGCAGCAGAGGTGGTTGGTGCATTCCTGTGCCTAGAAAACTGATGAATAGCAAGGAAAACTCTCCTGTGGATCAAACAGTATGACAGTCCCTCACCAGCTTTGACATGGGCTGTGCCTCCCGCATACCACAGCCTGCAGATTCCAGGAAGTTGTGCGGAGCCTCAGCTCTCCAGCCTGGCAACAGATGAGTGGTTAAACAGGCTTCTGTGGTGTATTTCTGCAACCCAGAATGGCTGAGCTGTTTTCCCCTCATTTGCACACCAGCAGAGCTGCTGAGATGGGCTCGCTGCTCCGCACCAGAGAGCAGCAGTGCCCAAGGCACCCAGCTGCTAAAAATGGATGCCCTGTGTAGGGGTCAGCTCTCTACATGGGAGGAGGTCAGGGCAGTGTCTTCAGTAAGAGATCTGGCCCAGACGATGCTCTGTCAGGAGTACGTGCAAAGGAAGGGATGGGCTCCATCAGCCTCCCATCCTCTTGGGGGATAATTGGCAGCTTCTTGTCCCAGTCAGTATGGAGGGAGAAGAGGAGATGCTGTCAGTTAGCATTAGCAAGAGCTGGCACAGCTCTCACAGCAGCTTGCAGAGCACCATCAACACATTCCTTAGGCTCAAGCCAGCGATTTAAGTTGCTTGCTTTTCTAGCACAAGAGTCTGGTAATAATTTAAATCAGTGTAACTCATAAAAAGCAGCATTCTTACAATTTCTGTCCAATTTACAAGTCAAATCACATGGGTTAGCAGAGTCCATGATGCTACCTTAAGTGCTCCAGAAAATTTTGTTGTTCTTCGTTTTTTGCAGCAATGAAATTTCCCTTTTAATTACAATTTTCTTGACAAGAATTTGCAGTAGTTTTTTTAATCCTCTTTTTGGATAAGGATCAGAAGAAGGTGGTTTGGAGGTTTTGCAAGAACAGCACAGGAAAAATCGCTGTGAATATTAAAATTATTTCAATGGACAATACTGTAATTCAAGGGTTTAGTTAAACCAGAAGACTGGCAAAAATGAGATTCATTATAATTCATCCTGAGAACAGGCATTGTAAGGGCTCTGTGCTGCTCCACTATTCCACATACCTCCCCATTGAGAGCATTCCTTAGGAAGTGAAGTGAGACTCGGAGCAGTGAGCAGTGAGTGCAGTGCAACCTGAGCCCATGCCCTGGATCTCAAAGGACAGGGAGAAAAGACAGTGTGGAGTCTGGTTCCCGACTCACAGGGGGGCTGCTGGGAGGAAGGAGGGGAGCAAGCAACACTAGAGCCACAAAGGTTGAGAAATATTAATAATTCAGCATGCATTAACATGCACATTCCTTGCCTTGAGAGCAGAGCTTCAATCAATTGCCTGGCTCCTTTCAGCATGGGAGTGGCTGTTTCCCAATGTCTCAGGTTCCTTCCGAGGGTGAAGTTACCCCTTTGGAGAACCAGGGACACCCTCCTCCCTGCTGCTGTCTGCCAGAGCTGTAGGCTCTAAGCTCAGTGCTCTCAGGCTGGTGCTGTTAGTCCCTCTCATGTCCTGAGACACTGCTGGCATCCAGCGAGGCTCTGCTAGAAACAATATTGCCAGGAGGACTGCCCAGGCTTCCAAAATCGTGCAGCGCTGCTAGGGAAGGGGAAACCAAATTTCCAAATTTTCCTATTGGCTGCCTTGGCCACAGTACAGCTGAGCAGATGACAATGCTAACACCCCTCCCTCTAGTTTGCAGAGATCCAGGCACCTCTACTTGCCTGCTCCTGCTTCTGGGTTTCCTTCAAACCATGCCTACCTGGCATCTAATCCTGGGCCTCATCTTTCTCTTTCCTGTCACTCCATGGCAGGATCACTGGGTGCTGTCCCATGGTGATGGAGAGCTGTGCTTGTGCTCTGCACACTTCTCTGCTCCTCTCTGAGCCAATTCCAGCTGCTCAGGTGCTATACCACTGTCCTGATATCCTCTCCCCTCTGCTTGTCCTCTGCATGAGGGAACAGCAACCTGAAGTCCCTTCTGCTCTGAAGGAGAACTAGGACTGCCTGGTCTGCTGCTCCTCCCTGGTCCCAGCACAGACAAGGCAAGCTGGGGTCTCTGCTCTAACCTCCCAACTGGGATGAGCAGTGGTGTGTGATGCAGGGGCACATCTTTGAGAGTGTGAGCCTGTCCAAATTCATTACTTGAGCCAGGCAAGCTGAAGCATCCTTGGTGTGCAGGGTGTGTTCTTGCCCTTGCCAGACTGGTAACCTGCCAAAACTCCCGCCTTCCTCAGGAACCACCTCCTCCAAGTTGGGAAGGAGTGAATTTAGGAGCTATCCTCAAACATGATCATTGGTCTGCACGGTTTACTTGTCGGTAGACACCTTTCGTTTCTCCTCAGTGCTATCATTTTACAAAAGGACTTCAAATGGAAAAGCAGTTGCTGAAGTCTCACAACCTATTGACAGAAACAACAGCAGGAGAGGAAAAACTGGAACCAGAAAAAATGCATTTACAGTCTAATCTTGTGCTCAAACAATGCTGTACTATTTATGCTCCCAATGTATCCTTGAGTGCTGACATTTTATAGACAATTTCCAAAACAGGGCCTTGCCATTTTTGGATTATATTTCAGCTATAACTTTTAGGTCTAATTATTTGTGCTGACAACCACATATAAAAGAGGATATATCATTACAGTGGTGCAGCACTGGAGACACATCAGCATTCAGCATACTGACATACTAATAGCAAAGTAAGGGAGAGCAAGATTGTGGAGCTCTGCAATTTGCATTTGCTCTCAGAAATTTCTCTGATGAAAATAGCACAACATTAAGGAGGGAAATAAGAGAAAAGATCCACTGTATCAAGATAAAATAACTTGTTAATAAATAACCTTGTAGCAGTCACAGAGCAATAATTAAATGCATGGGTTAGCAGTACACAGTTTTAAGTAAAGCTGGAAAAATGCACAATGTAATTATCAGTGCCAAACAAATTATAAGCATGGCAAATCCCAATGGAATATTTAGAAACTAATTTCTGGCTTCACATTAAATATTTGTGTATGTAGGTATTTTTGGCGGAGTGGAAATGAAGGGCTGACATAAAGAATGAGAAATTCTCCACTCCTGCTGGCTTATATCCATTCTCAGCTGCCCCCCTTCAGCTAAACCATGTGGCTAAAACATTTAAGTGCCCTGTCAAAGGTTTAGTCTCCAGAGGTGTCTCAGCCATCACAGCAGTGCTCCAAATACACTGAAATCTGAGAGGCTTAGGGCCTTGGCTTTAATTTCTTCTCTTTTCTTCCTTGTTCTCATTTTTCATCATTGTCTTGGGCTGAGGTAATTTTATCCTCTATAAAATCTATTTTTAGAAGGTAAACAACAAAGGTCCCATGCCTCAGTACAGTCTAAATGAGAGCATGTTCCAGGGAGAGAAACAGGATCGAACTCAGTGTACTGGAACAACTGCTATGACAATTTGTTAGAACTTGCTCCAGTGATGATCATAAGACAATTCATCCAGCTGCTGACAGTCTGTGTGAGACAAGCCAGGGTCTCTTCCCTGTGCCACCTGGGGAGCAGTGTGAGCATCCCTCACCTCCAGTGCATATAGAAGGACAGTCCCACATAGAACCTGCTCAGTGAAGGAATCATCTCCGGAAACTAAATCCAGACGTGTGCCAGAAACACCAGCTTTCCTCAGCATGAAATCATGAGTGCCTCGAGCTAGGTCTGGAGCTAGATTTAATTTAAAGGCTGGAGTTGCCTCTCACTACTGTCCTTTATTCACCTCTGGCTCTCCGAGAGCAGGAGGACAGAGCAGAGCAAAGCACAAATCAAGTTTTGTTGAGTGGCTATGAGCTCCTGTGCATGCCACCATGGGCCTTCCTGAGCCATCTTTGGTATGGCAGGGGCCACTGCCAGAGCTCCCTGCTCTCCTGCCAGCAAGAGGAACCCAGCCCCAGAGAAGAAAGGAGAGGCAGACCTGCTCATGCAAAGGGCCCTTGTTTGAGCATGGACAGAGCACGGAAAATGGGCCACCCCAGTGCAGGGACTGCCGAGGAGCAGAGACATTGCCCCAGAACAAGGGATCTGCTTCTCAGCCAGCTGCCCCTGGTGCCTTGTGGCAAGGGAGGGCTGCATGCTGGGTTCTCCTCCAGCTGAGATCAAAAGTAAGCTTTTTGCTTCTAGAGAAAGTTGAAACTTTTAAACTTGCAGGAGGAATTGAGGAACCCACTCTCTCTAGCAGCTTGTGAGGGGACTGATCGTTCTGATCTCTGCTTCCAAAGACTGCTCTTGATCTCCAGCCAGAAAGCAACTGCAGTTTAGAGGTATTACAGTGGCACCTAGCACACATAAAGGGTTAGAGAAGGACCCCACACACAGCAGCATGCACTTCTTCCTACCCTGCCTTTGACAAAACTGCCCTGGCCGGTATTTGCATGCAAAATGTATTTTGTGCACTTTAAATCTCAAGCAATAAAGGCATGCAAGCAAAGTAACAATGCCATCACCAGAGTCACAGCAAACAGAAAGCAGATTTCATCAGGCACACTGTGGCTGTGCCTGAAAAGGAGCCAATCTGCAGGGCCCCTTCCCCTTTTGGGGATGGCTCTCCTCTCCCTACTGGAAAAGTCCCATCTGACGTGGCGTACTGTAGATGGATAAGAAGTGAAAAGGACCAACCTTCTCGCTGATCTGAGAGATGAAAGTTTGTTTTGTTTGATGGCAGAGTGCGATGAAGATGAGGAGGGAATAAAAAAAGACAAGGAAAAACACAGAGAGTAAAAACAGGCCAAGCTTCATCTGTCCGCACACCACTGAAACGACAAGACAAGACTACAGAGGTCAGCCATGACTTCCCACCACGCACACACCACTCCATGGCAGGGACAAGAGAGGCCACATTCGCACTGCTCTGGCCCGGAGCATGGCCGGCCCGTCCGCCTCCCTGACCCACTCACCACTCCTGCAGGCAGGGCAGAGGGGACTGCACATCCCACACATCCCCACATAGAGGGTGCTTCAGGGACAGCCCTGCTCTGGGCCAGATGCTGGAAGCACAGACATGGTTACATGTGCAGAACGTTCACACATACACAGAGCAAAGGACTCCAGCCATCACACAGACTGATGTGCTCCCACACACCCACTCCAGCTACAGAGATGATGGCAAAGGCACTTTAAACCCATTGACCACACACTGGGAAGACCACATATGCAAATCCAAATTTTATAAAGTATGAAAGAAATGCTCCAAGTGGTGAATCGAAAAATCTTCTACCATGAAGAGCTGTTCCCCCTCTCCAAACAAAGAGCTAAATGCAGCAGAGAGGTATTAGGCAAGTGACAGACATGCGCAGTCTCAGCTGGGCTCAGTTTTGAGAGAGCCTTACTGGTACATAGTGCTGCGAGTGAGAGATGGACAAGAAATCAGAAGGACAAAAACACTCAGAGAATTGAGCAGGTCCCAGTTATTGTTCCTGCAGGAGAGACAGCAGAAGGTTAGTTGCATTTTCCTTATAGACAATGGAGATCTTATTTCTCTAGCGGGAGTGACCTCACTCCAGCTACAGATCTGTGGCATACCAGCTGTAATTGAACCCTCACTGAGAGAATACACAAATGGATTTGATAGTTAAAGACTGCTTATGAGTTACATTTTTGATGGGGGAAGGAAAAGGTGGGGGAAGGAATTTGCTTTCCAGCAGAAACACTGCAAATTAGAGAACAGCATGTGGCATTATACAGTGCAACAGTACAGTAAGCCATTTCCAGCAATCAGAGGAGAGGATTTTAACCAACACTGACACAGTACAGGCAAGACAACAAGCTACCAATAACAGCTACCACAGTGGCCTATGAAGTGTAATGGAGCTTGCTGGAGATCAGCAAAACACATTTTTTCAACTGAACTGATACCAGGGAACTTGAACCAGACAACTCAGAGCTTAACTGGCCCATAAGTGAGGGCCACATATAGCGAGGAGCCCCACCAAGACATCTTTAAAACAAACAGTCCTAAGCTTAAGGTCCAGGTTTCCACCATCCTGCTTTAGAAAGGGGATTTACCTCTTGGTCTATAAAACATTAGCATAAGGCTCATTTGATCCTGTAAGACCCAGTGATGGGAGGGAACCTCTTTATTGCTGCTCCCAAGCCAGCACTTTATTTCCTAATCTAATGGAGCATATCACATCTGCATGGCTTCAGCAGACAATGAGGGGCTCCTGCCTTCTGCTCAGCTCTTCCCAACAGGGAGGATTTGTTTCCTGCCCTTGCCCAGGAAGGGCAGTGCTTCTGGCAAACCAGGTGTGCTTGTGGAAGGCTGCCTTTCTGGAAAGCAGCACTAACCCTGCAATAGGGCAACACAAACTCCAAGTGCTGCCAGCATGGACCAACTTACTGCACCCACTGGGACTGTGAGACTGAAGGGCAAGAGGCTGGTGAAGGGTGTGAGACTGAGGGATGATGCTGGAATAGCTACAGGATCCTGTCCTTGCTGCTGAAACCCCCAGAGCCACCCCTTGCCCTTGGGAGAGACTGATGGGCCCAGCCCATACCAAGGGGACTCACTGCGGTGCCACTTGGCCTGACTGGGAGAAAGGTGGGGTGTGCTGCTTCAGCTGGGGGACAGACAGGAGCTTTGTTCTGGGGAATCTGGCAGGGATCACACTGCATCAGTGCGCATGGACAGCAGCAGGCTCCAGCAGTGGCTTTCCCCAGGTGTTGACACTTCAGCTTAGAGCTGGAAAGGTGAGGAGACACATGTGAAACACACTAATTCAAACAGATTACTTTCTAGTTTGTCAAACATGAACAAGTTTAGGACCTGCTATTTGTCATTAATTGCTGGATTATCTCTTAATCTCATTTTATATTAGTGTTTTATAAGGAACAAAAACCAGTAGCAGGCTATTTTGGAACAGCTGTAAAGCAAGAGGGAACACTTGGGCAGAAAGTTCTCTGCTCTTCCCTTAGTTAAGGCTTAAACAGCTGCTGCTTTATCTGAGATAAACCTGATAAATGGTAAATTGAAAGTTTCATCTCCTTACAGGTTCCATTCACATGGTCCCTTATCTCCAGTTCTCTATCCATGTCACTCCTAAGCTAAGAAGCATGTTTTATCAACAGTTTTTCTGCTTTTTTACAGAACAAATGACTCTGAGCAGTAATGGTAAATAACATCTGCCCCCCCACCATGCAGGGACAGAGGCAGAGGATTTAAGCCTGGGGTTACCCAGAGCATCCCCCCCTGTGCAGAATACCATGGCTCACTAGGCACGCTACTGCGTTCTCACGAACCTGAGGTGCCTGGCAGCTAAGCTGAACCTGCCAGTCTAAGTGCAAATCAAGTCACAGCAGAACAGCCATCAGAGCATAGTAAACTCCAGAAGGTAAAAACGGGGCTCCATTTGAGATCCAAGCTGAAGCAGCAAAGAAGCAAAGAGCAAGGCCATATCAGACACGTCTGCCACTCCTGACTGGCAGACAGCTCTCATGCTCTACAGGCAGAAATTCCTATGCCAATTGAATCTGGCTTTCACTCTGCCACAGATGTGCTTGTCTGTGCAGCAGCAGCAATACTCTAACCACAGCAGCTTGTTGCAGAAAGAATGAATTTGGATTTACGGGGTGCTCTGCTTTTGAATAGTCTTGGTCTTTAGCTGCCTGAAACAAGGCAGGAGGCTGTGGCCAGGATATGAATGCACAGGTCTAAGAGTTTAGATCACGAGCTCAAACAAAGGAACACATTTCCAAAGCTTTACAGAGTGGGAAGCTAATACTTCCCTGAAAGCATCAAGAAAGTTCATTATCCCAACTGGCTCTGCAATTCTACTGGGTGCTGCCAGCATCTGTCCTGTGTGAAAACCCTCTGGTGCCATGCATGGTATTAATATAGGCCAACCCAGACACTTTGGAATCCAAAAGACAGAGAGGTTAACAAAAACCCAGAGGGGGATGAACCTGTTCCTGCTTATCTCCAAAAGCACATCTTGTGTCTCAAGGACTCCACATAAATCAAATTTTATCCTTTACAGCTTTCAGTGGCATAGAGGAACAAAAGGACAGATTGTCTTTTTTATGCCAGATTACTTAAGAATAAGACAACCTTCCATTATATCCGATGAACAATGTTCTCATGCCACAGTGATGAGTATATTCCATCCTAGAAAGACAGACAGGATGCTCAGGGTGCCCAACCATCCTTTCCCATTCATAGTGCACACACATGCATGCATGAATTCAATTATGAGCAGAAAATCTCAGAGCACCAGAGATGTATGTCTTAGTCCTTTGTGCAAGTGGATATGGAAGGGGAGGAAATGGACATTTAGTTGGCACAGACATGCAGGCCTAATTGTTTCACAGATGTCTGTGCAGGTCATGTGGGGAGGAGGGGGAAAGAGGTTTTCAAGTACCTTTCTGTGTTGCATTATCATATACTGAGCCACCAGTCACTCTCCTTCTATTTTCCATAAAGGTCATTTTACAAATAGCCAGACTTGAGCCTTGCAATGCACTTTGAACCATCAAAGGACTTTGCAAGGAATAAAACTGTTAAGCTTATTTAGTTGAGTTCCATAAAGCACTTTGGAATCTTTAGATGGAATGTGCTAGCTGAAGGACAAAGAACTATTATTTATTAAACCATGATCATTACAAGCATTACAGCATAGCAGAACGCTCACAGAAACACACTGACAGTGAACACACTTCCTGCCAGGAGAAAAAATGACAAAAATATTCATAGTAGTATTTGGGGAGGAGAAAACTTGGCAGAAGCCTCCATGTGCTTCTTTGGCTCTGAAGCCGGGCAGCTCCAGTGTGAGGATACACAGTGATGGCAGCACGAGCCACAGTGCCAGTGTCACGTGTGGCACAGCCCCAGCTGTGCTGGCCCGAGCCTGCTCACAACCAGCCCCAGTGCACCTGCCCACCCTACAGCTGCTCTGGCGTGGGTAACAGCAGCACGGCTACGGCTTCAGCAGGGAGAAGCAGCTGGGGGCAGAGGAAATGAAGTGAAAAGTGCTGAAATTCCATAAAAAGGACTGGTGTCTGCTGCACTGCAGTGTTATCCCGAGGTCAGGAGTGTGCAGAGCATACACAGGGACGTCGTGGCCCTTCCCGCCCGTGGCCTCCTCAGCCACGTTCCAGCTGCTGAGGGCTGCGCTCTGTGGCCTCTGCCGCAGCCTGGCTTGGCTTCTTCTGATGGTCCAGGGCAGACATCTGTCCAGAGCAGCAGTCAGGGCTGTCCACTCTGATTCAGCTGCTGGTTCGTGTTTCCTGTCACCCAGGCATCTCCCTCACAAGTCTCTCCAGTCTCTGCTTGCCTGTGATCGGTGCCAGGCCCTCAAGGACTGGCAGTGCCCCTCGCTGGTCAAGTATTGTCACCCCCATCAAGCCTGGGGAGAGGCAGGTTTAACGGAGCACATTGCCAGAAGTGTGCATATAGCTGGGTTGTAAACAAACGTATTCCCTCGTTATTTAGCCATTTTTCAGACATCTCCAGTTTTGGTCGCTGACTGTTCAACCACTGTCCTCAGCTTTTACTCTTCTCCTGGCAATAGCCTTGAGCTTTGACTGCTGTTGCTATTTTAGCTGCTTTAATATTACATAAGCAGAAAATGTTCTTTTTAAAGGCGTCAAGTCTTGTTGCTCCAGGCCCGTGTCAGTCATTCAGAATTATTATTATTTACACAAGGTCCCTGCTGCAGTAAGTATCATATAGCCACAAGTGGCCATTTCAGTGAGCTCTCTCCGTGTCTGTGCCTAAGCTACTGCCAAGTTCTCAAGGGTAAAACCCTGCAGAGGCCACAGAGTTGCTGCTAGGGACACAGCAACAATCCAAATTTCATTTTGGGTGATGGCTCCTTTGTGGAATTTGGCAAATAAAACTTCAGACTCCAAGCAGGCCTCCCTGCTACCAAATGAAATACTAGCCTGGCCTTTTAAAAAGCCGATCAAGAAAGCACAGATTTTTGCTTTATTTGCAGTAATACCATTTCTATTTACTGCAGTCTGATTTACTAGTTTGCAATTTGGGGACAAAGCAGATAATTCCGTTTTAAATGGCCTTTTTTTTTTTTCAAAGTAGCTGTGCAACTCCTTCTCTACAGTATGTGTAGCATTTTGGGTTAGAGAATTCACTGCACTTGTCCCACTGGGCCATGCCTTGAAGGCCTGAAAAGCAAACCTTAAGGAGAGAAAACTGGGCAACAGATTTCTCATTTGATGGCAAGTATGCATCCAGTGCTCCTGTAAGTACTATTTTAATAGCACTGGCATTGCTCACTGCTGTAAGCAGCACTGAGAAATGCTCCTAGTGAACTCCACAGTGTATTCTTACAGAGTCTTCCCTACTCATCTGCTTCATGTGTAGAGAAAAGAAAGGGTAGAAAACCCCCTTCATATAGGGAAAGAGTAAAATAACAGTGCGTCTATTGAGGGGCACACCACACAGGCCATCACCTTCACAGGTATTTTGTAGGACAAGATTTTTGGCTGAAAATGCTTCTCTTTGTGCACACGTCCCTGAAGCTGTAGGCAAATGAAAAGTGAAATGTGTTCATAAAAACCCAATAGTACAGGTGAATCAGTGCAATTACACTATACTCCCAGTGAGCATGACAAAATGACACCACCCTTTTTTTTTTTATCCGCACTAGGTTCAATTTGCCTTCTATTCTTAAATCAATTTCTTGAATGTCTTGAGTCAACGTCTTGGATCTTTTGCTGCTAAATTAGACAGTAAGCTCTCTGGATTAGAGGAATCACATCTTCCATATGTTTCTATTCCCTTCCCTTCTCCCTGCAGCACCATCAAGTCCCAAATCTAATCATTGTTACAGTATACTGTGGTAAATGTAACCATGGACCACAAATGGATGAGTGTTTCTTCATGGTGGCAATGATAACATCCAGACCAGCACCTGCAAGAGTGCTTGTGGTTAAAGGGCAGGATAGGAATATGCCACTGTGCCCCCTTCAAAGTGCCTGCCATGCCCTAGATAGCCACCTTGCCCTGGCATGCTCCCTCCCTGCTCTTGCTTTCACCCTGTTCTTGCTCCTCTGATGGCCTGGATGTTCTGTGTCACCCTCTGGCAGTGAGAGGCAGTCAGCTCCCAGTGCAGATCCCAGCCTCACCCCCGCTCAGCAGCAGCAGCAGTCAGATAGACCCATCAGTCCAGAAGCAGAAGGCTTATGAGAGTTGCTTTCCAGCACACTTAGTAAGATGAAAATAATAGCTCCAAGGAAAATGCATCCATTTTCCTTTACAAATCCCTAGTGTGGAAATGTTTTAACTTTTAATGAAGTCCATCTGTGCAGAAGTGCTGGCTCTAAAGGATTTACAGAGACAAGACACTGGTGTAGCCTGCTCCTTCCTCCTCCTGTTTTTTCACTGATATAGAAAGCCCTGAGCAGTGCCCGGATACTCCTTCTCAGCATCCAGTCTCTTCCTTTGTTAGCATGAAAAGTATAAAGATGCTAATGAGCCTGTGCTTTCTAACACAGCCCACTCACAAAGGATTACCTGGGAGGCTAGGAAAGGGGAGAACATGATCAAAAACATAAATCCCAAGAGTCAAGAGACAAACAAACATTTGAACTATTAGAAAAGCAATAGGCAGTAAATGAGAGCAGGCAAAAGCAGTCCCAAGAACTACACCGACTGGAGATCAGGGCTGCTGCTCAGCACTCAGCCATACTTCCCGAGGAAGTGGACGACTCCTTGGGTATTCACTACAATGAGGTCAATAATTATAAAACTACCAAGCAGTGGCGGTGCAGCCCACAGGCTTAATTTCCATTGTAATTTAGCATTAATTAATGTCCTCTCTAGTAAAGATGCAGGCACTTTCTAAAGATCCTACTGCAAGTCACTGATGTGTCTAATGACAATACTGTAGGATTATCACAAAAAGAAAAAAACAGGGCTTCTTTTATCCTGCATCCCAGACCTGAGAAAGTAAGATATTTCTATTTTTTCCCTAGCATTAAAGAAATGAAATACTGTTCTTGGTTTGAGTAATTTTTTGAAGTCTTTAACTAATGTATTAACAATAAGACCTTTTTTTTTTGGTAGAACATTCGCTATAAGAAACTGTAAGCAAAAATACCATCTAGGACCTAGTATGCACAGGAAATATCATCTGATAACATCATCATAATTTATGGGGTGTCATGTCTGAAATATACAGAAGGACTTTAGCAGGATCACATGAGTTGGAGACTCACATTGTAAAGATTATGTGCAATAAAAAGGCTTGTTCCAAAAACTTATGTGCAAAAAAAGGACAGTTAACAGCAGAATATATGTCTAAGAACATGCTTTCGTCGGTGAACATGAGGATCCTCTCCCATGTGCAGACCACCCACAGCCCATGCTTAGCCCCAACAGGACAGATGAACCTTGCTGAGCAGCAAGTCAAGTGTAAAATCCAGTACACTCTTCAGTCCTCTGGGATTCATTTGCTAAACAAAGAGCATTCATTAGTAAGAAATTGCAAAATTGTTAAGAAGAGGCTTTTCTACCTCTTGAAGCTTTTGTGCCTTTTTCAGCCACATGTCTATAGAAAATAGAACATTGACAGTCTGAGCATGTCACAGGAAGCAAAAGCATCCCAAATACTGCAGTAATACAGCTGGATATCCACACAAACCTATGCAAGAACAGCCAACCTGGTAACTAGAATCCTTTCTCTCAGAGTGCAAAGGGTCAATCTGGGATGAGTTTTAGTACAGCTTGCCTGAAAAATGAATTTGCAAGAATACAGGGAATTTAAAATCATCCATAAATACATTGTGAGAGTGAAATGAGTGATTCCACTGCATAGATATAGCTGCATCTTCTGAATATGCTTAATTGGATACTTCAGTCTTCCAAAGACTCTTATAATCCAAATTATGCTGCAAAATGAAAAAGCAGTCCCCCAAAATACGCAACAAAAACAATGCCATAAGCCACCCCTAGAAGCAAACACAGCATGAGAAGACTTTATCATTCTCATGTCCTCTTTTCATACTAACCAATGCATATATAGTCTTAAGATTGTATTTTCTTTCTTTAAATCAGAGGAAGGAAGAAATGAATATGAGATTTTATTATTAGTCTGTTGATTTACTATATAGAAATAAAACCCGGTTCTAACTTCCTAATAAGCACCAGCACAACAATGTTCTTTCTTTTCTTGGGAAAACCTGTAACTACATTTCCCAGGGGTTCCTGACCAATGACTCTGGTTCTACAGAGTTTCATATGAAGCAGCATATTTTTTTCCTTGCCGAAATTAACAGAAAGTGTACAGGCAATTTAGCACTTGCGTCTCTCCAAGCTAATTCAAACACCTTCAATGCAACAAAACTGCCAGGAGACTATCCCAATATAAAACCCAGTTATTTTGGTATGTTGAAAATAGTTTTAAATTGGCAACAAAGCATAACCATTAGAAAAATTGCTTTACATGAATTGTGGCTAATTTCCAGCAGGTTCCCAGTGTGAGCCATTAATACCCAGAGGCTCAATCATTGATGCATGTAAGATGGATTAGGACAACTCCAAAAAGCTGTTCAGTTTTTAAAAGTACACATTTCCAAAGAAGAAGCCTAAATACTGGCTCAGTATAGCTGAGCACCTCTGGCTGATCAGAGCATGACCAGTTTTACACTGCTCCACCAAAGGTGGAGTTTACACTGAGACGATTAAGCACCTCTTGATCTCAACCAAGATAACTCTGACACAGAAGTTAAGGAGTTCAAGAGAGAAAGGAATTCAAATTCTGCCCATATTTCAGCATTTTACATAACACCATATAAAGAGCAAAAACAGATTTCCAGAAATGTCAAACGCAATGTGGATCAAAGATATAATTGAATTTAACTTGCTGGTTTTTGAACAAAAGGCCCCATCACACAACCCACAGTGTAATCAGGGCATGGAGGCACTGAAAACCATGGAGATTTTGGGAAGGAGAGTGACCTTCTTGGGTGGAAGCTGCTCTTACCTCGAACATATAGGTTGGCTGGGGCAGAGTAGCGGGTTCCTGCGCTGTTGGTTGCAACACATTCATATTTGCCTTGGTCTGACTCCTCACTGTTCTCTATTTGCAGAGCTCCTGTACACAAACAAGATGAAACAGACAATTCAGGTTATGGCAAATCTGGTAATCAAACCGACAGCCTCTGAAAAGGAAGCCATGCCCCACACTTTTAAGGCATCTTCCTGGATAAATAGCTCATGACGTTCCCTGGACCCACAAGGTACCAGCATGCAGCCAAAGGTACTCAGTCTGCTGTCAGAAACTTGTGAAATTGATTATTGTTATTTTTCTAGTGTGCAGAGAACCAGTTACTGATTTATTTTTAACCACCCCAACCACTTATATTCTCTGCTTCAACAAAGGAAAAAACATACACATACACACATACTAATTACAGCTTTGTATGGGACTCCTGTCTAATAAAAGGACCTTTAGTAAGTCTTTAATCAAAACAGCCAAGCACAAAGCACACTTAACTGTAGCTGTTTCTTATCTGATCCACACAAAGCCAGCAAACACTCAACAAATTGTGACCTTCCTGCAGAAATTGGCGAAGACCCATCCCTCCCACCTCACCACTCTTCCTTGGAGATGTCTCAAAAAGACATCTCTTTTTGAGAAAACACTTTGCCTTTTGTCAGCTTTTTCCATGTTAGCGATCTTCATATTTTTTCAGATTTCATGATATACAATATTAAAAGATTACAAAGTCAGTCTGAGACATGAAAGATACACACCAATGCAATACACCTGATTTGCTGCCCGGTGCTCGTGTGAAGGCCACCCTCCCTTTGTCCCAGCAGTGCCTGCTCCTCCAGCTTTGGGTCAGGAATAGTTGCTTATTCCAGGCTGCACGTTCCTTGGGACATGACCTGATCCCATCTCCAAAGTGCCAAGTGCATGAGGGGCACATCTAAATAACGGCAGCAATTGTCAGGGCACACAGAGTAGCAATTTACATGGGGAACCTGTACAGTACCTGTGATGTGGAAAGTGAGCAATGGTCTGAGCTGGTTTTCTCTCATCTACCCAGCCTATTCCATTGGTGTCCAGCAGCGCTCAGCCTGGCAGCCTGGCCTTTCATTCAAATTCTTGCCCAGCACAGATGACTGCACAACTAGTCACACCTAAACTCCCTTAACTGGGCTCCATATGCAGACTAAAAGATGGAGATGCAAAGAAAGAAAGAAGCAGCATGCATATGACAGCAACGTGGCACTGCAGGAGCATGTAGCCTCTGGCCAGACACTGAAGTGGCTGCTGCTCAGCCTGCTTTCCCCAGGCATTGTGGGAATAATTTTTTAAGTGCCTCCAAGTGCTCAGATTCTGCTGGGTAGTATTGCCTGCAAGACAGGAACTCTGCTCACAAACCATATACTGAACTAAAAAAAGTTAACCCTTTTGCTTGTAATGATCTGAACTCATTTCTGCCTGCCACGGTTCAAAATGACCACTGAGAGCCGCACTGAGAATAGCTGGTGAAATTGCCTTCTCCCTTCTTGCTGGTTCAAGCTGCAGAGGTCAAACTCAGTTTTTCATATCACCAGAACAGAAGAAAAACTAATGTGAATCAACCACTGCCACCTACATTATTTAGAAGAACAAATTGAGACTGTAGCATAAGCCTATATGTCATGGGGAAAAATGAACTTCCCTGGGTCCTGCCATATAATAAAAATGATGTACAGAGCCCTCCCTATTGTTGCATTAGCGTTGGAAATGAGGCTTCAGCTAGACAGAGAAAGCTTGTTTGCAAAAGTCTTTCCACCTACTAACAAAAGGACCTGCCAGCTTGCCTGGCCACAGCGCTCTCTGGACACCCGCAGGCTGAAGCCTACAGAGTGCTGCTGCTTAATTCAGGGAGAACAGTGAATTTCTTCACACTGTCTGGGAAAAACATCTTCAAGCAGACAGCAGCATGATAGGCAGTGGAGCAGGACAAAGCTTTCCAGCCTTGACAAGATACAGAGAATCAGAGAATCTAGAAATGGAAAAGACCTATTAGGTTACCTCGTGCATCCCTTGGGGCCAGGGCAGGATTGCTCCCTGTTGTAAATGTACTTGTGTTGTGTCCAATCCCATTTTAAACGTGCCAAGTGATAGGTCTTTCACCACTTCCTCAAGGAATTGATGCCACCGCCTGGTTATGCTCTCTGTCAGGAATATTTCCCCAGAACTCAACACATATTACCCCCTTTGTAATTTCTGCTCATCACTCCTTGGGCATGCATGTGCTGCAGAGCTCATTCCAAGTGCTTCCATCAAGCTTCTCTAGGAAAAGTTGTCTGCTGCAAAATATACCCAAGCTTAACAAAAAACCCATCTGGCTGAGCTGGAAGCAGAGCCAGCTTCAAGTGATAGTAGTGTCTGCCTAGAAAAAAACTAAGATCTCTAGATATTTCTGCCATCAACACACACCTTTTTATGTGACCCTTTCAGCCATTTAATACATATCACTGGTATTTTTTTACCCTTTATACTCACGATCAACATGCCTCTTAAATGTCAGTCAAACTATTTTTCATCTTTAGGAACCTCAATAGCAGAAGGAAAAAAACTTAAGAGGATGAAGAAAATGAGGGGAGTTTCAAAAGAAACACTGTTACTGCCTGTCAACATGGACCACTTTCTAGAATCATACTATAAACATGCAATGTGTCAGCAACTGCCTACAAAATGCTCAGGGACATTGGGCAAGGGACTCTGGGTTTGTCTGGCTTGGCACAACTATTCAAACTATGGTGTTTCAGGAGGAAGACAAGAACCCAGAGCAGAAGGAAGTTAACAATAACCTCTCAAATGAACCAGAAAGAAAACAGGTACTGCAATAAATCATCATTACACAAACATACAGATCCTGCAGCATAGATGACAGCCAGCAGAAACGGGAAGGATCATGGTAAACTGATGGCAGTCAGCAGGGCTGTAGGGGTTTTCTTGAAGGACAACCTACAACTAAGTGACAGATCCAGGAAAGTGTACGGTGTCTCAAAGGCTTATGAATAAAGTTAAGAAGCTCAAACATTTCTGAAATCAGAAAGCTGGAGACAGAAATGCATCTGAGACTTGGGAAAAAACTTTCTGTAAAATGCTCTCAGCCCTAGTTCAGTGCTCCCAGAGAAAGACATCATCTTTTGGAGGGTTCATGTCTAGACTGGACAGACACAAGGAGTATGGGAAAGCTAAGTCCCGGGTTTTGAGTAGCATTTTTCCCTGAAATACATGGAAGCTGCATTCAAAGACGCTCAAAAGCGCAGTGAATTCTTTGCCTCGACAAGTGCAAAGGACCTGATTTCTATTCCTAGCCCTGTCAACATCTGATAATCTTCTGCGCCTCTGCAAACCAGGGCTAGGAAGGCTGATTTACTTTTATTCATTACTTTGGGATTTATGTTGCATAAGTTGCTGAGTGAGGTCTTGTTCACACAGGATGTTACTGCAGACTTCTCACATGGACTCCTCCAGTGCTCCCGTGCCAGGTGCCTTGTTCCCATTTGCGTGGCCAAGTCCTGATGTGCCATCAGACAGCAGGGCTTCAGTGGATGCATGAGGACCATCTACCACTGGGACAGGGACACAAGTACACAGAGCAGCAGTGAACAGCTTGTTTGGGAGCTTGCGGGGCTCTGCAGCAGCACGTGCACATCAGAGCGAAACCTCTCCCTGCTGAGCACCACTCGTCCTCCGCTGCTCCTCCGCACCTGAAGTGCAGTAGGGCTCCAGAGGAAGAGGGGAACAATTCCTCACCACGCTGACATGTCATGTCAGTCTTGCTTGTGCCTCAGACCTGCCCCTGATAAAACATCTCAGCTTATCAGAGAGCTGACAGCTCCTGAGAAAAACCCCTGGCTGCTCTCCAGTGCCAGGGAGAACAGTGACAAGGCAGAGTTTTCTGGGGCTGAGGGCAGGAGGCAGCCCTGCTGACTGACATGCATTCCTTCTTTTATATTCCTTATTCCTCTTTACTCTGTGCTGGTATCTCCTTGCCAGCTGCTCCCCTCCTCTCCCCCAGCTTTTCTTTTGCTCTTCAACTCGGGCACAGATAGCAGCCCCGTTAGCAGCTTTCCAAGATACTTATCTATTCAAATATACTTGTGCTCAGGCAGAATCATTAGTTGCAGTGACAGCGGTTAAAAGAAGCATTTAAAAAGTGCCCTGCACAGAGAATGCGTGGAAAAATCAGATCCTGATAAGGGACGATTTTTGGCAACGCTGGGTACTGGTGTGCCATGGAGGGCTTGTCACTCTCTTCTCCAGGTGACAAACCAAACGTAAAAGGCTCTGAGCTGCCATACAAATTGATCTCCCTGAAATCCTGCTCCATAGCTCATGGGGTGCTTGTGCTCTCTTCTCCCAGAGAGCACCACATGGAGCCAAACACCGCAGCTCCTGGGGCAACACTTTTCTCTATCAGTTCAGGTCGGAGCTCCATCCCCAGCAGTGGGAACTGCTCTTTTTCTGTATCAGGGCATTCACAGCCTCAGTCCTCTGGGCTCACAACTGGGGGGACTGACTTTTTGCCCTGGTTATAAAATCAGACATGGAATTAAATGCTCCTGTAAGTAAGTACCCAAGAGTCAGAGAAACCAAGCTGCAGACAGAGCACTCATCCAAGGAAATGATTTGCAATGCAGATGTAATGAATCCAGCTGCCTGACCAGGGCTCTTCCTCTCAGCAAAGAGGTTAATTTTGCCCACCTGCACACTAGAGCACATGGCTATCATAAAACCCTCTCTCTTCTTTCCCCCTGCTTCCCACCAGCTTCCTTCACATAAATACTGCCTGACTTCTCCTCCAGCAGTATTCTTAGCCCCCTCTTCACCCAGTTCCCTCTTCTATAAAGGCTCAGGTGTGGGTCCCAATCCCTTTCACTAAAAATTCCCTTCTAGAGAAGGAAAACTTCTCTAATAAAATCCAGGGAGCTGTAGAGCAGGGCCAGAGACAATCCCAGACCAAATAAGGACTCATAAATGTGAATATGGTGGATAAAGAAACAATGTGAAGCCCTGACAATGGGGGAGTTGGGCTCTGACATCCTGGCTGCTGCCTGAGATAACAAACACTTGCTGTGGGAGCTGTGAAAAACCACCAAACCATGTGAGAGTCACTAAGAATGAAAACAAGCATTTCCCATATTCACTATTTTTGGTAATTTATAACAGCAGCATCTTCCAGCTGTTACAGAGGATTGTACCTAGCCTCCACCAGCTATTGGCACTGCCAAATATGCAAAACAAGGTAACTACAAATATATTTTCATTGTTAGTGTTCATTATGGTTATTATGCCTGCGAGGACAGGGATTTGCATACAAGGGGCCTGTTCTGGATGGCAGCACTGCTGAGAAATCACTCTCCTGAGCATGAGAGGCAGCTGCTGATAGTACCTGACTGCTGCCATGAGCTGGACTTGAGCAGAGAGGGAGGAGAGGAGACCCAACATTCTTGGCAGCGTGAGGCCTCCTCTTAGACAGCAGAGTTTCAGGATGCTCTGATCTCTCACTAGCAGGTACAG
Organism: Pomatostomus ruficeps; assembly: GCA_013400735.1. Lineage (NCBI taxonomy): Eukaryota > Metazoa > Chordata > Aves > Passeriformes > Timaliidae > Pomatostomus > Pomatostomus ruficeps. The sequence continues at coordinate 177,361 of VYZT01026106.1, forward strand.
GGAATCTCAGGGGACTCTGCCTCAGAAGCAAAACTACAGCACTGTCAAAAGCACAGTAACACCTCTGTGTGCTTCTAAAGGGACATGAGTCAATCTGAATGTGACAGTAAAAACATGGTATTACAAGCATTTCCAGGCACTACCCCACCCGGCCTCCCCCTGACACTCCTCCTGCAAGCAGATCTCATTTTTAAATTGTTTTTCTTTTGCTTTCTTTTGGTGACTGGAAAAACTCAAGAAACAGGAAAAGAATCCTATAATACACAAAGTACAACCAAATGTACAAACACATACCCAAAAAGAGACAGCAAAATTCTTTTAGCTTCCTCTAATCTCTTTGGATAGCTTTACACTCCAGCTCGCAGGACAGCGTTGAAATAATAGAGCTATATTTAAACCAGTTCACTTGGGACTGGAAAAGGTTTAGCTACAGCTATACAGAAGTCAGTGCGGGTGTTTACCTGGCTTCCCAGACAGCTTCTGACACCCAAGTGAGCTGATCTAAAGTTAATTCAGACAGACCTCTGCTATGCTGACGTCTGCAGGGAAGAAATACTCTTATGTATAGGAACCTCTGATATTTCCTGTGGTGACAGAAAAGTAACAAATAAATCTGACTGGAAAGGGATAATGCCTGAGATGATATTTCTTTACCTCCTCGTGTGTATCCGATCTAGTGCCTGTTCAGTCCAGCACCCACTAGAAACACAACTGTGTTCTGCTCTCTATTACAGCCCAGGGCAGAAATATGCAGCCATGTTTCACAAACTTTAGTAAATTAAATTGCAGAGAAATGCTGGAAGTGAACATCTTGTATTCTACTTCAAAAATATAAATGGGACAGAACTTGCTTAAACATGATTTGCTGATACTGCTGTGGGTCACCTTAAGAAGCCAGCTCTTGCCTAATCTAATACGCATTTGCCAGCTCTATGTCTTTCTGATGAACAGGGATTTCAAGACTAAATCACTATCTGGGACAGTCCCAGAGGGGTAAAGAGTGAAGCTACAAACAGAAATTCTGAATTATGGATGGGAACTCCTCCCATTTTAGGGAAGCCAGAGGTGTCTTGGACAGAAAGGACCAAATATGCGGGAGTAAGGTCAAATGAGTTTATTTAGAGATAAAAATCTCTTCCTGTTTGGAGGGGTGCATGGTAGAATATCTCAGGTCGTCTTCTGTCTAACCACATGCTGTTCCCTCCAGGTGGGTTTGCCGCAGCTCTGACAGAAACGTCTTGGATACCATCCCAAGAACTCCAGACACACAACTCCTAGCAAGACAGTCACAGCAGCAATGAAATCAAACCAAAACCACCCCTTCCCCCCCAACATTATTACCAAAAGGGTTCATTAAGAGTAATTAGTTCACCCTTCCTTTCAGACCAAATTAATGCATTCCAAAGCATCAAACTTACCTTAATGAGGAACAAGAGTGCAGCTGGGTATAGAACATGGCAGAACAGTCACTTCTACATGGACACAACCTCACCATCATAAAAGCACTTTCATCTAATCTGTCATTATCTTTAGAAATTCAATGACCTCCATTTTAAATAAAAGGCATCAGGCTGACAGAAATCCTCTAGGAGAAGCCAGAGAGCAGCACGTGGCTTCTGTTTGCTCTCACAGAAATGTCATCTTTGACATTCAAACAGGACACATATATTTTAAATAATGTCAAGAACACTCTTAAAATACCTCATCAGGACTCAAACGGGGGTGGGAAGGGGGTGGGGGTGCAGGAAACTTGTGTTTTATGAGATGGATGGTTCTTTCCACAGAGATGCGATCGGTTCCCAAGCAGGACGTATGAAGCATCCATGTGGTTCTGCTGCTGAGTCACTAATGTCATCAGCTAGGACGGGCGCGCAGCAGAGCGTGCGGGGAGGCCCTGGGATGGCCGCACACTCAGCGTGCTTGGCCGCGAGCTCGCAGTGGATGGCGAGTTAGCATTCCATCTGTCACTTCATTTTAGCATTTGCAGTAGAAATAGGAGACGAAGAAATAGTTTTAAGGAGTTTGTAACATCACAGCTGTCAATCTCCAGTGTTCCAAAGGGTGGAATGACAGATATGTAAGCCCATTCACATAAAAATAAGGTTTGCAGTCTTTTTCCCTGACCCAGATTTGCTACAGAGGCAACTTAATGCAAATACATATCAAACAGCAATTCACATTTACTCTAAAATCACTTAATAGGAGCTGAAAACATTAACCCCCAGCAACAGAACCAGTTCCAAGAGTCAGATTATTAACTCCAGCAGTGATTCAGGGAAAACGGTGAGGAAAAGGGAGAAGGGGGAAAACAGAACAAACAAGGTCGTGTTGATTTACAGGTAGTAGTCATTCTGTCGAGAAATTCAGAGGTCAATCAAGAGGGGTAACCAAAATCACAAGAGAATTCAGAAGGGCCTTAGCACATAACACTGATTAACATGCTAAAGTTAATCTAAAGAGACAGCTTTGAGTGTTTAGGCTAGAAAAAACAACACTCCAATTGGAAAGTCATTACTGGTGCATACAGGCTGTGAAAACTAGCCAGGGACTGTGCACCAGACTGGGCTAGGCTGTCAAGACAGGCGTGGGTTTAATTAATGAAGGCTTAAACAGCCAGATGTGCTTCTGATTTATCTATTTAAAACAAATCTTAATGCTGCAAAACAACATCGGAATGTCCAGCTCAGAAGGAGGGGTCTAGGTCAGTGGTACTCCACTCTGCTGTCACATTAGAGCGTGACTACACACGAAAGAGGAACATGAGGAACACAAAGATGCTCCTTATCCCAAAGTCACATTTGCTCAACCTTTCAAGAATTTTTCTCCTTCCAATTAGACTTTCATGACCATCAGCAGCAGCACAGATGAATTTGACTGTTCTCTTGTGAAAATGTTACCTCCATACACTTACACCAAAGCAATCCATCTAAAACCCCCGAGACACAAGACCTCAGAGGTCACAACTGTGTGGGAAGTTCAGAGACTTTCAGGAGCTGCAAGAGATGTCAACTCTCCTGTGGTGGAGGTCTGGGACCATTTTCCAAACTTTTGCAAACTTTCCGTTGAATAACCCCCTTTCAACAGTGCAAAATTGCAATGGATGAGTCTACAAGAAATCAGGCTAAAACCCAACCGAAATAAACACACTAGTGCAAGAGTGTAGATGAGCGAGAGCACTGGCTGAGTTAGGGCTGAGAGTAAAAGCTGGAGATGAGAAACACCAGAGGAGAAGGGACAAGGCAGACAGGAGATGGAGTGACGTGACAACTGGAGGCACATTTCAGCATTCTTACCTCTGATCGGTGTACCACCTGGTGAGGTAATTTGAATGCAAATAAGATTAGAGAGAAGCATTAGTACAAAGAGGAAAGGAAGAAAATTATAACTAAAAAGCAGAAAGTTTTTTAAAGCTAGAATTTGTATTAGCGCGACAGGAATAAACAAAAAGAAACTGATGTGCAATAAAAGTCAGAGTGACACTCTCAGGAGGTTAGTAAAGCTTATTGCTTTCAGGAGTGCAGCATCCAGCCCTGCATCTTGCCATTAAAGTCCCCACCTTCGTGAACAGGGGCCAAACTGAGCTGCCGAGGTGGCACTGCTGGCAGGCCTCGCCACTTGCATTCACCCACACCACTGTTCAAGCAGTTGAGATGGAGGACACTTTGGGGAGATGGTGCAGTGCCCCTTCGTTCCTCATACAGAAGAAGGAGGGTGTGTCCTGGGGCTCTGTGACTGTGAGTGTGCTGGGCAGGAGGGGTGGAAAGCGCATGGTTGCGGGCACTCGGTGCAATTTGGCTTTGAGGTTAGAATGACCAGTGGGACAAAATCTACTCACTTAAAGACATTAAACTAAGAGGAAAGTGTAATAAATCAGTTTTGAGTCATTCTCCACATTCGCATAACCCTTGCATCAGGTTCCCTCTGGCAAAGAAATTGGTGTCATGCAGAATTAACTTTACATACAGAAATATTTTGAAATGAAGTGGTTTCTGGTAATGTAACAATGGCATGCTAGCCAGACCTCTGTTGTTCCTGCCTAATTTGGATGTTAGCAGAAGGAGGAAATCCCTACCCTCTTTATAAGGCACTGGAGATAATTTTACATGCTGTAATGAGAGTATCTTATAAGGAGGGCTTCTCTGGGAGTGAGGTTAAATTATCCTTTTGCAACAATCTATAAAGTTCTTTTTATGAGGTCAAGGTATTTAGCAAGTGGAGGCTCCACTGGTCAGTGTCTTGAGCTCATTGCACAATCAATACTGAAGCATGATGGAGAAGCTCCAGCTGGGCAAATTGGCAGGGAACCCTTCTAATCCCCACTTTTGTCCCCTTGGTCTTAATTTGCACATATGAAGGCTGTTAGTATAAGGGAAAGATTCATGCAAATTGAATCTGTAGGCAGTTCATGGTATGTGTTGGTTTTATGCAGATTTGTAGGATCTGAATACCAAGCACTTACCAAAGAAAACTGAGGAGTTTAAACAGACAGAAAAATAGGGTTAAACAGGACACAGTGTGTCAAATCATGTTCAGTGTATTGATTAATAAATACCAGTATGCATACAAGAGTGTCGTGTATCTCAGATTTACAGCTCATTCCATTATCCACAACAATGATCACCCAATGGGAAAGAATGACAGAAAAGTATTTCTGTAAATACAAAGAAGGCATATTTTTAGCACATTTAACTTGCCCCTTAAAAAGTAATGACAACATTTATACTTATTCTTTTTCTTTCCTAACTACCCTTCCTTTAGGCAGAGTCCCTTTTTTGAAGCAGGAGCAGCAATTCAAACTACTTATTTTAGCATTTTTCTCTGCCAAGATGACATTACCCCATTTTAACTTTATGTCTTGTTATATTTTCTGATGTTTTCTATCCAGAGAAGACTGAAGCATCAGGAAAAATCTTGCAGTGATTGAAGCTGCGGATAATCTCTCTCTTGCAATAATAAATCTGCTGCTTACTTATCTATCTTAGTAACTACTGCTACCCTTAACAGAACAGTTATACCCAGAGATACTTGCATGGAATAGCACAGCCATGGAAAACAGGGTTATTTCTCTTTGCCTGTTTGGAAAGTTTGCCAAGTGATATTTTTGCTCTGTTTGGTCTAGGGCATTCCCCCTCCAGTGTATTGTGTGTCCCCTGCCCCATCAGTTCCACAATTTTCAGAGTTAAGAAAAGCATCACCACTGTGTGTCACCTCCCATGGGAATGGTGCAATGACTTTGAGCACAAGCCCAAGGGGCCGAAAATATGACTTCCTTATCTCTCATCTGGCTGAAAAAGGGTTTGTTGCCCTGTCCTAGAACTGAAAAGATTTCCAGAAAATCTTTATATCTACTCCCTGTAGAGGCTCAACCCTTTCTCTATTATGCAATTGTCTATACAGAGCTCTAGAAGCAACTGCACACTTGAACTAGATTCCCTAAAATGTTAAATGTGGCCAGCTTATCTATTCTTGAGTTGAATCCCAATCCTCCTGGCTTCCGAACACAATCCAACCCTTGTGGGAGCAACACAGAGGCTTGTTGTATTTACTGCAGTGTTTGTTCCATGTCTCTCACCTTTGCAAAGTTAAGACATTCACTTTTCACTCAGAGGACACCATTACAGAGTGTGCACAAGGCTTTTCAGTTGGACCTCAAATTTCCTCATCCAGAAGGAACAAACAGAAGTTTCCCTTTATCCTTCACATCATATGCCAATTCATCTCTGGCTACTGTCCTTTTAGGGTGTTCCTCAAAGGGACCAAATCACAGCACACAAGCCACCAAGTGCCAACGTAAGAGAGTCCATCAAGTGATGTAGGTGTCATCACTCAAATCGTTATTGAGGCCAACTTGTGCCCTGTGACCACCAGGCTGCTTTATGCAAGGGGCACCCCAAGATCAAGCTTCAAACCCAATTCCTTTTGTTTGAAAGGTTTGAAACACTCACAAGGAAGGAGAATTTATTTCCCCTTCATGATAACAGACACTGAGTAACACCCCATACATTCACCTTAATCAGGAATGAGTGCTGACCCTGACATTCCCTATGTACTGGAAGCACCCAGTCAGACACCCAAAGCAAGGAAAAACAGGATGACACACTAGAAAACCTCCTGGGGTTGCGTCAGCATTTCCCAGCGTGGGGAAGTTCTGCTGGAGAAGGGACTTGACTCTGCTGACGAACTCCCCACAGGCTTACCAACATACCACTTCCCTGTAAGAACCTACACCACCAAAAAATAACTCCAAAGCAATATCAGCAGAGAAACCAAGGCGTGTGCTAGCTGCAACTGAGCACTAGGGAGTGCAGCACTGAATCCCAGAGAACTCTGACAGTGCTTTCAGTTACTTCCTAGCATAGGTTTAGGGGAAACTCTCTTCAAAAGTGAAGTACTGCAGAAAAGACTATTTACCACCAGATGCCACAAGGAGTCTGAATGTATTTCACAACTGCTGTGTGCACCTCACACAGAAGTCCCAGGTGTGTAGTTTAGGTTCTTCCAGGAGACAAAACTTCAGCTGTCAACTGGCTGTTGTTGGCCACTATGTTGCTTCCACCCTTTTCCAGTCAGTCCTTTCTGAGCGTGCATCCATCCTTGTGTAGATACCCTGATCCTTTTGGATAATACTACCCAATCCCCATTCTTTTAGGCTGTCCTTACATCTTGTCCCAAGTCGATGCCTATCTGATGTCTGGACTCAAAGCTGTTCCTTGCTAGGAGCTGAACATCTGCTGGATGCTGACAGCTGGGTATTATCAGTGACGCAGGATAGGGACATCATGGCCACTTCATGGGGACAAAGAGGCACCACCTCTTTTTGCATGTTTGCTCCGTGCATGTTGGGTATTCCTTTTGTTTCCAAGTAGGTAGTGCTTCTACTGATAAGGATCAAGCCTAAATGAAAATGCTTGCTGGTAACTCTGAGAGCAGAAATGCAGAAAGGTGGTATGGTGAGCCAGCTCCCACTGCTTCTTTGTTAGAGGCACCTTCACTTTTCCACAGAGTGACTGAAGTCACCTGCAGAGTCCTCTCTAATACTTTACTTCCAGTTAATTGCCTGAAAGTCGCACTAGGATCTAGGGCATGGTTCTATAACTCAGTTAATTGAAAGTGATTAAAACAGAATGATACTTTTTGTAACACCAGGTTCTCTATTAGATGAAACATAATGCTTTCTGAATTTCTGGAGTTTTCTTACATGGTAAAGATGTATGTTAACAGTCAGAATAGCTATTTATTCTAATTTGACATTTTGTTCATAAGTTTTCTGAAGAGCAAGGTGGAAGAGCAATTCTTCAGCTATGAAAATCACTGGAGACATTGAAGAGCTCTGAGAGTATGAATTCCAACTGAGTTGCTTTGAAGTCCTCAGGAGCTTCTGATCCAAGAATCTGTACAGAAGAACTGTGAAGCATCAGCACAATCTGATCTATACTGAGAAAGTTTCCAATACACCATTAACTGATTTTAAAACATGGTTGGAAGTTCAGCAGTGACTGAACTGCCAGAACTCATGTGTGTATTGCCTGCAATACCACAATGCCTGGATAGTTTTAAAATCAGTTCAGCCAAACAAGTTTTAAATGTGTTAGCATGCTGGGGAGGTTTCCCAGCCCAGGGCTGGCCTTAGATCCTGTGTCACTGACTAAGAGGCAATAAGTGAAGCTACACACCCTGGGGGGAGAACAGGGAGTTGTCCTGAGTCACTGCACTTGCAGAAAAGCAGCCTCTCCACAAGAGGTGGGAAGTATTAGCAAGATGAACAAGGGAGAACTTTGCTACAACCAGCATGAGTCAGAGTCCTCGCTTTTGCCTTGATCTGTGATAATAGAGATGAAACCCTGTATTTATTTGCGTTCTTATCTCTATAGCTATTAACCTAATATTTACTGGCAAAACTACCCAAGAACTGGACTTAAAATAGAATTAAGCTTTACTTGGGAAGAAAAACCCAAGTATTGGTGAGAAAGAGTTAAAAAAGCCCTCCAAATATAGAGTTATGCTGTAAGAAGGCGTAATAGGAAAAATGCATATACACACATATAGATGTAATTATTAAATGAGGGAGAGTAGGATACAAGGCAGGTTTCTAAACTGTCCATTTGCTCCTGACAAAGACACCTGTTTAATGGGGTCAAAAAAGCCTAACAGGATGTCTTGGATGTCTTAAACCACAAACTCTAGTACCTTGACAGAAGATAAACAGAACTCTAGAAACTGATGTTCAGAGCCCCCTGGGGCACATGATCTGACTGCATGCAAGTTCAAAGTCCTGTCTGATGCCCCCAGAGCACTGCCAGCCCACATAACTCTGAGTGTCAGAAGAGAGCACCTTTCCCAAACGTGCTGCTTCTTTACCTCTAACTATTTATTCCATACTAGGAGCCTGAAGAAACAAAATTATCCCTTGACCCCGTCTCTAAGTCAGATTCCAAAGCTTCTTTGACCTTCATGACCTATATTTCGTACATCTGAATACTAATATATTATGTACTCATTGAAGGTCGGACACTATATACACAGCATTGTGCTCACAATGTGCTGTAGCTATTTTAACTATATTACATCTGTCTCACTTTTATTGGGTTTTAATTAAACGAAATTAAATGAGCGTATATTTAGATTGAGATAGTATAAACTGACATTCATGCAGATATGCCAGGCTGACTATAAGATAAGATCTTAATGGAGCAGAGACTTTGCAAACTATTAAGCTCTACCATATAATGAGGTATCTATTTAAATACTCTTTTCTTTAAAAAACAACTCTGCCCCACTATGGTGTAGTGTTGGAGAGCTCAATTAGCACCTTGCAGAATGAATGGGAAATTGCCCAAGCCATGACATTGCTCAGACAGGGTGCTGCAGTCACCTAAATGGGACTCAGGCACTTCAAAGTGCATGCCCTACTTTATGTCCACTACAAATAAAGGAAAAAGCCACAGATGAAAGCAGGGGTTAAATCTCTGGCCCATGAGAAGCTGCAAACTTCATGCTCCCCACTCATGCCAGGGTGGAGAAGAGCCTTGGTGAATCTTGGCATCCTATCACCAGATCCCTAAAAACAAACTCATATTTGGAAGTCTCTTGCACTGAACTGTAGAAACCTCCCATACTACATTAGAGAGCTAATCAATTTCTTTTGTGAGTCTGAGGATGTGTGCTGCTCATTGATTTCTAAAAGGTTCCCTTGACACCTCCCTTGGTAATTACTGTGTCTTCAGCAAGCAGCCAGCTCTAGTTTGAATCCCAGGTGGAATATTCAATTGAGATGTTGCTCAAGAACAGTGAATAGAAATCAAAACTTGGACACTGTGACAGGCTTTACTAGTTTGTTTTTAAACTTTCTATCTCACCAAACCTGTGAAGCAGCTGGTAGAGAGGCAGCCAAGTGACTGTGAAAAGGAGGCTGGAGAACATACAGCAAGTGCATCAGAGGCTGCCTTGCTGCTCATTTATGGTAATTTCTGATGCTGATTTAGTCAGCTATGAAGTGAAACACGTCCATGTGCACTTCCCTATTGCTGCTTCCTAAAGCTTCTCAGAATAACTAACAAGTTTGATATTTTCTTCTAGCGCAAACAGATCAAGATTAAACCATGTTGTGGGGGAGATAAGCTAAAGGTCACTGGGAGATTTCATAAGCTATAAATGCATTAGTATAATTAGCGTTCACTGGTACATCAAGGTGGGATCAGGAGTGTCAGGCTCGGTTCTATTTTTGCTGAGAGTGATGTCTCACTTACCCACTCTTCCAAGTACAAACCTACTTCTTATCAACCAAGCATCATCAGATGTATGTAGAAGGCTCCTGCTGTGGGGAAACGCGTCAAGACGTTCACCTTGGTAAGAAGAAGATGGTGATGCCCTGGCAGCAGCACTCGTAACAAATGGCTTTTGAGTGTCCACAGATAATTGTGGCCAGGCAAGGCAGTCTGCCTCATATTTAAGCATGAGACCTCTCTTGACCGAAGTTGTTCCAGCTCTGGTCCTTTCTTTACTTTGTGTAGGGTACTGGGGCTTTTTCCCCCAGATTAAAGCTGCTATGTAGTTGTGCTGTGCATTGTTAAACAGCCACTCTAATTCACACTGGGGAGCTCCACTTCATCAGTGAATAAAGCAATGTTTTATTTTCTTTAATTCTCTAATGGGCCTTACAGTCCTGGGAGACTGAACAGTGTAGTAGAAAAACAAGAATTCCTTGCTAAAATGAGTGCATTCTTAACCACCCCCAAGAAATAACCATCTCCATTTCAAAAGCTAGTATTTGGCTTGTCAAACAAAGAATAAAAAAGAAATGGTGTATTTGAAAACTGTGTCCACCTTCCTTTGAAATCCACAGAATTGCTGTTTTTTGGATTTTTATTTATTCTTGTGGTGTCACATAGTAAGGATGGTAATGAGCTCAACGGAAAGCAGAGCACCGTCTTGCAGAGCCTGTGTAAGGAGTAAAGTTGCATGTGACCACTGATTGTAAAATCTCAACCACTGTCTCATTATCCTGATTTGCACTATGCTCCTTTAAAAAATACCTGAGACCCACTGAGTTGGTAGTGAAATGTCTGAGCCTACCGAGGATTTGGGGCAATATCAAGATGGTCTACTGAAGAAGATTATCCAGGTGATGTTCCAAAAGGCATGTCCACTCTAATGTCTCCTTCTAACAAGCCACAATATCCTGCCAGAGAGGATCAGCTCCACAAACCGTTTTTACATTGTAAAAGAAACAAGCTCAGAGCAAATTGACATTTGGGTTTAGAACTGCATTTCAGGGAAAAAGCAACAGCAGCATGTAAAGAGAAAAGGGAGGTAGAGTGAGGAGGCTGGAAAGGCTTACTTGCTTTGCTGCCTTACCCGAGCGGAGTTGCTTGATTCGCCCATTGCTGGTTGCAGTGTCGACGGGCAGAAAGTCCTTGAACCAGGAGATTTCGGGATCAGGGTTTCCACTGGCAGCACAGAGCATTGTGGCTGTGCGGGCCTTTTCCACCACCTTCAGCTGCGGGCCCATGTCAATGGTCGGGAAGCCAGCTGGGAGGTGGTCTTCTGCAAGAGGAAAAAACACACAAGGTTAAAGAGAAACACTCCAGTGTAGCAATGGGATGCAGTTGCAGTGACAGCAGTGCCACCGTACAGCATCTGTGTCTCTGCTGGAAAACAGCAGCCCGACTTCCCTACTGAGAAGGTTATCAAGCCCTCAAAGCACATTAGGCTCTATAATGAGCACTCATTACACCAATAGAAGCTTCCACTAAATTTAACTCCATTTAAATCAATTGCCTTGGGAAACGTCCATAATTTTCATTGATACATAAGCTACATGCATTGTTGTTAATAATTCAGTAAAAGCAGGTATTTGACTTTTTGTGGGAGGACTGAGTTGAAAATAACAGACAAACACAAAGCCAAATAGTTTGAAACATCTCAAAAAACAACAACTAAACAATAAAACCCCTTAGAAAGGTCCAGAGAAGCCCATTTTGTCTCTTTTTTCTTGACTAGCAACATTCTGTCACATAGGTAGGATAGACTGTAAATTCTTCCTCATGCCTCCAAATCTGACTCTGAAGGCTTTTAGAAACTAATGAATGTAAAGCTAATGAGCCACACTCTGCTCATGAGCTGCCTGGCTAGACTGTGCCGTGGCAAGCTCCTGGTGCATTTTCTGGGCTGTAGAGAACAACAGAGGCGTGCGAGAAATGGCCAGTGCATGCTCTGGCATGGCTTACTACAATACTGTGAAACAAAGCACCCCCTTAACTGCTAAAACCATTCATACAGCAGGTAGGAAAACAGTTAATTGGGTTTGCTGCTTCAGAGTATGCTCAGGTAGGCTGGGTGGAATACATTAGGCAGCCTTCACTGATAAGCCAAGGCATGCTCCAACATCGTCATTCAATAGCAGCTGCAGAACTGAGCTCATTTATTCATTCTGTGGCAAGATGTACTGTACTCTGCTAAGCCTGAACTGCAATCAAAAGAACATACTTTCGCAGAAAAAAAGAACTTGAAGAACATTAAGAAGCTTTTAAAGCACCAGAAACTCAATTATTTTCAGTATGTTTCTTTTCCCCCCGTCTTAAGGAACCTTAAGCAAACTTCTTTGGCAAATCTGATTCCGCAAGACTCACAGCTCACTGCTGTGTTTAAACAAACAAGACCTTAGCATCTTCCCGAGTCCCAGAGGAGTCTGAACTTGCTGCAATCTGATTTTTCCTGCTATCACTGCACATCTGGAACTGTACCCCTCATTCCTCACAGGAAGATACTAGCAATAGGTCACCTCAGGTGCTTCCTTCTACCTATATTGCCACACTTGCAGCACTATCATGGCATGTGGTGGCTAATCTTGCATCTTTCTACCTAAGATCTCAAGAGAATTCCCAAGACCCTTGACTTGTTTGCAAATCAAGACTGTAGCACAAGGCAGCATCTGCTGGAAACAGAAGTTTGCCTGGGAATATCATTTAGATGTGAGTGACTATGAAGCACCCAAGGTTTTCTAGAGGAAAAAAGGTTCCCGATGTTTATTAAAAGCACAAACTGTATTTCGTCTCCATGACACACCTCCTGAGAAACCTCTCTCATCATGAGCAAATATAAATGGAATTATGTTTTTTTTAATGGAAAGTACTATGAAAACTAGTTCTTTTTAAATTTGCTCTCCATTGATTTTCAGAGACAAAAGGTACATAGAGCTTAACTGGAATGACACCAGCACCACCATTCAATAGCAAGCAACAGAAGCATTCAATACTAAGCAACCACAATGTATACTCCTACATGGCTGAAAAGAAACAAAAGAAGGGTACACACAAAAGTACAACACCGTATAGACCGAAAAGCAAAGGAAGATACATAGGAAAAGCAGTAAACAACGACAGTCCGTTGGATTAAGGCCAAGTTTGCCTATAGTGCAGCACGTTGCTATTTAGGGTATTGAAAACAGATGTTTACTCTGGGGAGGCTGAAACCCTGAAGTGATCTGATCTAATAACCATGATTACCACTGACAACCTTTTTTGGTTTGCACAAGATTTTACAAAGAATGCACTGAGCTAAGTGTCACCCAGTTAACTTCATCTAGTGTCTGTGTGGAGGCTTAGCACATAGCTAAAAGCAAACCTGAAACCAGCACTTGTGCAAGAAATCTCTTCCCATCTGCAATGATCCCTGCCCATAGACAGGAGAGAGACCAGAGAGTCCTTCACAGTGTCTGATCCACAGGTACACGACCAGTCTGCTGCACTAGAGTGACTGTTCAATCAAAATTAGCAGTTTGTGATGAGCCACAGACCAGTAGAAATTACACCACCTAACCTTGACTTCACAGAGTACAACACGGAGACGCTGATTACGAACACCCAGCAGCAAAGCTACCTCTGCTGTACTAGAAACTCTTGGCTCAAGCCTTTTCTAGACTCCAAAGCTAAATACAGTGCTGCTCCCACACCATCCACCCCCTGCAAGACCAAGTCATTACAGAGCCCAGGTGAGAACACTGGGCACTCATCACCTGAACAGAGGGCACAGGTTACCACCACGTGATAGTCCTCACTACCCACACTCCACTCAGTGCTGGACACAGACGAGTACAGCCAGTCATGCAAGGTTCATGCAATGCAGTGTCTTCTCCCTCCTAACCGCACACAAGCCCCAAAACCATTGTGACAAATGACAGAAGTAGAGAAATGGTGCATCCTTCGTAGTCTGAGCCACAGCAGGTTCCCTGGGCTAGCACTGGTACTGGTACAGCCCAGTTTCCATGCATGCCTGGAGCTTGAAACCACCAAAACTCCAGCAAGCAGTGCTGGCATGCCTGCATCGACCAAACAAGGACTTGCTTGGTCCCTTGTCAATCAAACACAGGTAGCACTGGTGTTTAAGAGCAGCAGTGTGACTCCAGGAGGCTGCAATCCCAGGTCACATCCCTGTGTGATGACATGCCTGAGGAAATCTGACAGCTGGTCTCTGATGACACCTCAGACACCCAGAGGGTGGAGTTCACCTGCTGCTAGTTCTGTGGTAGCTTCAGGAGCCATGCACCGGGGACAAGGTCAGAGCATCTGAGGCTCTAGCTCAACGGAAGGACAAGCACCTTCTCCAGAGGTGGTCTAAGGTGTACCTGTACCATCATGAAATGGGGAACCTCAGCCACTCCAGGTCTCCCCCATACTGAGTGGCTCTGGCAGCCCCCCAAAACCCTCCTGGAAAAGAGTGGCTTTGGAGAAAACCTGAGCTGGTCACACTGCAGAGCACAGCCCAGAACAAGCCCATGCCTGCCCTGTCAGCAACACTCCTGAAGAGATAACGGGGCTTGGTTCCAGCCGGGCTTGGTGCTGCTGACTTCACTGGGATGACGAGGGATGTGTCTGTGCTCAAACACTACAGGCAGTGATAGGAGTTCAGAGCTGTTCTTGCCTTGCCTTGCCCTGCCCTCAGGCAGAAGTCTAATCTAGGTATAATTATGAGGCTCAGTCATGCCTCAGCTCCTTTCAGCCCTTGGTCGCTGTACTAACTTGTCTGCACACGGAGCCTGTCAGTAACAGCCAACCTCCTATTCCAGCCAATACGGGAATACTCTCATTCGAGAAAATGAGTTTGTCAGCACTTGGTTTTATTCGAGGATAGCCAGTGTGCCTTCAATGCACATTAGAACAGGCTATGAATCTGCTTTCAAGCGCATACCATCAAAACCAGTGTTCATTTCTGGGTTTCAGGTATTTTCAGAAGGTAGGCATTAGGTTAGAGCAAGCAAAATCTAGGCACAACAGGATTTTTTGGGGCACTGCAAGCTCTAACTGCCTCCATGGACTACAGCAGTAGGAGAAGAAATGACAGAGGAAAGCAGGAAGAGAGGAGAGAAGCATCAGGAAAGGAGAGGGAAACAAAAAGAGAGAAAAGAACAAACAAATGGGTTTTGCAGTTACAAAGTGAAACTTGGAAAATCCACAACCAGGCTGAGGTCTTGCTAGCAGTAGTCACCAAGGAGACAGGAATGTCCCTCTGGCACCTAGCATGACAGCATGGGCAGAGGATATCTCCTCTCACTTGACAGCTCCCTTTGCTAATCTTCTTTCTGAGGTGACAGAAATCTAAGCCCTGCTCTCATACAGTTCTTTTGTGCCACACATTTCTCATCTTTAAGGGAAAAGCTAAAGTAAGAAACCTTTCCCACAGCCCCAAACTGGAGCTGCGACCTCCTTTAGAGCAGGTATGATTACATGGTTTGTTCCCCAGCTCCCCAGAAAACTACCTTTCCTGAGGATGCTGCTGCGAGAGACACACCCCTCAGTGTGTCCTTATTTTCTGCATCACTCGAAATATCAAGTGATGATAAGGGACATAGACGCAATTGCAATTTACGTCTTACAAGAAGCATGGATCAGCCCCAGCATGGAATGGTGTGTAGATAACAGCTGCTTACAAAAAAGGCCTGCAGAGGAGTCTGTGGTGAGCACAGCTGTTGACAGCTGAATCCGGCAGGATTACCCCTAGGATTTTGCTGAAAACTTGTAATCTCTCACAGGACAGAAAAGTTGGAGGAGCTGAATATCAGATTCCTTCCAGCACAAACACTGTACAGCACTCACTGGTGTTGCAGCCAAGAAGTTGTGTTTTGGGGGGTCATATCCTGACTTGGCACCTGTAAAACCTTCCCTCTACCACTGTGAATTTCCTCTGTGTCAACATAGGAAATGGTATTTTAGAAATGATAGTGCAAACTGTAAACACGTTTATGGGAGTTATTTGTCACATTCTTCTTCCTATAGAAGCCAGGCCTGCTTACTATCATGAGTCCAATTGTTCAGACTGCTGAGGGAGAGTTAAAAAATGATACCAAATATAATCTGAAAATAGGAAAAAGTAGCCTTTCCACACATTACAGCTACAGCTACGAGGTTAAATCTCTTACAATCTATCAAAACCAGTGCCCCACTGGAAGGGGTGTTCTCAACTCCTTTCGAGTGAGATATTGGGCCTTATCCCCACACAGGGCTGGAAATGGCTTATCTGGGCCACTGGCTGCCGCCAGCCTGCATCAGCTGAGGAACTTCCAGCCCAACATCAATTTTAGGGTCTCAGTAGGGATGATTAAAACAAAGCTGCTTTGTTTTCAATTCTGCCAGCTATCTGAAACCACTCAGGAGTGTGTGAGGCTAGGGACAAGCCAGGAAATGGATTGAGGGCAGATAGATCTCTGATAAATGTGTTTGACTGTGGCCAGCATTGCACAGGAGCAGGATACACACACCAAAAGCTATTTCACATGTTCCTTACCCATTCGGTGAGGCAGGCTGGGATCACACCCAGTTCGCGTCACCAGGGCTGAACTGATCCTGCCCAGATGTAGTGGTTTGATGCACTGTAACACAGGATGTGGCAGGGATAACCCTTGTCTACTGACAGACTAGTATTTGATGGATCAATGGAACTACTTTGCGCATTTTGCAAGCTTCCAAATCTCCCTCTGAGATGCTGAAACGCATTAGCAAAAGCAAAATTATCAGTGCAAGGACGATAGCCTGAGTAGTCGGCAATATTAACAAATGAAAGACGCAAGCCAGTAACATTGTAAGCACACCACAAAGCAGGACATCTGTTTGCTGAATAAACAGCCCTGATTCCTAAAGCACAGGTTACACAGCACAGCTATTCAATTACCGCAAGACAATCAAAAGCAGCCAAGCAATCCAGTGGCCCAGAAGAACGGTATCACTTTACATGATAAGAAAACCCTGACATCGCTCTGTTCAGGTTCAACTGAAGCTGCACAAAGAGCATTTTATCAGCCATTTTGAGGTGATGCTCTCTTTCTGCATCCTTCTTACACAAGTCGCTTAAGAGGTGTGCCACAAATATTATCCATATTCATGGTCTCCAAAGGCTGCCCAGTGTTGGGCTACCACCCGTGTGGGTAGCAGCGGGCGGAATGCATTTGTGCGAGCTGGCTGCCGGAGCCAAGTCTCAGCCAGGCTAATGAATAACCCCCTCGACATTGGCACCGCCTCGTAACTGCCTAAGGAAAAGGTGGGGCAGTGAAACCAACCCGTTTCAAAGGCAGTAAAGTCTTAATTACTGGGTTAGTGAGTATAAAACAGTTTCAGGCAGGCAGAAAATACAAACAGTCATCTATTGATGACAAGGCTTTTAATGACAAATCTGCTGGCTTTGTATGACATCATGCCAACGTGACATGCTGAAGCCGTGTACTGAAAATGGGGAGAAGGGCACAGATGAATGGGTGGGTGTGGAAACAAGCTCCAGAAGGACTTCTCTGTTTCACGGTGTAACCACATGAATTACTGCACAAGAGCTTACAGTAAACAAAGTATTTGCTATCTCTTAGAAAGATCACAGCAGCAGCAAATCAGCTCACAAAAGAAGGAATCTGAGTCAGTTCAAAACAAAGCAAGTACTGTAAGGAAAATTCAAGAAAATACGAGACTAGACATGGCAGAAGAGGATAAACTGTCAAGCAGATTCCTGCTCCAGGGGCTCACAGCGTGGGAGCTCACGGGACCTGCTTGTTCCAGAGGTTATGAGTCCATAAAAAAATTGATGGAGACAGTGCTACCCTTCCAGTGCCAGAAGGGCACTGCTGACATTGTCCTCTCATGTCTGGACTGCAACTATCTCCATTTGCAAGCTGCCAACACTTTCTCAGTAGTGTAGGTGGCCATTCCCAAGCACCTGTTTATCTCAGAGGGGAGCAGGATGGCTTCGCAGAGGCGGGTGCTCCCAAGAGTAAGACAAGGCAGCACCTCCCAGCTTGCTCTGATGAGGAATCAGGCTGTGCTCCTGCCAAGTCCCTGTGCTGTTTCTCTCCATGCGCAGTGCTAAGGTAACGCATGGTCACTGCAGCAACCTGTCCCTCCCAGATGAGCATCCCTCCCCTGCCATGCACTGGCACCCAGTGCTGCCTCCCACCTGGGGGCAACCTTGGTGCTCCAGGCTTGAGGGGGCACTGCATCCCAATGGGACGAAACAATTTTTTTTTTCCCAGTCCATAGACACACTGTTGTCATCCAACCAACGTTCCTTCCGTCCTCCTGATGCCTCTTGACCTGCCACAGGGAACTGTCCAGGACAAAAGATGATGCCACAGATGTGAGAAATGAGGAAATTTCCATTAGGAAATACGTCCCCCTTCCCTTTGAGAAGTACTGCAGCATGCCACTACCAAAGCCCTTCCCAGGTACACCAGACATGTATCAGCCACAGCTACCTCTAAGCTCCTCACGGGGTAGCTAACCCAGTCTAGACTCAGGCTGGGACACAGAAAAGAGCCGCAGCTCCAGAGGCACTGATGAGGCAATAGTTGTCTCTCTCCAGCATGGCCCTTCCTTAAGCACAGACCAAGGCAAGGTATGAGAAAACCCCCTCTGAGGAAAGTTCCATCCACTACCATGGCCTTGCACTCCTCTGATCCAGTGTCTTCAGAAGCGCTGCCAGATCTTCTAAGAGTAGCCACAGCTTCAGTGGTGAACAGGCAATTCCCCTCTCTCCTTCACAGATAACCTTGTGCTTGACGGAGGCATCACAAAGATGATTAACAGCTGCTGAAGCCGACTCAGAGCAGAAGTAAGTCACAAACCTAGCCAAATTAAACGCACCCACAACCCACTTTTGCAGTTCTTAGTTTAGGGATCTTCCTAAGTAATAACAACTTCTGCCCTGTATTGTGTCAGCTGTGGAGTCTGCTGCCAACTAGGAGACCTCAACCCATGCAGGAAGAAAACAATTATTTACAGCTTGATAAGATTAGATTGCAACAGTTAGAGGTGGCATTTATGAAATCCCTGCTACCACAACATCCTTCTGTCAACCTGGCTTTCCATTCGACTTTCCTCATAATGACAGTCAGACTTGCAGCCTTGGTCCTAAACTCAAGTTTTTCCAAGACTGAGACCAAATGTATCTAAAAGAATTAAAAAACTCCAGAAAGAAGATTATAGCAGAAGCTTCTCTGCTCAGGCTAAACAAACTATGCCACAGGGCAGAGCTTCTCCAAGCTGATGACCCAGCCTCACAGAGTAGTGGGAAGTGTGATACAAAGCCTTAGGATGTGAGGAACAGCCAAGACCTCCCGCTCCAAACGCAAGCCCACTACTCTACCAGAAGTGTAAAGCAGAGTCCACAAACAACTCAAAGCCAAAGATACAGCAAAACAAGCATTTTCCTGAGAGACCAGAGAAACTAGTTGCTTATGTTAATGAAGTACTAAAAAGAGCTTAGACTGTATGGCACAGAGAGTCATTTAAGGGTTCAGTGTACAGCACAGCAAAAACTACATCAAGAAATGTCAAAAATGTGCATGAGGAAGAGGTTGCACAGAAATAGAACATATCTGCAAGATTCCCTGGCTGAGCAAGCACCCTTTTTTAAATCCTTGTTTGGCGAGAAAAAAAATAACTTTTTTATTTCCTCCCTCAAAATTACAGCATAATTTCAAGTAGGTAAAAATAGAGTTTTCTGGGTCATATCCAACAGCTGATAAATAAGGCTAGGCTCTTTCAGTAACTACTACAAAAAAAACCCCTCATCAGCTGGAAGTATGCATTGAAAAAAATTCACAAAAGTTCTTCAAACGCATGAATTCAGAAGGGTTTTGCAGCCAGCTATTAAGACTCCATAGTAAAGGAACAGTAAAAGTCGACCATGCTGTGCTTTCAGGCAGGACTGTGCCATTTGTTGGTACCAGCTGTTGAATATAACTGCCTGTAGAACTGTTTTCAAACCATTGTTGCTTTTTAATATTTTATACTGAGAAATACAACATAACTATTTCTACTGCATGTTTCCTCGTGACAGAATATATAAACACACTCCCACTAAAACACACCTAAAACTTCAACCTTTACAAGGAAAAGCATGGCAACACCTCTTACTCGCAGTCAAAGTCATTTATTAATCCACTGCATTTTTCATTCTACCTGCCCTGATGTGAGGTGTTATTAGCACAGAGATTTTCATTTTTAAGATGTGCAATCAATAATGCATTACCATACGCCATTAAATCCAACGTGTGGTTAAATTAATGGAGCATTTGACTTTTGATCCCTGTATGTTTGGTTGCAGTTCAGTGCAGGGAAAAGTGCATGAGAACGGAGTTAATCTGACAGCAGAGCTCTCCCACGCTTTCTAACATCACGTTTCAGATTAAAGCGAAGCATTCCTGTTGCCACTCAGCTGGAATACTAAATCTGTTCATTTCCACTTCACAGGCCAGAATGCAAGATTTTCGGTCACTTAACTCCTGCTGAAAGGGCTAGATTGTGCTAAAATCTGATTTGCTTCGTTTCTGCAGCCTGTTGCATCATTGTCAATCCAGTGGCTTCTCCTTCTCTGGGGAATATTGTAGCCTGTCAGAGCATCACTGGCCAGCAAGTCCTAAGAAAAACTTTGATTAAGGATGTGAACAAGCTGGGTGTTTTGACAGAATGTCCAGCTGAAAAAGCCTTCTTTCCCAGCAATTGTTCCAACATGGGAAAGAAAAAGCACTGCTTTTTCTTGCATCTAAGCTACTGAAAAAGGAAGGTATTCAGATAACAAGGATGAGCAATGACTGCTGACTTTTTAAGGAGAGAATGACACCCCTCTTGTCTTTCACCCTCCCCAAGATGCCGAAACAAAAACCCTTGACGCACCAGGTATCTGTGAGTTAGCAAAGAGCACCGGGATTGAGGGTGCCCTGTCAGTTTGCAGACTGCACCAAGCTGGGTGCAAGTGTCCATCTGCTGGAGGGGAGGAGGGCTCTGCAGAGGGATCTGGACAGGCTGGATTGATGGGCCGAGGCCAACGCTATGAGGTTCAAGAAGGCCAAGGGTCCTGCACTTGGGTCAAAAAAATACCATGCAGAGCTACAGGCTGAGGGCAGAGTGTCTGGAAAGCTGCCCAGCTTGGAAACTGAAAGTTGTACTGGGGAGGAGCTAGAGATTTGTTAGAGAAAGCACAAAAATACTCTACTTCTGGCATTCACAACCAGACAGAGCTTCGAAAGGCAAACAAAGATTCCCTCTGCTCCCAAAGAATGTCCTCCTGAAACACTTTTTTGTTCTCTGATCTCAAAAACTAAAATGAAACTTTTTGGAGTCAACCTCCAAAATTGCCAAGCTATGGGATGGTGTTGCTCTGTGATGCCGTGAGACTTTGAAACCCAAAGCCAGCAATCAAGGTGTGTGGGTGTGGGAAAGGAGGATGAACACAATTCTTACAAAAGCAAGGCTCCCCTGCAGCCAACGAGCTGAAAAGCATCAGCCTAGGTGCTCAACAGTGTTGTCTTGAACATTGTTC